>BSUD01000002.1:123771166-123814581 GCA_033239045.1 Fagopyrum esculentum
AGGGGGGGGGGGGGGGTTGGTTGAATTGATGCACAAAAACTTATGAAAACGATAAATGCGACAAGTAAGACAATAATGGATGAATCTATACTAGGTTGATTCTAAGCATGCAATTGCTACTTTGGTGAGTTCCTTTTACAAGTTTTCAAGTAATCTCCCGTCTCGATCATATATATGTGTTGAGCCAACCGGCATCAACACAACTTAACAGGTTAAAGTTCCGTAAACCTACAAGAACAAATAACAGATTAGCTTTCAAAAAAGACTAAGGGATATAAAGAGAAGATTAAAACCGTTAAACTTATCTTTATATTTGGGTTCCTTTTCTTTAAGTAATCACAACCCGTTGTTACTTAAAGTTGCTACCGCATGCACTTTAGAACCTAAGGTGATCAATCTCAAGCAATAGTAAACATGCAATTAGACAATGGAGATCAAGGAAACACAAAGTATTACTGAATGATGAAAACTTATATTATAAAGTACTTACAACCAAAGCAACAAAGCAACTTCAAACCAACCCAATGTAGAAAGGGAGTTAGCAACTCATTACAAGGTAGCAAGACAATCTAAGTGGATAATTTGATGATTAACAAGATGATAAGATGGCTCATTCTAGCAATCAACCAAAGACTATTTATACTACAAAAGACACTTCATAGGAGTAAATGGACGACCCAAAACAGCCACCTTAAATGCCATAAAGGTGGTGTAAACAGCCGCAGTAAAGCTTCTGGCGTTAAACCGCAGGGGCGGCCTTCAGGAACCGTAGGGGCGGTTTAGGCAGAATCGGTTGATCTTCTTCAGAACCGCTGGGGTGGCTACACAACTCCGCTGGGGCGGATCTTCAATGCTCTTCAACGTCTGACCTTTCGCCTTCTTGACGTTTCTGATGCCAAGCCGCCGGGGCGTCCCTATGTCGATGCAGGGGCGGTGACATAGTCTCTTCGCCTTCCAGATCCCAGGTTGAGGCACAGGCAGAGGCGCAGTGAGAGACGCAGGGGAGTTGGTCTTCATTTCTTCTGGGCAGGTCACCGCGGGGGCGCCAAGGAGTGGCGCAGGGGCGGTGACACGCTTCATGGTTGGCGCTGGTGGAGGCGCAGGGAGCGCTCCAGTGGAAAGCTTCATCCGCAGGGGCGGCTGCAAGGACCCGCTGGGGCAGTGAGGCAACAGAAGCTTTGCTTCGTGATCGATCTTCACTCCTAAGTGCTTATAGCTCCTTCTTTAGCTTCTTTTGATCTTCTTCTTCTGGACCAAGGAGTTAGTAGCATAAACCGACACTAATGCAATAAAAAGACTCTAAAAACTACCCTAATTGATAGTGATTCCATCACCTATAAAACTCCCTCATACTTAGACCTTTTACTCGTCCCGAGTAAAAATAAATGACATCAACTAGACTCAAAGGCCTCAGGAAGCATGAGAAAGCAGAAAGACAATGAAAAACAAGAGAAAAGCCAAGAAAGAAGGAAGGAAAAGAGAGAAAATGTGAGAAAAAGAAATACTACCATCCTTATCGCTCCAAGAGTGGCCTACCCAGACAACCTCCTTATGACTCCCCTTCTTATGTCGCCAAAACGCCGGAAGGGAAACCTACGCTCGGTGTCGCTCATTTTGCCAAGGCGCCCTTTCGGGTTTTCACCTTGCCACTCTTCTTCTTTTCTCACTTTAACTCACATCCCTCAAGTCCAATTTTGCACCAACCTAAGGTTGGTCGGACTACCTTCTTTTTACCTAAACCGCCCTTTCGGGTTTTCGGTTTATCCAAGGATTTTAATGCCTTTTTTCACTTCTTTGGCTTCTTTTTTCTTTTTTCTCTTTTTTCTGAAAGAAACTGAATAAAGCAATGCAAAAACAAATTCCAAAAACAACTCAATGAACTGTACAAGCAATGATATATCCCTCCCCATACTTGAAGTACACTTTGTCCTCAAAGTGGAAATGAGTCAAAGATAAATGTGGGAGAAGGAAAAGAGATGTACCCATCAATGGGGTGGTCCGGAGGGACCACCTGGACCCTCCTCCGGTGGGTAAGGAAAGTGGCGGAAGAAGTACTCCTGCCGGCGGTGAAGGGTGTCAATACGGTCCTCCTGAGCCTCCATCCTCTCTCTAAATGAAGTCTCATAGCTAGCTTGCCAAGCCAACTGCTGAGTCTCCAACTGCTGTTGATGAGCCGCTTGCCAAGCATCCTGACGGCGGTCAAAGTGAGTGGTCATGGAGGAGGCGAAGCTGGACTGCCACGCCTATTGCTGCTCAAGCATGGACCGCTGGTACTCGGTCTACCATGCCTGGTGCTGTGTAGTCAAAGCTGCCATCTGAGCCTGCAGACTCTCCATGGTCTGACTGTTGTGTCCTGTCGTCGGCATCTCCTCATCAGTGGTGTGGGCCTTGCTAGAGCCGGCTGCGTACCTCCTAACAATATCAACCTGAGGCCGTCTCGGAGGGACTAGGTCAGCCGGTACATACAGATTCGCGAGCTCGTCTCCCAATGGAAGTCGTCGAGGGAGGTATGTGATGCGACTCCCATCTGCTAAAGAGAGCCAAAAACGATGCTCCCCGTCTCTCCTGAGGAGCCTGCACCTCCTCAACATACCCTCCGTATAAAGTGGAGCTTCTAATCCGTCCTCTAAAGTGGAGAGATCCATCACCTGTGCAGCCAACAAGGTGATGATCCCTCCTCCCACAATATCACGTGGCTCATTCTTCCTAATCCGCTTCAAAGCGGTAAGGAAGAGGTATGGCCAATCCGGTACCTAGTCGTTGGTAGAGAGGCAGGCGTATAGCAGCGGAAGGTCCTTAAGAGCAACCTTATTATTCTCCTTGTGTCCACAGAAGACACTTATGAAGACCTTTGAAATGAGCCTCAAACAAGGGTGAGTGAATTTGTTGGAGTACTCACCCCCTGCATGAAACTCTGACCTAGTGGCTGTCTGCCAAAACTCAAGCAAATCAGGCGTCGGAATGGGTTCCCACCAGTCATCGGAAGCTGCAATGGTCACCCCTAAT
Organism: Fagopyrum esculentum; assembly: GCA_033239045.1. NCBI lineage: Eukaryota > Viridiplantae > Streptophyta > Magnoliopsida > Caryophyllales > Polygonaceae > Fagopyrum > Fagopyrum esculentum. Next base: position 123,774,173 of record BSUD01000002.1, read on the forward strand.
GCCTACTGCAATTGGGTGTAATCTAATGTATACTTCTTCCTGTTGTACTTGAATGTGAGTCCAATGCACCCATGGTCCACCGTTTCCATTTTGAAGGTGGCAATAAATTGGCGGCTGAGCTCGGGGTATGTTGGGGCTGTTGTTGTCAAAAAATCCCCGAGCCCGGCGTTGTTGAGAAACTTCTGCATGCTTTCCAAAAAAACCCAATTGTTCCAAGGTAGGAACGTCCAGAAATCGGGTTGCATACACTTCCCGACTTTGAGCAATCCTATACCGATCCTTCTCTCCTTCTGATAACTTATATTTCTTCTGGTTCTCCATTTCTTGCAATGAATCAAGCAAAGGAGTTAGAAAGTTCAGAAATTGGATCAAGAGACGAACCTACTGTCGTGATTTACGTAGGGGCGGCTGCAACAGGCACAGGAACGGCTTGACGCAGGGGCGGGAGCTTGCACGCGCAGGTTCGGGAAAAGAGCAGAAGGCGATTTGGGCGTTCGACGAAGGTGGTGGCGATGGGGCTTTCCGGACGTCTTCCTTGCTGTCGCAGACGTCGCCGGAGGTGGGACAATGGAGGAGAGTGAAAGGGTTAAGTGTGTGTGTGTGGTGGAGATGGTTCGTGTTGTAAAAGGAGTGGTGATGCTAGGTTGCCGGAGGTGGTGCAGGGGCGCAACGAGGTGGTGGGTGAGAGTTTCCGAAGGGCGCAAGGGCGTGGGAGGTGAGGCGGCTAGGTTTCGAAGAGTGAATGGAGAGGGAGTGGAGAGGGCGGTAGATGTAGGTTATTTTTGGGAAGTGTATTTTTTTTTCTTTCCTTAACTGAACCGCAGGGGCGGTATTTGTTGTAACACCCCGAATTCTCAGAACTCGGAGCATTACTGGTTAGGACCTCACAATGGGTCCCGACCTCAGTTTGACAACAATATTACTAGGATCTTGCAACAAGACACAAATAAGAAAAACCGAAATTCAAAAATGTATTTGTAAAAGGATGAATGCAACAAAGTCTAACAACTTATCGTACTTAAACAACGGAAAAGACTAACTGTCTTAACAAAAGGGAAAGACAACAACGCAACAACCCAAACCCCCACTCTAAAGAGTACGGAGACTCGGCTGACCATTACTTCCGGATCACTCAGCTGCTGTTCTAACCTGTAGTAAATCTAAAAACACAATAAAACAACCATTAGCTAGTTATCTAAACATGAGGAGAATAATAATAGCACACACACACATAAAATAATAAACACTCATCATGCTTTCAAACAATCCATTTATTATCTTCATTTAAGTCATTCACTCTAATGATACTTATTTTGTGACACGATGGATTCCCAAACCTCGCCTCCGCCCCCGTGTACCCATCAGGAGTGGATCCGATGCATCTCACCGTGTACCTGTATGGTCTGGGTATAGAGAACCTCCCAGTCTCTTGGCAGAGCTGGGCAGTGATGTCACGACCCGTTATACATACACTTGGGCCTTAAAATGTAATAACCACGGTCGTCCTAACAAGTTGTTATTTATTATAACACACATTGTACACACACAACCATCATCACCCAACTGATATCCAGAAACCAGCTAAGTAAGTCGCAAGGACTTACTTGAGTCAAATCACCCTCTAACAAGTCTCAAAACGATTCGTACTCGTGGTAACTCAAACGCCTGTCAAATAAGGCATGCGGATCAAAATCTCATCCAGATGTCCAACCTCATGCGAAGAAATTACGGAAAAAGCTCTCTTACGGTAAAAGACCATTTTACCCTTAGTGTCGTATATTCTCGAAGTTCATTCTGGAATTCTACTAATTTCTTTCGTATCTTGTTTTCCATAAATTAAGTCCCTCGGATAGCTACTTATGGTTATAAGGTCAAAACTCGAGACCACTCGAAGAAGGACAACACTCCTTCTCTCCGGTTACTAATTACGCTATTACATATATTATACCGTCAAACATGTTTTTAACCTTTCTCCTCAACTCATTCATTTTCACATAATTTCATAACTCTCAACTCGTACTTATATATTAACTCATATATTTATGTACACTATATTTATACCTACAAATATGTATTTATATGTATACTTACATATGCATACCACTCTTACGCTTATATATAAGCCTACACATATCCATTCTTATACATCTATATATACACATACTCGTCCACTGCACCTATTCATATATATATATACTCATCTCTTCCAACTCGTAAATCTATATGTACGTATATATGTACACTGCTGATACATATATATTTGTATATTTTATTTCTTTCAAAATCCTACTTCTATATATACGTATCTTTATGTATTGTATTCTTATATAAGCATGTTTAATCTTCTGCTCCAACATGTATATACCTTTATACATTCAGTATCCTCACACTTATGTAGTTGAAAACTTTAGAGCAGTACAAAAGAAGCAGGAGGTTGCAGGATAGAGCTCACCACTCCGGCCTGTTTGGATCGAGATCGATGACCGTCCCTGGCGAGGCGAGAGGGCTAGCGTGATAACATGTTTGGAAAACGCAGGGTCGCTCAAACCAGGGCCGAACAGGAACTCTGCAATCTCAGTGACAAGGCCCTTGGAGTACTTGGTCTCGACATTCCTCAAAGCGTGCTTAACAGCAGCAACAATCCAACAAACTTTTCCTGTGGTGCAGCAGTGTAAGTGATGGTGTATGTGTAGGGAAGGTAGAGGAGAAGGAGCGGAAAGGGGCTGCACCAGACTTACCTACTGCAAGGACGACGACAGCAACTAGTCTCTCTCTCTCTGCGGTGGTCCAACCGACGCTGGCAGTCTGGCCTCGCGAAGACATCGTCTGTAGTAGGTTGAGCAATCGTCCCCCTCCGGGCTGGTGCAGCATTCTGGCGCGCCGAGGCGAAGGTCCCGTGTCGCGAGTGGAAGGGGAGATGTGATCCGGGTGCTTGTCGACTGCATAACGCTGGGTGCGTGATCCCCTGAGTTCTCGTGAGGACGAAGCGGCGTCAGTGTGCAGCAAGGTGGGCATCTGAGTGTAGAAGGTTGAGGGCGGCGTCGGTGTGCAGCAACCTAGGCGGACGGACTGCGTATATCTCCTCGGTTCCGGACGAAGACGAGACGGCATCCCCTAGCAGCGTGTCTTCTCCGATGGTTGATGACGGCTGAGCAGAATAGGGAGGGGTTGGTATCGGTTTCCAGGCGTGCGGTAGAGGAGAGGGCGACGTATCAGTTAGGTTTAGGATATTAATTAGGTTAGGTTAATTTTACTTAGGGAGATGTTTAGTAGGTGGGCCGGCTGAAGGCTTTTTGGGCCAGATTGGGCTTGTTCCTCAAATGAAACAAATGGGTTGAAAGAATACCCGTAATTCGCCCGGAACCGTTAACGTACGGAAATAAATTACGGAATTATTTATGAAATTATTTACGGTTTACAAAGCTATCATTTTATGTGAATCAAGGTCACATAAAAAATGATAGAATTTAATATCGTATTCTTTTATTTAAAAGAATTTAGGTTGGCGGATCGGAATCCGGTTTAATCTAGTAATAAACGGAGTTTTAAATTTTCGGTTATTACATCAATGCCCTCTTAAAAGAAGTTTCGTCCCGAAACTTAGAATAATATACCTAGTCACGTGATTTTCTTAGTATAACTTAGTTTTCAACATTTCTTTTTTCTACCATGCAACTACTCAATAATCATACTCAAACATGCCTCACATCAAGCACAATTACTCATTCCAAGGTAACACATAAAAAAAACAAACAAACAAACATTACCCGAGTACTAGCTCGTCGATATAGAAGTAGCGGCTAACTTCGCAGGGTACTCAAGGTAACCATTTCTAATGCTCTCCTCCGTTTCCTAAGTAGCCTCGGATTCGGTAGGTACTCTCTCAACGGTTTGGTTTTCTACTTACTTCCAGCTCTTTTGATGACTCTACCAAACCATTTTTTTTAAAAAAAAAAACTTTTCCTTCCACTGGGCCCACTTGCTTTTCCCTTTCAACAGTTCCCGACTATCGATTCTGAAATAATAATCTTAGACTCTTGTCGGCACTTTACTAAGTGCCTAATGCTCTTTGTAATACAAACTGCTTGGCCCGGTTTCCTCAATGTGACCTAATCGGATCGTTCCTTAATTAATAGATTTTCACCTACTTCTTGTCACGCTTTCAAACTTATATTACCCAAAATAAATCACACACCCAAGTGGACCTTTTCCTATAGATCTCAAATTTTTTAACTTGAAATCAAAGTTCACCTAACATTGATTTTCTTCATCTGTAGGTTATGGGCCTACCACGCTTCTGGTGTAACATCCATTAGTCACAATGGCGTCTTTCTGAGGGTCAACATGATTTACCCACTCCCGCATATACTTTCCTTCTAATATTAGCAAGATCCTCTTCAAACATACCCTTACTCTCTTACTCAACCGTAGTCTGTTCTTAATCAACCAGTAAGCAACCTCTAACCCGATTCTTTTCATATCCTTAGATCATCCCAGAAGGTTGTTGTTGCCTACTTGGGAAATCCTTCAAGGCATCGGTAAGGTTACCTCTTAGATCCACAGTCGCTAATGTCTCTTCTTAACGGTACCTACTCGTCAATATCAACCAACACTTACATGTCCTCAATTGACGTTTGTCAGCCTATAATTGACTTATCTCAATATCCCGGACTTACTCTTCTCATAACTATATTGTCGTTAAATTCTTAGTGAACATCATCTACTCGATTAATCCTTTCCCGCTTTGCTAATTCGTTTTATCTTCCACACTTCTGTTTTCCTTAGGCTAAATCTACTTCTCGAACCCAACTGGGTCATTCATCTTGACATATATAATCATTCCGAGTCTTCAACGATAGCTGGTAAGTGTCTTTGTAGCTCTGATGACTTTAGTCATCATCCCCTTGCATGGACCGTCTGTGTTGATGACTTAGATCCCATGATAATTGGGGTTACCATGGACTTTCGAGTCCACTAAGATCGTTCTCATATATACATTCCTTTGCTGGTGTTACCGGCAATATTGCTTTCATGAAACTCCGTTGTTTACGCTACAAGGATTCAACTCTTTGAAACTCCGCTGTAGTTATTCTTTGATACCGGAGTTTCATCAAGACACTAAGGCCATAATCTCTATGTTTGCCGCGTCTTTATAACTGTAGTTATTATGTGTGACATCTTTAGTCAAAAAGGCTTCCTTTGTAAACCTCAGGAGAGCATCATCAGTCTCATATGTGTGGCATGTTAAGCACCTTCTGTCTTGATTGACGTTGGACATGATTGAAATCATCTACTTCTTCTTACTTCCCTAGTTCTCCTTATGCAATCCATTAGTACTACTGTGAACTGTACCTTTTTCTTAGTCAGAAGGTAATCCTTGTAGCGTAAACCGCGGAGTTCGTGTTGACCCGTATCATATAGTTATGAGAAGTTGAATCCTTGTAGCGTAAACATGTCCGTTGGATGATACGGGTCAACACAAACTCCACAAGCTTTGAGCTGTTGCGGTGTTCCCATAAGTGTTAGCCTCTTCACCATTTCCTTCAATTCCGCTAGCTCGGTGGAAATCTCGCTCTTCCCGGAACTCACAGCATGAACTCCTTTCTTAGCCGGGGTCCTTCCAAAGTTCCGAGTTCCTTCCGCTAGTTCCTGTATCTTTTCAAAAGCAAGGTCAGGAGTAGAGTTAAGAATATTACCTCCGCAAGCCGCATCGAATATCCGTGAAAAGGACAGCTGGATCAAAGGCGTGCAAACCTTTCGAAGTACTCGTAGAGAGTTACGGTTGCCTCTTGCTCGATGTTGCTTATAGCTTTCTTCAAGCGATTGGCCTTTTTAGCTGGAAAGTATTTCTCCAAGAATGCTTTGTGAAGGTTCTCCCAAGTGTCAATACTCCCGGATGAAAGGTGGTAATACCAATCATCCGCGGAATCTTTGAGTGTGAAGCCGAATGTCCTCATCTTGATTTGTTCTTCGGTAATGTTGGCCGGCTTCATGCTCATACACACAGTATGGAACTTCCCAAGGTGCTTGATGGGGTCATCACCACTTAGCCCATGGAAGGATGGGAGCAAGTGAATGAGGCCCGGCTTGAGCTCAAAGTTGACTCCTTCCCCTAGTGCCGGTATAGCGACCGCAAGAGGGTTTTGAGCTAAGGTGGGCTGCGTAAGTTGACGAAGAGTACGATCAGCCATTTCTTGTTGGAGTTGTTGTTGTCCTCGTTGCCGAATGTGCGTCCTCTCAATTTCTGGATCAAAGGAAGCAAAGCCGGAGTTAGTAGCACGGGTTTGAACCATAAAAATGGTTCAAACCAATAATCAATAATAACAATAAAACACTAAAACTCCCCGACAACGGCGCCAAAATTTGACTGAAGGAATTTCTATGGTCGTCTATACCCAATCAAAAGTAAATCCCGACTTAGCACTAAGAACAAGTATAGTGATGAAGTAAGGGTGGAACCCAAGAGAGTTAAGGTGTTTTAGATGCAATTATCGATTATAATGACAAGTGACAAAAGGGGGGATTTGGTTGAATTGATGCACAAAAACTTATGAAAACGATAAATACGACAAGTAAGACAATAATGGATGAATCTACACTAGGTTGATTATAAGCATGCAATTGCTACTTTGGTGAGTTCCTTTTACAAGTTTTCAAGTAATCCCCCGTCTCGATCATATATATGTATTGAGCGAACCGGCATCAACACAACTTAACAGGTTAAAGTTCCGTAAACCTACAATAACAAATAACAAGTTAGCTTTCAAACAAAGACTAAGGGATATAAAGAGAAGATTAAAACCGTTAAACTTATCTTTATATTTGTGTTCCTTTTCTTTAAGTAATCACAATCCATTATTACTTAAAGTTGCTACTAGATTAAAGACCCGAACCCGGAACCTATTGCATGCACTTTAGAACCTAAGGTGATCAATCTCAAGCAATAGTAAACATGCAATTAGACAATGGAGATCAAGGAAACACAAAGTATTACTGAATGAAAACTTATATTATAAAGTACGTACAACCAAAGCAACAAAGCAGCTTCAAATCAACCCAATGTAGCAAGGGAGTTAGCAACTCATTACAAGGTAGCAAGACAATCTAAGTGGATAATTTGATGATTAACAAGATGATAAGATGGCTCATTCTAGCAATCAATCAAAGACTATTTATACTACAAAAGACACTAAATAGGAGTAAATGGCCGGCCCAAAACAGCCACCTTAAATGCCATAAAGGTGGTGTAAACAGCCAAAGTAAAGCTTTTGGCGTTAAACCGCAGGGGCAACCTTTAGAACCGCTGGGGTGGCTACACAACTCCGCTGGGGTGGATCTTCAATGCTCTTCAACGTATGACCTTTCGCCTTCCTGACGTTTCTGATGCCAAGCCGCCGGGGCGTCCCTATGTCGACGCAGGGGCGGTGATATAGTCTCTTCGCCTTCCAGCTCCCAGGTTGAGGCGCAGTGGGAGACGTAGGGGAGTTGGTCTTCATTTCTTCAGGGCAGGAGTTCGCCCCTAAACGTGCGTGCAAATAAGCTTTAAATTTATAAAACTAGAATCAAGCAAGCGAACCCGCAGTGTACGGATCGACGTAGTTAAGCAAGAATTCCAGAGTATCGAACACAGGGATTTGGGGAGAATAAATTCGATCGTAGGTTATCAAGCAAGTGAATGTAAGAGCTTTGCAATATATTGGGAAAACAACAATCCTAAAGATCCAAGTATCCAGCTGTGGCAATCGATTCAAGATATACTTAATGATATATAGACAGAGTTGAGATATGCAAAGGTATGCTAATATAAGGTAATCGTACGGTGAAGTTCCAAAAACCTTATATAATTCACCTACAAGACACTCTCTATAAAGATTGTTGAGGCTTCAATATAGAAAGGATCTAAAGGTAAAAGTTAATGTCAAATACCCAAACTTGTAATCCAAGGATCAAGACTAACTAAATCGATTAAGGTTGGGACACTCACAATCGAGGTAGAGGTTGTTGAGGCTTCACTACCACCTAGAAAAGGCAAACCTAAACTAAGTTAAAGCAAATCTTTAACTTTGGATTAAAGTAAAAGCAAGTTCATAGACTTAAGGGAAATCACGGTTAGTTCTTGAGGTTCCACGGCCGTGGACTCAAGAACAGGCCGTAATTTAGGGTTCGTCGGCGATTCTCTCTAACTCTCAAGGTCTAATCTGTTTACGATCGATCGATCATCATCTAAGCCACAACTATCAACCCTTCACCTTAGAATTGTTAAGGGTTTTTAGCCAATAACAGTCATGTTGATATCAGATTCAAGAATTAAAAGATTGAAAGGTGAAAACTTCCGAAAAACTTTCGATAAACTTCAAACCAATCTCAAAGTCACAATCAAGAACGAATATCGTCAATAGATTCGGAATAGAACAAACAGACACAATCTTAGATAAGAAGGAAGAACGGGATGTCAATCCGTCTTCTAAATCAAACCTAAACAAGAAGAGAAATCTTCTTGCAACAATCTTCCGAATCTTAAATCTTCCGTCAATCCCGAAATCTCAATCACAATCTCCGCCAAAAGTGCGAGACTAGGGCAAATCCAAGTGTAAACGTAGGATGCGTCTATGCGTAGGCGAAGGTCGAAAATGGGTCTAAGCAGAGGTGACGGAATCTCTCTTCGTCTGTCCTTTTATAGGGCAAGATAAAATATCGGTCCGGCCCAATCTTTTGAAAGATCGTGGCTTAAAGTGTGGCGAAAAAGATCGCCAAGATCACGGTCGTGGAAGGTTCCACGACCGTAATTTAGAGCGTGGAAATCAACACGGTTTGAACACATGATTCCACAACCGTAAAAGCTTCTGGAATGAACCACGCTTCTCCTGCATGGTTCCACGGCCGTGGAACTGAACGTGGAATGTAGTACGGCCGTATTTTAGAGTGTGGTTTAGGGCAAGAACGTGATTCTTCCCTAGTCTCGTGCATTCCTCAAGTTAGCTCTCTTTTGGCTCCTAAGAATGCCCTCAATCCATGGACATACTCAATCAACTCATCTTGCTCAATTCCGTTCGGAAATGGCTCTCAATCACCTATAATCAACATAAAGCTTGTGTAGACATCTATATTGACAATATAGGCAAACTAGCTCGCAAATGCAACAATGCTCAATCAATGACTATCAATATGAATCAAATACACTTAGAAAACGTGCCTAAAATATCACAATATTTCATGCTAACAAATAACCCCATACTTGCAACTTGCTTGTCCCTAAGCAAGGTCTTTCAAAAGCTTTTAAAACAAGAGTTAGGATGAAATATGTGTACCTTCTCAAAGCAATACTTCTTTTGGATGAATGTGCCTTCTAAAGAATAGATCATTCTCAAATCTTGCTTCAATCGTTTATAAGACTTTCATACACTTAATCAAAGAGTAAAAAGCAAAGAAAGCTCATGAATCAATCAAACTTCCATACAAGCATCATAACCTTCAAACATTATAGGAAACTTCAATTTAGATCACCAAGCCATATAACATTCTTTTGATCTTAAGGCCTTTCAAAGAAAAAGGTCTAGAATGTGGAAAGGGAAGGAAACTTTAAGGAATGTGGTGCATGAATCCGGGAAAGTGGACAACTACTCTTTTCTTCTTCTCTTGCGGTTTCTGCAACACCCTTAACTTAGAGATTCGCTCTCTTCTTTTCATTTTTCGACTTTACTTTTGGAGTTATGGACAGAGGTGCACAAAAACCGAAGCCTAGGAGATTGGCGTTTCTCAATTTTTATGAGATGCCTCAAACCCTTAGCGCACATACCATAATCCGCTAGGAATATCACTCAATCCGACTTTGGCAAGACACAAACACCCGGCTATTTGAATGGTGCCGAGTTACTCATCGTCATGATTGACTTCCCCAAACCTACAATTTCTTTCTATTCTTTTGATTGCAAATAATTGCTCTCATGACCCTCCCACATCAAACATGCCTTTTTCATTCACTTCTCCAAATTCCCGGATAGGTAAAGGAGGTCAATATTTCAATGAGGAGCTAAATGATCAAAGAAAGAAGAAAGAAAAATCGAATTGCCTTAATCATCTCAACAATTCCTTTTCAATTCAATTTCTCAACATGATTTAAATAACATTCATCACATTATGAAACTTGCAAAAGAGGTATAATCAACTCATTCAATTCCTTTTCAATTCACTATTCTTTTAAGCATGCAATTGTCATCAAACTCAATTCACAAGTAGCGATTATCATAGAAATCATCTCAATTCATTAGAAGCACAAAATTTTCAAAAAATTTTCAATTTTTATGGGTTTTTCAAGTTCTTTTTCATGCAATGCAATAATGAAACGTGCAACAATATAATGAACATGCAAGATAGTCTCGATAGAAGCAAACATAGTGAGTAAGAGTTATTACAACTTTTAGTCACACTCCACCCCATACTTGGGACGAACATTGTCCCTAATGTTCAAAAGAAAGAAAGAAAAGAAAGAAAAGAAAAAGAAACTCACAAAGTGGCGGTGGAGCGGCTAAAGCAAACGGTCATGCAAATCATCACTACGGCGCTGGTGGAGGCGGGAATGGAGAGAAGCTAGGATCATAAAACCGCCCAAACTGCTGGCGGTAGACATCCCTCATCATGTGATCGAGGTCGTCCAAGCGTCAATCTCTAGCATCGGCTCGGATCTCCAATGCTCCTACTCTCTCCGAAAGACCAGTAGCCCAATCCGGCATCTGTTCATACCATCCCGGAGCCTGGATGTACCATGCTGGAGCGTCGGACGGTGCTGGTGCTGGTGTTGGTGCTGGTACATATGGTACCTGTGTAGACCATGGAGGTGGAGCTCCGTACCATGCAGGAGGTGTGTCAGCCCATGTGGGTCTCTCACTCACGCTAGCGCGGCGAGAAGACGAGCCTGAAGCTCTAGCTGGACGTGGAGACCGTCTAGGCACATCGGGGGCCGCATCCGGCTGATCCGGAAACGTGCCAAACTCCTGCTCGGCTCCTCCTCCACCCTCAAACTGATCCCTCATCTCCTCCTCCTCAACAACGGGCGGTGGTGGAACATACGGAGGGGCTGCAATCCTGTTCGCATGCATAGTAACGAACATCTCCTTCCAATTATGGCGTCCTGCCATAATGGAATACTCCTGTAGCCACTCAATACCCCTACCCGTCCTGCTCTCCCAAGGCATGGCCGCATAAGGCGGACCTCTATGTGTGGGGAAGATGAGACCTCTAGTCATGAAGGCATGAAGTCCTAAGGGTACGGCTGGTATGCGGGTGCACGCAGAAAAATCAACTCCCAAACTCCTAGCAAGGTGGGTAACTATCCCACCGTATCCAATGTTGCCCTTCCTCTTGTTCTTCATCTTGCTCATAGTAGCAGCTAAGAGGGTGGCACAGTCAGCTCGGCGCCCATACAGCATAGAATATAGCAAAAATAGCTCATCCGTCTTGATCTTTTGGGGCGTCTCCGTCCGAGGGAAGAGACACTCTGAAAGAACACGGTGAGCGATCTTCAAGGCTAAGTGGTACATCAACTTAGCCTTGGTATCAGCAGGTTGCCAACGGTCCTCGTTGGCGTATATCATAGCAACTTCCTCCCAAAAGTCCTTGGCGTAAACGCCACTAGGAAAGCGACCGTTAAAGGTCTCATGGAACCCAAAGAAGGTCCCAAACTCACGAATGGAAAAATCATAGTTCCTTTCCATAAGACGGAAAGAAACGGTCCTATCTACATGGCTGTGCTGAAAAGACATCACAACCTCCCTCGTAATCTCCTCATACGCGTCTCCTCGGATAGCCGAGAAGACAACTAGTCCGGCTCTATCCAAGAGCCAAGTAAGATCCTCTATGATGTTAAGAGGAGCTAGATCCTCTAACAACAAGTACCTAGGTCCAATCACAGCTCTCTCTTGGATCCTCTCGAATGCATCGAGGTGATCCTCATGAATGGTCGGGACTCTAGGGCTAGGAGGTGAGGGTGATGAAGGTAATGATGGAGGTGAAGGAGAAGAGGGTGGTGGTGCTCTAGAGGATGAGGAAGAAGAGGGATTACCCTTTCTCTTCTTGTTTTGGTCATTCTTTTTCTCCTTAATCCTCCTTGAAACTCTCCTTACGAAATCCATCACTGTCAAGAATCACGGTCTGTTCTAGCCTTTCCACGGCCGTGGTTCTTCCAGGAACCGTGGTGTGTCTGTTTCTTTCGCAAATCTCAATAAACAACTCTCAAACTCAACAATCAGGCAGTCCTAGTCTAATTCCTTCCAATTTCAATCAGTTCTTCCTAAAATTTCTAGCAAAAACGAACCAAATCGACAAAGATCAAGAAGAGTGGAAAAACCTAGGTTTCGGATTTTGAAATCCGAATTGCGCGTTCCTTGGTGAATTTCCGCTCGATTCGTCGCTTGGATCTTGTTGGTAGTTGAATTTGCTTCAATTTGGGAAGATGAATCGTTGAAAACGATTAAGAAACGAGGATTTGGGAGAGGGTCATGGATTCGGCGTTTTAGGGTTGTGGAAAAGGCTTTTGTGGAGTGTTTTTTGTGAAGAACGTGGTTTATATAGTCACAGGCAAAATTTTGAAAATCACGGTCTGTCAGGGTGTTCCACGGCCGTGGAATTGTACGGAACCGTGGTTTTGGTGATTTTTCAAAGGCTTTTGGAAATTACGGTCACTGTAGCTGTCACGACCGTGGTTTAGGCCGTGGAACTCTCTGTAAAGCTCCAAAGTCCAAGTTTCGTCACTTTTCTTCAACATTATCCTTCCCTTTTCCTTTTCCATCGTTCCTACATCCAAAAATACGAACATACCGGAAGGAATCGAAGGCAAACAAAGCGAAAAACGTCTAAACTAAGCTAAACTATGAATCGAAAACAAATATAAAATGCAATACCTTGGGTTGCCTCCCAAGAAGCGCTTTGTTTAAGGTCCGTAGCTAGACCAATCTCGCACTTATTCGAGTGCGGTAGGCACGAACTCTTCAGTTTGGAGTTCCGGCGTATACTTCTTGAGTCGTTGGCCGTTCACCTTAAAGCTTCCGCCCGTTTCACCCCATACTTCAACTGCACCATGGGGGAAAATACGCTTAATTAGAAAAGGTCCGGTCCAACGAGATTTAAGCTTACCTCGAAAGAGACGAAGCCTTGAATTGAAGAGGAGAACTTGATCTCCTTCTTTGAAGTCCTTTGGAATGATATGCTTATCATGCCAACGCTTTGCTCTCTCCTTATAGATCTTAGCGTTTTCATAAGCGTTCAAGCGGAGTTCGTCCAACTCATTAAGGTCTAGGAGACGCTTCTCCCCCGCTTCCTTCATGCTAAAATTCAACCACTTGATAGCCCAAAACGCTTTGTGCTCCAACTCTACCGGCAAGTGACAAGACTTCCCATACACAAGGTTGTATGGTGTGGTTCCTATGGGAGTCTTGTACGCAGTCCGGTACGCCCACAATGCATCGTCAAGCTTCAAGGACCAATCCTTCCTAGTCCTTGAAACCGTCTTCTCTAGATTTCCTTTGATCTCCCTATTTGAGATCTCAACTTGTCCACTAGTTTGTGGATGATAAGGGGTAGCGACTATGTGAGTAACCCCATACTTAGCTAGAAGAGCTTCAAAGCGCCGGGCAATGAAGTGAGAACCTCCATCACTAATGATAGTCCTTGGCGTCCCAAATCGCGGGAAGATGGTCTTGTTAAAGAACTTAACCACCACCATGGCATCATTGGTGGGAGAGGCAATTGCTTCCACCCATCTAGAAACGTAATCCACCGCCAATAGTATGTATTGGTTTCCACAAGAAGATGGGAATGGTCCCATGAAGTTAACTCCCCAAACGTCGAAAATCTCCACCTCTTGGATGTTGTTGAGGGGCATCTCATTCCTCCTAGATATATTACCTGTTCTTTGACAAGCATCGCAGCAAGAAACAAAGGATTGCACATCTCTAAACAAAGTAGGCCAAAAGAATCCAGATTGCAATACCTTTGCGCTAGTCTTGTTTGAACTAGCGTGTCCTCCACAAGGTAGTGAATGACAATGGCGGATGACACTTTGCATCTCATCTTCCGGCACACATCGCTGAATGATGCCATCCGGACCTCTCTTAAAGAGGAGAGGCTTGTTCCAAAAGTATTCCCGGACATCCTTAAAGAACTTCTTTCTTTGTGCGTAAGATAGTCCGGGCGGTATCTCCTGAAAAACCAAATAGTTAACAAAATCAGCAAACCATGGTTCGTTACCTTTGGAGATCACGTCGATGCACTCCTCTATAATGTGTAGGTGTTCGTCCGGGAAGGAGTCATCGATGGGTAAATGGTCGTCCTCTAGATGTGTTAGGCGACTCAAATGATCCGCAACAGAATTTTCTGAACCCTTCTTGTCGCGGATCTCTAGATCGAATTTTTGTAGGAGAAGAATCCATCTAATTAGCCTTGGCTTCGCATCTTTCTTCGCAAGGAGGTACCGGATCGCAGCATGATCCGTGTAGACAATCACCTTTGCACCTACAAGATAAGAACGAAACTTGTCAATAGCATAGACAATGGCTAAAAACTCCTTCTCGGTAGTGGCGTAGTTGAGCTGTGCTTCATCTAGCGTCTTGCTAGCATAGTATATGGCATGGGTTCGTCCTTCCTTTCGTTGTCCAAGGACAGCTCCTATAGCTACGTCACTAGCATCGCACATAACCTCAAAAGGAAGAGTCCAATCCGGAGGTTGGATAATAGGTGCTGAAATTAGAGCTTGCCGAATTGTGTTAAACGCATCCAAACATTCCTGCGAAAACTCAAAAACTGCATCCTTCATCAATAGATTAGTGAGCGGTTTTGATATTTTAGAAAAGTCCTTAATGAAACGTCTATAAAATCCAGCATGTCCTAGGAAACTTCTTATCCCTTTCACCAAAGTTGGGGGAGGAAGTTTCTCTATGGTCTCTATCTTAGCTTTATCTACCTCTATCCCTCTACTAGAGATTAAGTGTCCTAGTACAATTCCTTCCTTAACCATAAATTGACACTTCTCCCAGTTAAGAACTAGGTTAGTGTCTTCACACCTTTGCAAAACAAGAGAAAGGTTAGAAAGGCAATCGTTAAAAGAGGAACCGTATACGGAGAAGTCGTCCATGAAGACCTCCATGATTTTCTCAATGTATTCGGAGAATATGGCCATCATGCACCGTTGAAAGGTGGCTGGGGCGTTGCAAAGCCCGAACGGCATTCTCCTATAAGCAAACGTACCCCATGGGCACGTGAATGTGGTCTTCTCTTGATCATCCGGGTGTATCGGGATCTGAAAGAAACCACTATAACCGTCAAGATAGCAAAAATGCGAATGTTGCGCTAACCTTTCAAGCATTTGATCGATGAATGGCAATGGGAAGTGATCCTTCCTCGTTGCGTTGTTGAGCTTGCGGTAGTCTATGCACATCCGCCATCCTGTCACGGTTCGGGTAGGAATGAGTTCGTTGCTCTTGTTGGTGATGACCGTCATTCCTCTCTTCTTCGGAACTACTTGAACCGGACTCACCCACTTACTATCGGAGATAGGATAGATGATACCTGCATCAAGAAGTTTAAGAATTTCCTTCTTGACAACCTCCTTCATGGTCGGATTTAACCGCCTTTGAGGTTGTCTTGAAGTTCTAAAATCTTCCTCCATTAGTATCTTATGCATGCATAGGGAGGGTTTAATTCCTACTAAGTCCTCAATAGTATAGCCTAAAGCTTTCCTATGTTTCCTAAGGACAATCATGAGCTGATTATGTTCATCTATGCTTAGATCGGAACTAACAATAACCGGAAATGTAGAATTAGGTCCTAGGAAAGCGTACCTTAGATGAGTAGGAAGTGGTTTTAGTTCCATCGCTTTCGGAGCTTCCAATGATCCTTGAGGAGCATCCGATGTCTCCTTAGAAGTTTCTAAAGGTGTTGAATGTGTGGGAGAAGAATTAGAAGAAGTTGAAGAAGTGTCTCGATCACCCCTTTCCACGGCCAAAATTACGGGTTCCTCATGTCCTCCACGGCCGTGGTTTAGGGCGTGGAAAGGAAATACGGTTGTCATGTCTTCTCCACGACCGTATAACTCTCTGGAGTGGGACACTGTTTTGGTTGTGAAATCCACGGCCGTGGAATATAGTGTGTGGCTGTGGATTCTCACGTTTTCTGCCTCATCGTGGAGTTTTTCAAACTCCACTTCATGCATCTCTTCTTGTGCTTCTAAGGCTTCAATTGCCTCATTGCACTCTTCTTCTTCCCCTACATTTGTTAGACTCATAGTGATAACTTTTTGTAAAGGATCGTTAAAGAGAATCGCACTTACCTCCTCCCTAGACAACCCTTCTTCATCTTGGATATCGAATATATCCTCATCAAAGATTGGCTCCTTCACTAGAGTGGAAAGAACGAACTCTACTTTCTCTTCCCCTATATCAAAAGCGAGTCTACCATTCTTGCAATCGACTATGCAGCCGGAAGTTGCAAGAAACGGTCTTCCGAGTATGATCGGGACCGGACTATCTACAGGAATGTCAATCACGACAAAATCAATGGGGACAAAGAATTTACCTAGCTTGACCGGGACGTCTTCTACAATACCGACGGGGCGAGTGATGGATCGATCCGCCATGTACAACGTCATCTTCACCGGTTTAGGGTCACCTAAACCGATCTTCCTACACAACGCAAGTGGTATGATGCTCACACTTGCTCCTAAGTCACATAAAGCATCATATGTGACATCTCCCACTCCTATGGGAATGCAAAATGACCCCGGATCCTTTAGTTTTGAGGGCATTTTCTCCTTCATGGTCTTGATGAGATCTGAAGAATCCGAACTCATCTTAACCTCACCGAAATCTTCTAGCTTCCTCTTGTTAGAGAGGAGCTCCTTCAAGAACTTGCCATAAGCTGGCATACCTACAATAGCATCGATAAAGGGTATATTAATATGCAGCTTGCTCATGAGTTCTATAAACTTACCAAATTGTTTATCTAGGCGCGCTCTCGCTCTAGATTGAGGAAATGGTAGGGGAGGTTTGTAAGCCGGAGGAGGAACGTAGACATCTTCCTTCTCCTTCCCCTTCTCTTTGCCTTTCTCTACGGGAACTTCAACAAACTTAGGCTGCGGATCGGTGGTAGTCACTCCGCTCCTAGTTGTGATTGCCATCACCCTTCCCTTAGGGTTGTTCTCCGTCTTTCCTGGAAGTTTCCCTTGATTCCTAAGAACTTCCTCCGCATGGCTGAACATTTGGTTTTCTAAAACCTTTTGAGCTTTGTCAACCTTAGAAATTTGATCATTAACCTTAATGATGCGGTTCTCCAACCCTTGAAGCTTTCCCAAAATCGTTTCCAACATGGGATCGGGCTTCTCCTTTCCCGAAGTGTTTCCTCCATTTGATGTTTGCCCCTGGCTTCTCAAAGGAGTAGAGGAAGAGGAAGGTGGAGTTAGTGAATTAGAATTGGAAGGATAAGAGTTACCGGAATTTTGTTGATTGGAGCGCCAATTGTTGTTACTTGAACCCCTATTGTTGTTCCAATTGTTGTTCCGGTTGTTGTTGTTGTTGTTGCCATTCCAATTGTTCCGGTTATTGTTCCAGTTATTGTTGTTATTGTTGCGGTTTGTGTTATCACCGCCATTGTTGTTGCCCAAATAGCCAACATCCTTCCCTTGTTGCCTTGGGAAGTTGGTCTTGATATCCTCCTTCAACTCTTTGATCTCATTGTTGAGGGAGAAAATCTGATTTTGTGCTTCATGTGTGAGTTTTGCTCCTTGCTCCACACAATTTCCCTCCACTTTCCGGTGGGAATACTTCTCTATGACTCTTGCTTGCTTCTCAATGAAGTCCCAAGCGTCATCTTCTCTCATGTCCATGAATGTTCCACATGAGAGGGATTGGAGGTTGAATTGCGTCCCCGCATCCAGCCCCTTATAGTAAATTTCCAGCAAGGCAAGTTTGGATATGCCATGATGAGGACAATCCAAGAGCAAATCCTGAAACCTTTCCCAAGATTGAAACAAACTTTCGTTAGATCTCATGGAAAATGCATTGATCTTACCTCTAAGTTCCACTGTTTTGGATTGGAAAAAATTTGGTGAGGAACTCCGCGGAAAGGTCTTCCCACGTGTCTAGTTTCCCACTAGGAAGAGCTTGGTACCAAGATAACGCTTTCCCCTTCAAGGAGAAGAAGAAAGGCTTGAGCTTATAGTTGTTGGTAGTAGCACTCTTCGGTCTCATTGTCTCCATCATACACTCAAAGTTTTGCAAGTGTTGGTGTGGAGATTCAGCGCTTGTCCCGCCAAATTAGTTTTGGCGAACAAGAGTAATAACTTGAGGGTTGAAGCTAAACCCTTGTACATCCTCAGCATCAAAAGTCACGCCCAAACGGCGCGGTTGTTGTGTTGGATCCATCCTTTGGCCAAGAGTTCTTGGCTCATCATCTACACGTTCGATCCTCGCATTCCTAGGTGGAATGCGGCGATTAGCAGCTCCCCATGGATGGAAAGGATTCACATTGATCGTGGGATCAATTTTCTCTAGCGGTGGCACGGAAGAATCACTATCATCAGCGGATGAGTGACTTCTTCTTCTAGATCTTGATGCCCTTCTTGAGGATTTCTTGCTTCCCTTATTTTTAAGGTTGCTTAGTTCTATCCTCATTTGGAACATCATATCCTTTAGATCGTTAACTTGAGATTGATGACGATCCATTTCATCCCGGCGGATGTTCTCATTCCATTGGAGTTGAGCTTCTTTCTCCGCCAACTCCGCTTGAAGATCACGTTCGTGTTCTTCAGCCATCTTCTTTTCCTTGCGCTTTTGCCTTAAAGTTCTCTCAAGCTCTTGATCAAGAGGTAAGAGATCTTCGGTGTTCCTAGACCTGCGCATGCACTCAAAGAAATATCAAATAACGAGAGCAAGCTCCCAAGCTTGACAACCGGCTACCGAATTCGGTCTAGACCAAATCCCCGACAACGGCGCCAAAAACTTGTTCGCCCCTAAACGTGAGTGCAAATAAGCTTTAAATTTATTAAACTAGAATCAATCAAGCGAACCCGCAGTGTACGGATCGACGTAGTTAAGCAAGAATTCCAGAGTATCGAACACAGGGATTTGGGGAGAATAAATTCGATCATAGGTTATCAAACAAGTGAATGTAAGAGCTTTGCAATATATTGGGAAAACAACAATCCTAAAGATCCAAGTATCCAGCTGTGGCAATCGATTCAAGATATACTTAATGATATAAAGACAGAGTTGAGATGTGCAAAGGTATGCTAATGTAAGGTAATCGTACGGTGAAGTTCCAAAAACCTTATATGATTCACCTACAAGACACTCTCTATAAAGGTTGTTGAGGCTTCAATATAGAAAGGATCTAAAGGTAAGAGTTAATGTCAAATACCCAAACTTGTAATCCAAGGATCAAGACTAACTAAATCGATTAAGGTTGGGACACTCACAATCGAGGTAGAGGTTGTTGAGGCTTCACTACCACCTAGAAAAGGCAAACCTAAACTAAGTTAAAGCAAATCTTTAACTTTGGATTAAAGTAAAAGCAAGTTCGTAGACTTAAGGGAAATCACGGTTAGTTCTTGAGGTTCCACGGCCGTGGACTCAAGAACAGGCCGTAATTTAGGGTTCGTCGGCAATTCTCTCTAACTCTCAGGGTCTAATCTGTTTACGATCGATCTATCATCATCTAAGCCACAACTATCAACCCTTCACCTTAGAATTGTTAAGGGTTTTTAGCCAATAACAGTCATGTTGATATCAAATTCAAGAATTAAAAGATTGAAAGGTGAAAACTTCCGAAAAACTTTCGATAAACTTCAAACCAATCTCAAAGTCACAATCAAGAACGAATATCGTCAATAGATTCGGAATAGAACAAACAGACACAATCTAAGATAAGAAGGAAGAACGGGATGTCAATCCGTCTTCTAAATCAAACCTAAATAAGAAGAGAAATCTTCTTGCAACAATCTTCCGAATCTTCAATCTTCCGTCAATCCCGAAATCTCAATCACAATCTCCGTCAAAAGTGCGAGATTAGGGCAAATCTAAGTGTAAACGTAGGATGCGTCTATGCGTAGGCGAAGGTCGAAAATGCGTCTAAGCAGAGGTGACGGAATCTCTCTTCGTCCGTCCTTTTATAGGGCAAGATAAAATATCGGCCCGGCCCAATCTTTTGAAAGATCGTGGCTTAAAGTGTGGCGAAAAAGATCGCCAAGATCACGGTCGTGGAAGGTTCCACGACCGTAATTTAGAGCGTGGAAATCAACACGGTTTGAACACATGATTCCACGACCGTAAAAGCTTCTGGAATGAACCACGCTTCTCTTGCATGGTTCCACGGCCGTGGAACTGAACGTGGAATGTAGTACGGCCGTATTTTAGAGCGTGGTTTAGGGCAAGAACGTGATTCTTCCCTAGTCTCGTGCATTCCTCAAGTTAGCTCTCTTTTGGCTCCTAAGAATGCCCTCAATCCATGGACATACTCAATCAACTCATCTTGCTCAATTCCGTTCGGAAATGGCTCTCAATCACCTATAATCAACATAAAGCTTGTGTAGACATCTATATCGACAATATAGGCAAACTAGCTCACAAATGCAACAATGCTCAATCAATGACTATCAATATGAATCAAATACACTTAGAAAACGTGCCTAAAATATCACAATATTTCATGCTAACAGCAGGTCACCGCGGGGGTGCCAAGGAGTGGCGCAGGGGCGGTGACACGCTTCATGGTTGGCGTTGGTGGAGGCGCAGGGAGCGCTCCAATGGAAAGCGTCATCCGCAGGGGCGGCTGCAAGGACCCGTTGGGGCGGTGAGGCAACAGAAGCTTTGCTTCGTGATCGATCTTCACTCCTAAGTGCATATAGGCTTTATAGCTCCTTCTTTAGCTTCTTTTGATCTTCTTCTTCTGGACCAAGGAGTTAGTAGCATAAACCGACACTAATGCAATAAAAAGACTCTAAAAACTACCCTAATTGATAGTGATTCCACCACCTATCAGTACCTCCTCAAGCTTATAAACCTCCGCTACCGTTTCCACAATCTAGAGAGAGCGCAGCTAGACAAACACTTTGGTAAGTTTGTTGATCTTATGAGCAAACTGTATATTAAAATACATTTTATTGATGCAATTTTAAGTATGCCCGCCTATGGGAAGTTCTTAAAGGAGATCCTCTCTAACAAGAGGAAGTTAAAGGATTTTGGTGAGGTAAAGATGACTTCCGAGTCATCGGAACTCATCAAAACCATGACGGAAAAGATGCCACCCAAGCAGCGGGATCCGGGATTGTTTTGCGTTCCCATTGGCGTTAGATAGGTCACATATGATGCTCTTTGTGATCTAGGAGCAAGTGTGAGCATTATCCCACTTGCTTTGTGTGAGAAGGTTGGTTTAGGAGATCCTAAACCGGTGAAGATGATACTATACATGGCGGATCGATCTATCACTCGACCCGTTGGCATATAGAGGACGTCCCCGTAAAGCTTGGTAAGTTTTACGTTCCTATTAGTTTTGTAGTTTTGGACATTCCTGCAGATTATCCAATCCCGATCATACTTGCGAGACCGTTTCTAGCGACTTCCGGTTGCTTGGTTGATTGCAAGAACACCAAACTATCTTTTAATATAGGAGAGGAGAAAGTTGAGTTCGTACTCTCAGCTTTAATCAAAGAACCATCTTTAGAAGAAGAAGTCTTCAACATCTATGATGAAGAAGATTCGAGACAGATGGTAAGTTCTATTTTGCTCAAAGATCCTTTGAATAAAGTCATTAGTATGAGCATTATGGAAGAGGGAGTCGAGGAGGATTGCGACTCCGAAGTTAAAGCTTTGGAAGAGCTAGAAGAAGAGTCAATTGAAGCATTTGAAGAATTGCAAGATAGCTTAGAACTGGCCAAAACCACGGCCAAAGTCAAGATTCCATGGGCGAGATTTTAATTAATTTAATTAAAATCCCCGTGTTGAACACCATCTCGGGAGAAACCATGGCCGTGGAATTGCCTGTATGGTCGTGGAATCTGAAAATTCCGAGACTTCTTCCCTACCTCTGAAAAACACTCTTGGACATTCCTCTACCTCTTCTACACCCTTGGAAACATCTAAGGACGCTTCGGAAGACCTCAAGATATCAACAAAGGCACCTCCTATCTTGGAGTTGAAACCTCTTCCTACTCACTTAAGGTACGCTTTTCTAGATACAAACTCTACATATCCGGTCATAGTTAGTACTAGCTTAACTGATGATGAGCATGCTAGGCTTATGAGTGTATTGAAATTGCATAAGAAAGCCTTAGGATATACCATTGATGATCTTGTGGGTATCAAACCCTCTTTGTGCATGCATAAGATATTAATGGAGGATGACCATAAGCCTTCACGTGAACCTCAAAGACGGTTAAATCCGATCATGAAAGAGGTTGTGAAGAAGGAAATTCTCAAACTACTTGATGCAGGTATCATCTTCCCAATTTCTGACAACAAGTGGGTGAGCCCCGTCCACATAGTTCCGAAGAAAGGGGGAATGACCGTTGTGACTAACAAGAACATTGAGTTAATCCTCATAAGAACAGTAACGGGATGGCGAGTGTGCATCAATTACAGGAAGCTGAATGTCACCACTAGGAAGGATCACTTTCCCCTACCTTTCATTGATCAAATGCTTGAAAGGTTAACACAAAATTCTCACTTCTGCTATCTAGATGGATATAATGGTTTTTTTTTTCACATTCTCATCCACCCCGACGACCAGGATAAGACCACGTTAAAGTGCCCTTGGGGTACGTATGCTTATAGGAGAATGTCGTTCGGATTGTGCAATGCTCCAGGCACCTTTCAAAGGTGCATGATGACGATATTTTCTAAATATATTGAAAACATCATAGAGGTTTTTATGGACGATTTCTCTGTATATGGTTCTTCTTTTGACAATTGTCTTGCTAACCTTTCCTTAGTTTTACAACGATGTGAAGACACTAATCTTGTGTTGAATTGGGAAAAGTGTCATTTTATGGTGAATGAAGGAATTGTTTTAGGTCACTTGGTCTCTAATCGTGGCATTGAGGTTGATAGAGCAAAGATAGAGACCATTGAGAAGTTACATCAACCATCATCGGTGAAGGTGGTAAGGTGTTTCCTTGGCCATGCTGGATTCTATAGAAGGTTCATTAAAGATTTTTCAAAAATTTCTAAATCATTGACTAACCTACTAATAAAGGATGTAGTATTTGAGCTTTCAAATGAATGTCTTGATGCCTTTTATAGGATCAAGGAAGCTTAAATCTCAGCTCCCATCATCCAACCTCCGGATTGGAGTCTTCCATTCGAGGTGATGTGCGATGCAAGTGACGTAGCGGTAGGAGCGGTGTTCGGACAGAAGAAGGATGGACGCACTCACGCCATTTATTATGCTAGCAAGACACTAGACGTATCTCAACTTAACTATGATACGACGGAGAATGAATTACTTGCAGTTGTGCATGCATTTGAAAAGTTTCGTTCTTATCTTGTAGGAGCGAAGGTGATTGTCTATACTAACCATGCAGCTATACGGTATTTGCTCACCAAGAAGGATGCAAAGCCATGACTAATTAGATGGATTCTCCTCCTCCAAGAGTTCGATATAGAGATTCGAGACAAAAAGGGATCCAAGAACTCCGTGGTAGTCCACTAAAGTTGCCTTCCCAACATCACAAAGGACGTTCTACCTATAGATGACTCGTTCCCTGACGAGTAGCTGCACATGATGGATGAGTGTCTTCATCATATTTCTAGAGGTAACGAACCTTGCTTTGCTGATATTATGAATTATTTGGTTTGTGAGGAAATACCTCCCGGACTATCCTATGCTCAAAGGAAGAAATTCGTCAAGGATGTCCGACACTACTACTAGAATGAACCTCTACTCTTTAAGAGAGGTCCTGATGGCATTATCAAGAGATGTGTACCGGAAGACGAAGTGGAAAGCATCATCCGTCATTGTCATTCTCTACCTTGTGGAGGACATGCTAGTTCTCACAAAGACTTGTGCTAAGGTATTGTAGTCCGGTTTCTTTTGGCTAACTTTATTTAGAGATGTGCAACGCTTTGTTTCTTGTTGCGATGCTTGTCAAAAATGTGGAGATCTTCGATGTATGGGGTGTGGATTTTATGGGACCATTCTCATCTTCTTGTGGTAACCAATACATTCTTCTCGCTGTAAACTATGTTTCAAGATGGGTTGAAGTGATTGCTTCTCCCACAAATGATGCTATAGTGGTAGTGAAGTTATTTAATAGAACGATCTTCCCAAGGTTTGGGACGCCCCGAACCATCATTAGTGATGGAGGAACGCACTTCACGGCCCGTAAATTTGAAGCTCTAGTAGCCAAGTATGGGGTGACTCACAAGATTGTTCCTCCCTATCATCCTCAGACGAGCGGGCAAGTGGAAATATCTAATAGAGAGATAAAGGCCATTCTAGAGAAGATTGTCTCTAGAACGAAGAAGGATTGGTCGCTTAAGCTAGACGATGCGCTTTGGGCGTACAAGACAGCACAAGACTCCATTGGCACTACACCATACAATATTGTCAATGGGAAGTCTCTTCACCTTTCAGTCGAGCTAGAGAACAAGGCTTATTGGGCAGTAAAGTGGCTCAACTTTGATATCAAGGAGGCTGGAGAGAAAGGTCTCCTTGACGTCAATGAGCTAGATTTTGACCGTGGTTTCACGATTATTCCTGTGTCGCTTTTTCTCCATCCCGCGTTTCTCCATCGTTTCCCGGTGCTCAATCCCGCGTTTCTCCATCGTTTTTCACGATTATTCCTGCTAACCTCAAGCAATTTACGTTCCCTTGAAGATTCCAAGCACAAACGACGCAAGAAATCGGAGAATCGACGGACATTTGGATTTTTCAATCTGAACCCTAGGTTTTCTTCTCTTCTTACGTTGTTTCGCTTGAGATTTTGCTAAAGAACTGACGGAATTGAACTTATAAATAGCCTAGACTGTTGTTTGTGAGAAATTTTGCTGAAATCTGTTGATTTGCTGAGAAACGACGATTTCCACGGCATGTTCTTGATTTCCACGGCCGTGGTTTCTTAAGATCTGCCCGTGGTTTTGCCAATTATGGACAGAATTTGTCGTAGTCGTAGAAATTTGCTTGGTAAGGATAGAGGCTCCTCTTCCCAACCCCCACAATAACCCCCACAACAACCACCACCCCCTCCTAGACTTCCTCGTATCCTAGAGGAACATATGGAAGCTTATAACCGGATTCAACCCCGTAACGTTTTAGCTCATAGGAACTTAGTACTTGAGGAACTCGAATGTATGCATGTGGTTGATGATCTTCAGATGATGATTGATAGAGTTGGCCTTAGGAATTTTGTAGGCATTAGGGAACATGCCTATGAAGAATTGACAATGGAATTCCTTAGCTCTTTTGATCACGATCCTAGGGAGAGGACGGTGAAATTCAGGATGATGAATAGGAATTATGCTATGTCCATTATTCAGTTTGGGTGGATGTTCGGTTTTGGTGAGACCACACATGGGACTTTTCCTAGGCAAACCCGGCCTAGCGCATTCTGGGAGAGCATTGCTATGATAGGATGATCCAATGATTGGTGGCAACCGGCGGACTCGAAGGATAAGTTGAGCTACAACTTATCTTTCAAGATCGCTCATAGGATTATGTCCGAGAGCCTTTTCCCTAGGACCGAGACACCTCAAAAGGTGAAAGCCGATGAGCTCTTTATTTTGTATTGCATGGCATCCGGTACTACCCCAGATTGTGCTAATATGCTTGTTGACTGCTTTGAGGAAGATCGGGAACAAGTCCCGAGGGGATATTTGTGTTGGTGGGATTGTGACCCACATTGCCAGACAATTAGAGGTTGATTTTTCTGCATGTGAGCTAGCTGTTGAGGCTAGACCTCTTGGATTACAAAGATTTATTACTAGGGTATTTTGATTTCCCGCACTAGAGATCCGCCATATGCAGCTATGTCTTGGGAAGGCAAGAGTGGGAGAGGGGTTCCATGGAGTTCTGATTGCTCCATTAAGAACCCACATAACTGGAAGCATACATTTATCCCAATGCATGCTGATAGAGTAGGACCCGAGGACTTTGATGAGGATCACACAATTGAGGCGGATGTTGGACAAGGCGTTGAGGACATGGATATTGGGACTGATACTGGTCCACCAGCTTATTTCCCCGCCATGGGAGAGTTTCCTGACCCCCTGAAGAGGCTAAAAACCTATGGTCGTTGTCTTTTAGCTTTAGTCAGAGTAGAGTCCTAACGTTACACTTAACCGGATTATATAGTGTAAGTAAGGGTCGAACCCAAGAGAGTTTAGTTGAGTTTGATTAGATTCAATTACCGAATTATAACCAATAAGATGGGGGGTTTGGATTATAACACAAATAAAACAAAAGCGATTAGAAAGCAAGCAAAGATGGTGATAATAGATATGGTTGAAGAGCTACACTAGGTTGGATCTTAGCATGCACACTACTTGGTTGGTTCTTTTTATAAGTTAATTCACCCAAGTCTTCATCTTGATCTTAGATATGTGTTGAGTCAACCGGCATCAACACAACTTAACTAGATTATTGATCCGTGAAGCTACAAGATCAAAGCACAAGTTAGCATTTTAACAAAGATAAAGAGATATAAAGAATGAATAAATAAGCCATTATCTTTATTTATATTTATTTTCCTTTCCTTTAGATAATCACAACTAGCTTTTACCTAAAGGTTTACTACTAGATTAAGGACCCGGACTCGGAATCGATTAATCCTAGCACTTTGCATGCATTAGAACACCTAAGGTGACCAATCTAAGTGATAAGAGACATGAAAACATAAGTTAAAGCTCAAAGAAATATAACACAATTGGACTGAATAAAACTTATATTATAAAAGACTTACAACCAAATAGCAATGTAGCTTCAATCAACCCAATTTAGCAAAGGAAGCTAGAAACTCATTACAAAATGGCACTTAGGAAAATAGAGCTTTTTGGGGGAAATGTGGATGATTCTAGCAATCAGTCAAGGGCTCTATTTATACTACAAATTGCATTTAAAAGGGAGTAAATGGGTTGTCTAAACAGCTACCTGAAATGTCATAACGGTGGTGCAAACAGCCAAATTTAAGTTCTCTAGCGCTAAACCGTGGGGCGGGCTTCAGGGCCGCAGGGGCGGTTTAGGCCAGAACATTCTATCTTCTTCTTATCCGCTGGAGCGGCCTGGCAATCCCGTAGAACGGGTCTTTAATACTTCTTGAATATCTAACTCTTCATCTTTGTGTCGTTTCTGATGACGATCTATATGGGCGGCCTAGTGTCACCGCAGGGGCGATGACACTGGCTCTTTGGCTTCAGAGGTCCGCTGGCAAGGGCGCAAGCAAAGCCGCTGCGGCGCAGGCAAAGGCGCTGGGGCACCGGCTTCACTTCTTGAGGGTAAGTCACCACAAGGGTGGCTAGAGGCGGCCGCAGGGGCGTTGACAAGCTGCTTCCGGGTGCTGGCGAAGGCGCATGCTTCTTTGCAGGAGTGCAGTGTCACCGTAGGGGCGGTGACACTACTCCGCGGGGGCGGTGTGGCACCAGAAACATTCCTTCGTTGCTTTTCTTCAACTCGCAAGTGTTGTTAATACCTTCGTTTGCTTCATTTGGACTCTTTATCTGGATCAAGGTATTAGTAATATACAAAGACTCAAAGATACTAAAAAGACTCTAAAAACTGCCTAAATTGATAGTGATTCCATCACCTATCACCCCCCAGAGGTCCACCGCTCGCCGACCCCGTGCTAGCCCTTCACTGTAATATCCGGAATTTTATTTCTGTTTATTTCCGAGTCAAACCGAATGTTTATCCGTTCACCTTTTCACATTCTACCTAGTGTTGCACACTATCACAAATTATATCATTTATTGTAAGCTTTAATTTACATAAAATGATAATATAAACACCAAATTCTAATCTTACAAACCCTAGTTTATGTCTAGGTGTTTTGACAAGGTCATTACATGTCTTTGGCAAGGTCATGACACCCTTTTGACAAAGTCATGTCATACTTTTGACATGCACTTGACAAGCCATGGCAACTTTCAGCCCACCTCTTCTTCCCTTGTTTCAGCCTACCTCTCCATGCTTTCCAGCCTTGCCTCAACCCAAGCATGCTCGTGCCTTCCGCCAGCCCAACAAGAAGAGGCCCGTTGTAGCATCCTTGGGAGCTATGTCTGGTCTACGTGGAGCTGAGCTGAACTAGGAGTTATGCTGAATGAAACGGTTCCTAAAATAACGCTGCAGTCACTTCTTCCAAGAGCACGTCCAGATTCATTGGCTGTCAATCCTCCTTTCCTTCTTCGGCACAAAGTCCCCCATCTATCTCTCTCTCAATCCAACAGCCCTAGCCAACTGTTATCACCTCCTCCCTCTATCGCCTCTTGAGTAGAGCCTAGAAGCAACCATCTGCCACAGACAGGACGAGTCTACCATATACACGGGCGGGCTTGTGCACTCCGGAACTCCACGACATCGGAATGAAAGTGCCCTAAACATCTCCGTCTTCCCTCCATTGCGGTCGGTTCACGGGTACGACGCTCTCCCTCGTTGCCTAGTCTACACGGATCTACCACATGGGACCTAACAATCACCTTCACCCTATGTAGTCTGATACGAGTTTGAAGCTGTATCTCTTCATCAACAAGAAAGAGATCTAGTACATCATGCCTCCTATGCAGTCACGTAACAAACCTACTCTCGTTTGCATCTTGCTTACCTTTTCAAACCATCTCAATCACCTTTTCTCTTCGTAGCGTGGTCGATAGGAGGGAGAGTGCGGAATCTTCAGCACACACGCCAACAAGAGACCAAGAGCTGCAAGTCCTGGGGTAACTACCTCTACAAACCTACTTGTTCTCAATCTATACCCATGAGATGAGGAGACTAACATGTAGGTTCACAATGATAGATTCATAGATCGAAACCTAGATGTTCGCCTCAAAGCGTGCGTGCAAATAAGTTTTAAATTTTAAAACTGAAACAAAAGCAAGCAAACCCGTAGTGTACGGATCGGCGTAGTTAAGCAAGTATTCTAGAGTATCAAACTCAAGGATTTGGTGAGTCAAATTCAGTTTCGAATAATCGAGCAAGTAAAAGTATAAAAACTTTGCAAATATTGGGGAAAACAACAATCCTAAAGATCCAGGTCTCTAACTGTGGCAATTGATTAAAGATCTACTATAGATATAAGGACAGAGTTGAGATTGCAAAGGTATACTAAAGTAAGGTAATGTACGGTGAAGTTCCAAAACCCTATATGTCTAACCCAAAGACTCTCTCTATATAGGTTGTTGAGGCTGCAGTATAGAAAGGATCTAAGGATAAGAATTACTCTTAAATACCCATGCCCAAACCCAAGGAATCAAGGATAAACTAAAACGGTTAAGGTTGTGACACTCGAAACCGAAATAGAGGATGTTGAGTCTCACTACTACCTAGAAAAGGCAATTCAAGGTTAGGTTAAAGCAAATCTTTAACTTTGGATTAAAGCAAAAGCAAGGGTCGTAAAACAGAGAAAATCACGGCTGGATCTTGAGTTTCCACGGCTGTGGAACTCAAGAACAGACCGTGGTTTAGGGTGGACGATGTTTTTATACTCTCAGGGTCCAATCAAGTTACGATCGATCTATCATTATCTAAGCCACAACTATCAATCCTTCACCTTAAAATTGCTAAAGGGTTTTAGCCAATAATCATCATCATAATATCAAAAATCAATTTAAGAAGAAAGAAAGATGAAAACCCTCTAAAACTCAATAACAAATCAAAGTCAATCTCGAATCCAAATAACAAAAGTAGTATGTTTATGAATTCAGAAAATGGAATAAGAATCTTCACAGCAATCTTAGGGAACAACGAAGAACGGAGTGTCAATCCGTCTCCAAAAGTGAAAACCCTAAGAAAATCTCCAAAGTACGTAATCTCCAATGTTGCGTCTTTCCCTAATCTCCAATCCTCAAGGTCAAATGAACCCCAAACAGCCGTCTTCAAATCCCTAAGCGAAGATGTAAGCCAAGGTCAAATGAACTCTTAAGCGGCCGTCAATGCAAGCGTCCCTAACGTCGGGGCTCCAAGTCCTTTGGAGAATTTGACTCCCTTTTAATGTTGAAGGTTATCAAACATTTATAGGGATAAATGTAGGGTTTAAAGAGAAAATCCCAAATATTTGGGCTGAAAAGAAGTCGAGTCCGCTGCCGTGTCAGACGGTATCAGAGAATACTTTGACGCGTCAGACGGTATCAGAGAATACTTTGGCGCGTCGAAGCTTCCTTTTAATCTCCTTCTTGTCCCGCTTCAAGGCTTGATCCTTGAATATGCCATTTCTGCTCCATAATTCGCCAATTTACCTACAAATGCAATAAAACTCTGTGTAGACCTCTATTCTTGCAAAGTAGGTAAATATAGTCATAAATGTCATGAATGTATGTCTATGCATGTAAAATAAAGGGAAAATCTATATAAATACATACCTAAATATAGGTCATAATTCATGTCATCAAAATACCACATACTTGCCTTTTGCTTGTCCCCAAACAAGGTTCAAACTTAAGATACATGATGATATGGATTATGAATATGCAAAAATTAAGAAAAAACACAATATTTTGGTTGTGCTTCTATTCATAGATCACCCTCAAAGAGTCGCTTCATAGCTAATAAGAATCATTATATGGTCAAAAGGAATTACATCATGGAAAGGATAATCATACTTTGCAAGAGAATCATAACTTGTAATATATCAAAATCAATCATGAGAAATTCAATTTAGATCACAAAGGCAAACAACAATACAAAGATCTTAAGGTCTTTCAAGTAAAGGTCAAGAAACGTGAATAGGTGGGACTTTCATAAGGTAATGTGGTGCAAAAATCCGGGAAAAAGGAACAACACAACATATCTTTTTCTTTAACAACTTGATTCAACCACCATTGAGAGCTTTGCTCTCCCTTTTCAGCACAAAATTTCTTTTTCGACTTTACTTTTGGAAATATGGATAGCGGTGCACAACAACTGAAGCCTAGGAGATTGGCGTTTTTCATTTTCAAGATGCCTCAAACCCTTGATGCACATACTTATAATCCGTTAGGAATATCGCTCAATCCGACTTTGGCAAGACACAAACACCCGGCTATGTGAATGGTGCCGAGTTACTCATCATCAAGATTGACTTCCCCAAACCTATTTTCTATACTTTGAATGCACAATTTTTTTCTTTCATGGCCCTCCCACATCAAACATGCCAAAATTACACTCTTCCTAATTCCTGGATAGGTAAAGGAGGCAAAAATTTCATTGAGGGGCTAAATGAATAAAGAAGAAGCAAGAAAAATTGAGGTGTCTTAATCATTTCAAAAAGATGCGCAAGAACTTATAATGCAGTTCCAACCATCAATACTCAACATGATTTAGAATGAAAGCAAATTATCATTCATGCATGAAATTCTAACAAAGTATTCAAATCCAACATATGTCATAAATCAATTCAAGCATATCAAAATTGTCATAACTATTCCACAAAACAAAATTCATCATAGACATCATATCCATCCTAGAAGCACAAAAATTTTAAAAATTTTAAAAATTTTCAAAAAATGTAAGACAAAACATGCAAATGGTATTGCAAATACCTCCACCCCATACTTAAAACTCACATTGTCCCCAATGTGAAGAAAAGAAAAGATGGAAAAGAATACTCACAATGTAAGATGGTGAATCCTTCATCGGGTGATGGTGGTGGGAATCTATATAAGCTCAATAGGGAACTCTGGATATTCCAATTTGTGTCAAAGAGCGTTGCTGAATGAAGAAAAGGAAACGTCTCCCGGCCGAAAATTTTTTCTGAATTTTTTTTTCTTCCACGGCTGTGGTTTTGGGCGTGGAACTTTCTGTTGCTCTCGACATAGCATTCCACGGCCGTGGAACTGTAAGGACACCCATGGAATCCTATGATGTTCGCCAAAAATCCAAGTTTCGTCAATCTTTCGGCTTTTCCTCCCTAATTTGCTCATTCCTTATTCCTGGAATCCAAAGACACAAACATACCGGAAGGTATCGAAGAAAAATAAACAAAAACAACTAATCTAATCTAATCTAAGAAAAAGAAAAGGGGAAAAGGATGCCTTACCATGGGTTGCCTCCCAAGAAGCGCTTGGCTTAACGTCGCTAGTTGAACCTATCTCCATAGATGACTCAATGCACCTTAAACATCTTGGATTGATCATCAAACTCATCATAAAATTCCTCAATAAAGGTTCCGGTTCCTAATTTCACCGGTAAGTGGTAAGATCTCCTACGTACAAGCTTGTACAGTTTGATTCTCACCGGAATCCCCCTAGCTCCCCCATCTTCACCTTGGGGATGATGTATGGTCTTTGTCATGTGAATGACTGATAGCATGAATTATAGTCTATATTTTGGGGTTTGTTTGGACGTTTTATCTTTCATAATCTGCATGTTTGTATGTACATTATGTGATTTTACTACCATTTCATCTACCTTTGCGAGAATCGAGGTCTACACCTAGTTTTGTTGTAATTGCAGGTAAAATGGTACGTTTTGCATCAAAAAGGAGCAAAAGGAGTCATGAGTCATTTGGAGCTACATCCAGGGAGCATAGCCATGGATTAAAGATTTACTTGGGACCAGTTTTGAGAGATTTCACATTCAGTTATGACTCACCTCGGTTGACCAGAGATTCATCTCGACCGAGGTGATCCAGAGACGCCGACTCGACCGAGGCGAACACCTAGGACGCGGCGAGAATATTTTATTCTTGGATGAGATCTTTTAAATTTGGAAAGTGATCTTATATTTTTGGGCTTGGCTCCTGAAAGGAAGGGGATATGCAGAATCATATATTTTACCTATATTTATGGGAAAATATCTTTCTAAGATTTATTTTCCTATAAAAAGGTTGGATTTCCACAATTCCGACATCACGCTATACCGTCGATCAGGGTTTATAGCACGCAGCAGCAGCAGCCTACTCCAGTTGGGAGTTTTTTAAGAACCTTTTTGAAGGTTGAAGGAAGATTGAAGTCCATAGCTTTTATAGCTTTATTGGAGGGTTTTGTAAGATTGTCTTCAATTCCCTCAATTGTTGTCTTGTCTTTTTGGATTGCTATCCAAGGAACGCTTTGTTGTGATATTTGATTCAGTTATTGAAGTCTTTTCATTAAATTCTTCTTTGTTCAAATATTCACTTTCTTCCCATATATTTTAATACTTTCATTATGATGATGAGTGGCTAATTTCCTTGTGTGATTCTGGGGTGATTGGCTGAAGGTTGTGGGGAAAATGATGATAGAATAATCTTAGATTCCAGTAGGATCCTGAAAGTTCGAGTCTTTAACCTTAGCCCTAAGCATCTCGTTCAGTCGATGAACATCTCGGCCGGGGTGGAACTCTTCTGACCGAGGTGACTTATCTGATCCTAAACTGAGAGTTAAGTGTTAGAGTTTGCTAAATCCTATTCTTATTACACCTTCCTGGTTCAATGCAAGCTTAGGATGAGACTTACCCGGTAATTCCTTAGTTTGTGTACCAACGATCATAAGTGTAGGTAATAAAGGGTTATCCTTTATTGGGGTTTGAGTGTGCTTCCATCCCATCTTTGTGAGTTAGCCTGAGACTTACCCGGTAAAGGTTGATTCTATTCCCTTAGATGGCATGTTAGTTTGAGGTTATAGTTCTTTATCTTGATTCCTTGAGACTTACCCGGTAATAGGAGTTACGGTTTAGGATTAGTGTGTAGTGAGACTTACCCGGTGATCTACTCCACTTTAGTAACACCTTCCCCACGCAAAAATCTCAGCTTTGTCCGCTTATCTATAGACCTTGAGTTGGAACCACAACTAGATGCTTTAATTCCTAGAATTGCACGTTTGCTTTATTGACTTCTTATTCATCTTTTGATTGTGTTAAATCGCTCTTGTGGTGAGTATTGACATAAGCATACCGTATTGACTTTGTTTCACCGAGTCCCTGTGATCGACCCCTGGAATTTTCTTGCTTTTACTACGATTGACCCGTACACTGCGGGTTCGCATCCTTGTTTTAAGCTTAAATCTAGGGTTATAAATTTAAAGCTTGCACACACCGTTTGGAGCGAACAAGTTTTTGGCGCCGTTGCCGGGGACTTGGTCTAGACCGAGCCGGTACGGTTTGCTCTTGGGGCGCTTGCCCCGTTTCATCTAACCACTCTACTTGAGTGACGATTTTTGCAGGTTCTTTCTTAGGTATATGCGAAGAACCCACGCTGGGAAGGAAATCGTTCCTTACGATCCCGAACCAGAAACGACATACAAGCGACGCTTAAGAGAAGCAAAGATGGCCCAACAAGACGATCGCAATCTTGCGGCCCAATTGAAAGAGGCGCTAGAGCTGCTACGCCTCAGCAAGGAAGAACTCAAGCAAGAGAAAGAAGAGAATCGCACCAAGACTGCAGCAATCGAAGCTGAGATAGCAGTCATACGAGACCAGATTCTACTTCGACCGAGGGAAGATCCTCCTGTTGATCCTCGACCGATGCAGGATCCAGTAGTTGACCAGCGACCGAGGCAGATTCCAGTACCTGACGCCCCGGCCGATGTACTTCCACCTCGGATGCCAGTCCGAGATGTTCTTCTTGCAGGAATCCCACAAACCCTAGGTCAAAGGATGGACCCTAATCAACAGCTGAGGCGTCCAGGGGTGAACCTAGGAGATCCAGCGGATCATGACTACGAACTTCGACCGCAAGTTCTAGCCATGATTCGCCAATGCCAATTCGGAGGGCTAGAGAAAGAGTCGCCGCATCAACATCTTCAAAATTACGAGATCTTGATGGAAACCTTGCGACCTCCCAGAATTGAGAATAACAACTACAAGCTAAGACCTTTTTACTTTTCTTTAAAAGATAGAGCTCTTACTTGGTATCAATCTCTTCCTCCAGGAAAAATCAGCACATGGGAGGAGATGACCACGGAATTCTTGACCAAATTCTTTCCCCCCTCAAAGACCGCCGAAATGAGAGGGAAGATCAATGCTTTCATTATGAAGGATAAGGAGAGCTTGTCCAAATCTTGGGAGCGGTTCAAGGATATCCTTTTGGATTGCCCACATCATGGGATTCCAAAGATCGAGTTGTTGGAGATCTACTTCAAAGGGCTGGACGGAAGCACCCAATTCAATCTCCAACTACTCTCCGCCGGTACCTTCATGGACATGGCGATTGATGAGGCTTGGGACTTCATTGAGAAGCAAGCCTTGCACATGGAGAAATATACCCACCAAGGAGCTGAAGGTGGAGTTAAAAGAGTCAACTTTCAAGAGACTCAATCCAACAACAATCAACTCACGTCATTGAAGAACGACGTGAAGCAATTGAAGGAGCTCTTGATGGCTCAAACTAAGAAGGAAGAGCAAGGGCAAAGGAACAACAACAATAACGGGTACCGTAACAACAACAACGGTCCCCGAAACAACAACTACAACAACAACAATAGAGGATCCAATAGCAACAACTGGAGGGCGAACAACCAAAATCACGGTAACAATCATTCAAACTCCAATTCTAATGATTCCTCTAACCCTTTCCTCTCTTCCCCTTCTTCTTCTTCTTCTACTCCATTGAAAAGCCAAGGGCAAGGATCAAGTTCGTCTCAGCCAGAAAAGAAAGACGCAGTTCTGGAGGCAATCTTGATCAAGCTTAGCGCTATGGAGAATTCTATGACTTCATTTTCGAGGGCCCAAAAGTCCTTCGAACAACAACTTGCTAATAGGGCGAATGAAGCGCCAAGAGATCCAGGGAAGCTTCCAGCAAAGACGGAGACTAACCCTAAGGGCCAGTGCATGGCCATAACGACGAGGAGTGGACTCAAAACTGCAGATCCAGTACCTCGCTCGACGTAGACCACCTCGGTTCAGATCTAGTCGAAGAACACCTCGACCGAGATGCCAACCGAGGCGGAGCAACAGAAAGCAGGAGGGACGATAGAAACTTATGTTACACCTCCTGCATATAAGCCACCACTTCCATTCCCTCAGTCCAGAGCCAGAGCACATCTAGACAAGCACTTTGGTAAGTTTCTTGACTTGATGAATAAGCTACATATTAATATTCCTTTCCTTGATGCTATTTTAGGTATGCCCGCCTATGGGAAGTTCTTAAAAGAAATCTTATCAAGGAAGAGGAAGCTGGAGGATGTTGGTGAAGTTAGGATGACATCTAAATCTTCGGAGCTTATCAAGATCATGAAGGAAAAGATGCCACCTAAGTTGAGAGATCCCGGCTCATTTTGCATTCCCATTCAAGTTGGGGATGTAAATTGTGAAGCCCTTTGTGATCTAGGAGCCAGCGTGAGCATCATCCCGTTGGAGCTATGCACGAAGATCGGTCTTGGAGAGCCCAAGCCGGTCAAGATTCGACTTTACATGGCGGATCGCTCCATTACCCATCCCGTGGGCATTTTGGAAGACGTTCCGGTCAAGCTAGGTAACTTCTATCTACCCATAGATTTTGTCGTACTTGACATTCCCGCAGATTATCCTGTTCCTATTATTCTCGGGAGGCCATTTCTAGCAACTTCGGGTTGCAACGTGGATTGCAAGAACGCCAAGTTGAAATTCAACGTTGGTGGCGATGAGGTGGAGTTCTCACTACTTGCAGCCATGAAAGGGGAGCAGCTAACTCATGATATCTTCAACATCTACGATGAAGAAGAATCAAGAGAATTGGTGAGCTCTATCCTTATTAACGACCCACTCGAAAGAGTTATTAGCTTCAGTTTAATGGAGGAAGGTATAGATGCTTCTTGTGATGCAGATATACGAAGCTTGAAAGCATTGGAAGAGGATCCAGGAGCTACAACTGAGAAGCTAATCCAGGAGACGAAGATCTCCAGTCTCGGATCCAGTAGCAGTACCTCGACCGAGGCACTTTCTGGACTGAGCGAGGCGACCGAAGATCATCTCGGTCAACGCCTATGCGCCTCGACCGAGGTCGATGGCGAGATGATGACAACTGAGATTGCCGAGAATAACAAACTTCTTACTCCCCCCTCTGATATTCGTCCACTGTTGGTGGAGCATTCCATCCACCAACTTTCTGATAATAAAGGTCCTTGGTATGCTGACATTGTGAATTATCTTGTTTGCCAGGAGACACCACCCGGATTGACGTACTCTCAAAAGAAAAGATTCTTCAAGGAAGTACGACATTACTACTGGGACGAGCCGCTGCTATTCAAGCGCGGACCGGATGGGATGCTTCGAAGGTGCATTTCGGAAGATGAAGTTAATAGCGTCATAAGGCATTGTCTTTCACTTCCCTGTGGGGGGCATGCTAGCACCGATAAAACATGCGCTAAGGTATTGCGTTCCGGTTTCTTTTGGCCTACATTATTTAAGGATGTGCAATCTTTTGTTGTCTCTTGTGATGCATGTCAAAGAACAGGGAACTTATCAAGGAGGAACGAGATGCCACTTAATAACATCCAAGAAGTGGAAATCTTTGATGTATGGGGGATCGACTTTATGGGACCTTTCCCATCCTCCGGAGGAAACCTCTACATTCTCCTTGCAGTTGATTACGTCTCTAGATGGGTTGAAGTCATTGCTTCTCCCACTAACGACGCCAAAGTGGTTGTGAAGTTCTTGAATAGAACTATCTTTCCACGATTTGGAACTCCACGCATCATCATTAGCGATGGAGGAACGCATTTCATCAACCGGAAGTTCAAAGCACTTCTATCGAAGTATGGGGTAACCCACAAGGTATCAACTGCTTATCACCCTCAAACTAGTGGACAGGTCGAGATCTCGAATAGAGAGATCAAGGCAATTTTGGAGAATACCGTCTCTAGAACGAGGAAGGATT
This sequence comes from Fagopyrum esculentum, assembly GCA_033239045.1. Lineage (NCBI taxonomy): Eukaryota > Viridiplantae > Streptophyta > Magnoliopsida > Caryophyllales > Polygonaceae > Fagopyrum > Fagopyrum esculentum. The sequence goes on from BSUD01000002.1 coordinate 123,812,103, forward strand.
GGTCCATGAAGTTGGACGATGCTCTTTGGGCGTACAGGACCGCATTCAAAACTCCCATAGGTACCACTCCTTATAATTTGGTATATGGGAAGTCTTGCCACTTGCCCGTTGAATTGGAACACAAGGCATATTGGGCTATCAAATGGCTGAATTTCGATAACAAAGAGGCCGGTGAGAAGCGACTACTGGAACTTAACAAGCTGGAGGAGCTGCGTTTGAACGCTTATGAGAATGCCAAAATCTACAAGGAAAGGACGAAGAGATGGCATGACAAGCGTATCGTTCCAAAGGAGCTTAACGAAGGAGACTTCGTTCTACTCTTCAACTCCCGCCTCTGCCTTTTTCCAGGTAAGTTGAAATCTAGATGGACCGGACCTTATGTTGTGAAACATGTTTTCCCTCATGGTGCAGTTGAGATATGGGGCGAAACTAGCGGAAGCTTCAAGGTCAACGGTCATAGACTTAAGAAGTACCAACCGGAAACGCCGGTTGAGGAGGTTGCACCGATATACCTCCTTTGAGACGCATCATGGTCCAGCTAGCGACCTTAAATCAAGCGCTTCTTGGGAGGCAACCCAAGGTATTGCTTTCTTTTCCCGTTTTCTAGTCTAGCTTAGATAGTTTTTGTTTTTGCTTTGCTTTGCTTTGTTTTTGGCGTTCTGGACAGACAACAGGGAATATCTAAGGAAGGAGCACAACTGGAAGGACAGAAGTTCGAGAATTCGAGAAGACGAAGTTTGACTGAGACACCTCGGTCCAGTCGAGGCCACCTCGACCGAGTTGATTCTTGAGCAACCGAGGCGACTAGGGTTCCTGCAGAACCACCTCGGTCCGTACCACCTCGGTCCAGTCGAGACCATCTTGACCGAGGTGACAGCAGATCCAGTAACAGTATAAAAGGGGGAAAAATTACTTTTCACTTTTTATTCACCTTCCTCGACCGCGGCGACAGATCTACCTCGCCTCCTTCGTTTCTCGCTCGTTTTCAAAGATTTCCGCTTCCAAACTGCAATTAAAGAGTAGAGGATCCTATTGCAACTGCAGATCTGCAAGAAATTCGAGTGAATCGGCCGGAACGAGGTAAAAACGATCGAAACCCTAACTCATTCGTTTACTTCGATTTGGGCTTTGGTTGCCCTTGAATCTGTTGAGAAAAGGCTTAAGTACCCCTTAGGAAGCATTTTTAGTGATTTTAGGGGGAAAAGAACTGAAATTCTGAGATTTGGAATCGTAACTACTACGCCTCGGTCCGGTCGAACTGCATCTCGACCGAGGTGATTCTTGGAGATTGTCAGTGACCGAGGTAGCCTGACAATGTTGATTGAAAATGAGTTCCGATCGTCGTCTAGCCCTTAGAGACAGATCCTCACCCTCCCCTTCTTCCTCTTCTTCCCGTCCTTACCGCCCGGTTATCCACGAGAGATGCCGGGTAGACTATGAGCGGATAGCTAGCAGTCCAGTTATCGCACCACGATTTCTGGACGTGTCGGCCTTTGATTGCCTAGGGTTAGATGATGACCTTAGGAGGATGATTGCTACTGTCGGGCTGGATCAGTTTACTGAGATCCGAGCCCCAGCTTACTTGGAGCCGACCTTAGAGTTTGTTAGCTCCTTCTCCTACCTCCCCACAGACCGGTCTGTGAAGTACCGGTTGATGAACCAGAACTTCATAGTTCCTTTAGAGATATGGAGAGAGATTTTTGGCTTTTCTGAGCCCACCGCCACCGACTTCCCCTCCCGATCCGTAGCTAGGGAGTTCTGGGGGCAGATAGCCCATATTACTGAGCATGCGGACAGATGGCGCCCTGGAGATTCCAGGGAGAAGGTCATCTTTCATCCAGCCTTCAGACTAGCCCACAGGATTTTCAGCGAGACACTTCTGGCGCGTACTGAGACGCCCCAGAAGATCAGACAGGGCGAGCTCTTCAGCCTCTACTACATGGTGATAGGAGGTTTCCCACACTTTGGCTTGCTCTTGGCAGAGGATCTGCACAAGATCAAGGCCAAGGCGAAGGGAGACATTTGCTGCGGAGGTCTAGTCACCCACATCGCTACCTACCACGGGATGGACCTCAGTGTTTGCACGATGGCGGCGGCTCCGAAGCCGCTGGGATTACAGGAGATGATCACACGGAGGATTCTAGTTCCCCGTGGTTTGACCACTCCATACGTCGCCATGCCTTGGGAGCGGACTGCACCTCAGGGGATCCGCTGGTCTGCACAGTTCATAGTCTTTGATCCGCATTACTGGCAGACAGCTTGGGATACACTGATGGAGGATCACAGAGAGGCAGCAGCTGCCCCTGCTGAGGCTGAGGAGGATGACGACGACGACGAGGAGACATTAGATGAGAGAGAGGGTGGCGTTCCGATGGATACAGGGACAGATACTGCTGGGACGAGCGCGCCACCTATTATAGACTTGGATGATGAGGAGGATACTGAGCCGGCACCAGCTGAGACTTCTCCAGTCAGACCT
>BSUD01000002.1:123814591-123890071 GCA_033239045.1 Fagopyrum esculentum
GATCATGACTACGAACTTCGACCGCAAGTTCTAGCCATGATTCGCCAATGCCAATTCGGAGGGCTAGAGAAAGAGTCGCCGCATCAACATCTTCAAAATTACGAGATCTTGATGGAAACCTTGCGACCTCCCAGAATTGAGAATAACAACTACAAGCTAAGACCTTTTTACTTTTCTTTAAAAGATAGAGCTCTTACTTGGTATCAATCTCTTCCTCCAGGAAAAATCAGCACATGGGAGGAGATGACCACGGAATTCTTGACCAAATTCTTTCCACCCTCAAAGACCGCTGAAATGAGAGGGAAGATCAATGCTTTCATCATGAAGGACAAGGAGAGCTTGTCCAAATCTTGGGAGCGGTTCAAGGATATCCTTTTGGATTGCCCACATCATGGGATTCCAAAGATCGAGTTGTTGGAGATCTACTTCAAAGGGCTGGACGGAAGCACCCAATTCAATCTCCAACTACTCTCCGCCGGTACCTTCATGGACATGGCGATTGATGAGGCTTGGGACTTCATTGAGAAGCAAGCCTTGCACATGGAGAAATATACCCACCAAGGAGCTGAAGGTGGAGTTAAAAGAGTCAACTTTCAAGAGACTCAATCCAACAACAATCAACTCACGTCATTGAAGAACGACGTGAAGCAATTGAAGGAGCTCTTGATGGCTCAAACTAAGAAGGAAGAGCAAGGGCAAAGGAACAACAACAATAACGGGTACCGTAACAACAACAACGGTCCCCGAAACAACAACTACAACAACAACAATAGAGGATCCAATAGCAACAACTGGAGGGCGAACAACCAAAATCACGGTAACAATCATTCAAACTCCAATTCTAATGATTCCTCTAACCCTTTCCTCTCTTCCCCTTCTTCTTCTTCTTCTACTCCATTGAAAAGCCAAGGGCAAGGATCAAGTTCGTCTCAGCCAGAAAAGAAAGACGCAGTTCTGGAGGCAATCTTGATCAAGCTTAGCGCTATGGAGAATTCTATGACTTCATTTTCGAGGGCCCAAAAGTCCTTCGAACAACAACTTGCTAATAGGGCGAATGAAGCGCCAAGAGATCCAGGGAAGCTTCCAGCAAAGACGGAGACTAACCCTAAGGGCCAGTGCATGGCCATAACGACGAGGAGTGGACTCAAAACTGCAGATCCAGTACCTCGCTCGACGTAGACCACCTCGGTCCAGATCCAGTCGAAGAACACCTCGACCGAGATGCCAACCGAGGCGGTGCAACAGAAAGCAGGAGGAACAACTGAAGCCTATGTTCCACCTCCTGCATATAAACCACCACTTCCATTTCCCCAGTCCAGAGCCAGAGCACATCTTGACAAGCACTTTGGTAAGTTCCTTGACTTGATGAATAAGCTCCATATTAATATCCCTTTCCTTGATGCTATTTTAGGTATGCCCGCCTACGGGAAGTTCTTAAAGGAGATCCTATCAAGGAAGAGGAAGCTGGAGGATGTTGGTGAAGTTAGGATGACATCTAAGTCTTCGGAGCTTATAAAGATCATGAAGGAGAAGATGCCACCTAAGTTGAGAGATCCCGGCTCATTTTGCATTCCCATTCAAGTTGGGGATGTCACTTGTGAAGCCCTATGTGATCTAGGAGCCAGCGTGAGCATCATCCCGTTGGAGCTATGCACGAAGATCGGTCTTGGAGAGCCCAAGCCGGTCAAGATTCGACTTTACATGGCGGATCGCTCCATTACCCATCCCGTGGGCATTTTGGAAGACGTTCCGGTCAAGCTAGGTAACTTCTATCTACCCATAGATTTTGTCGTACTTGACATTCCCGCAGATTATCCTGTTCCTATTATTCTCGGGAGGCCATTTCTAGCAACTTCGGGTTGCAACGTGGATTGCAAGAACGCCAAGTTGAAATTCAACGTTGGTGGCGATGAGGTGGAGTTCGCACTACTTGCAGCCATGAAAGGGGAGCAACTAACTGATGATATCTTCAACATCTACGATGAAGAAGAATCAAGAGAATTGGAAATACCACCCGGATTGACGTACTCTCAAAAGAAAAGATTCTTCAAGGAGGTACGACATTACTACTGGGATGAGCCGCTGCTATTCAAGCGCGGACCGGATGGGATGCTTCGAAGGTGCATTCCGGAAGATGAAGTTAATAGCGTCATAAGGCATTGTCACTCACTTCCCTGTGGGGGGCATGCTAGCACCGATAAAACATGCGCTAAGGTATTGCGTTCCGGTTTCTTTTGGCCTACATTATTTAAGGATGTGCAATCTTTTGTTGTCTCTTGTGATGCATGCCAAAGAACAGGGAACTTATCAAGGAGGAACGAGATGCCACTTAATAACATCCAAGAAGTGGAAATCTTTGATGTATGGGGGATCGACTTTATGGGACCTTTCCCATCCTCCGGAGGAAACCTCTACATTCTCCTTGCAGTTGATTACGTCTCTAGATGGGTTGAAGTCATTGCTTCTCCCACTAACGACGCCAAGGTGGTTGTGAAGTTCTTGAATAGAACTATCTTTCCACGATTTGGAACTCCACGCATCATCATTAGCGATGGAGGAACGCATTTCATCAACCGGAAGTTCAAAGCACTTCTATCGAAGTATGGGGTAACCCACAAGGTATCAACTGCTTATCACCCTCAAACTAGTGGACAGGTCGAGATCTCGAATAGAGAGATCAAGGCAATTTTGGAGAATACCGTCTCTAGAACGAGGAAGGATTGGTCCATGAAGTTGGACGATGCTCTTTGGGCGTACAGGACCGCATTCAAAACTCCCATAGGTACCACTCCTTATAATTTGGTATATGGGAAGTCTTGCCACTTGCCCGTTGAATTGGAACACAAGGCATATTGGGCTATCAAATGGCTGAATTTCGATAACAAAGAGGCCGGTGAGAAGCGACTACTGGAACTTAACAAGCTGGAGGAGCTGCGTTTGAACGCTTATGAGAATGCCAAAATCTACAAGGAAAGGACGAAGAGATGGCATGACAAGCGTATCGTTCCAAAGGAGCTTAACGAAGGAGACTTCGTTCTACTCTTCAACTCCCGCCTCTGCCTTTTTCCAGGTAAGTTGAAATCTAGATGGACCGGACCTTATGTTGTGAAACATGTTTTCCCTCATGGTGCAGTTGAGATATGGGGCGAAACTAGCGGAAGCTTCAAGGTCAACGGTCATAGACTTAAGAAGTACCAACCGGAAACGCCGGTTGAGGAGGTTGCACCGATATACCTCCTTTGAGACGCATCATGGTCCAGCTAGCGACCTTAAATCAAGCGCTTCTTGGGAGGCAACCCAAGGTATTGCTTTCTTTTCCCGTTTTCTAGTCTAGCTTAGATAGTTTTTGTTTTTGCTTTGCTTTGCTTTGTTTTTGGCGTTCTGGACAGACAACAGGGAATATCTAAGGAAGGAGCACAACTGGAAGGACAGAAGTTCGAGAATTCGAGAAGACGAAGTTTGACTGAGACACCTCGGTCCAGTCGAGGCACCTCGACCGAGTTGATTCTTGAGCAACCGAGGCGACTAGGGTTCCTGCAGAACCACCTCGGTCCGTACCACCTCGGTCCAGTCGAGACCATCTTGACCGAGGTGACAGCAGATCCAGTAACAGTATAAAAGGGGGAAAAATTACTTTTCACTTTTTATTCACCTTCCTCGACCGCGGCGACAGATCTACCTCGCCTCCTTCGTTTCTCGCTCGTTTTCAAAGATTTCCGCTTCCAAACTGCAATTAAAGAGTAGAGGATCGTATTGCAACTGCAGATCTGCAAGAAATTCGAGTGAATCGGCCGGAACGAGGTAAAAACGATCGAAACCCTAACTCATCGTTTACTTCGATTTGGGCTTTGGTTGCCCTTGAATCTGTTGAGAAAAGGCTTAAGTACCCCTTAGGAAGCATTTTTAGTGATTTTAGGGGGAAAAGAACTGAAATTCAGAGAGTGGAATCGTAACTGCTTCGCCTCGGTCCAGTCGCACTGCACCTCGGCCGAGGTGATTCTTGGTATTTGTCAGTCGACCGAGGTAGTCTGACAGTGTGCATTAGAGATGAGTTCTGACAGATTGCTAGCCCTTAGAGATAGATCTTCCCCTTCCCCTTCTCCTTCCTCATCCCGTCCCTACCGCCCGGTTATCCACGAGAGATGCCGGGTAGACTATGAGAGGATAGCTGGCCGTCCAGTCATCGCACCACGATTTCTGGATGTGTCAGCTTTTGACTGCCTAGGGTTAGATGATGACCTTAGGAGGATGATTGCTACTGTCGGGCTGGATCAGTTTACTGAGATCCGAGCCCCAGCTTACTTGGAGCCGACCTTAGAGTTTGTTAGCTCCTTCTCCTACCTCCCCACAGACCGGTCTGTGAAGTACCGGTTGATGAACCGGAACTTCATAGTTCCTTTAGAGATATGGAGAGAGATTTTTGGCTTTTCTGAGCCCACCGCCGCAGACTTCCCCTCCCGATCCGTAGCTAGGGAGTTCTGGGGGCAGATAGCCCATATTACTGAGCATGCAGACAGATGGCGCCCTGGAGATTCCAGGGAGAAGGTCATCTTTCATCCAGCCTTCAGACTTGCTCACAGGATTTTCAGCGAGACGCTTCTGGCGCGTACTGAGACGCCCCAGAAGGTCCGACAGGGCGAGCTCTTTTCGCTTTACTGCATGGTTACAGGAGGTTTCCCAGACTTTGGCTTGCTCTTGGCAGAGGATCTGCACAAGATCAAGGCCAAGGCGAAGGGAGACATTTGCTGCGGAGGTCTAGTCACCCACATCGCTACCTACCACGGGATGGACCTCAGTGTTTGCACGATGGCGGCGGCTCCGAAGCCGCTGGGATTACAGGAGATGATCACACGGAGGATTCTAGTTCCCCGTGGTTTGACCACTCCATACGTCGCCATGCCTTGGGAGCGGACTGCACCTCAGGGGATCCGCTGGTCTGCACAGTTCATAGTCTTTGATCCGCATTACTGGCAGACAGCTTGGGATACACTGATGGAGGATCACAGAGAGGCAGCAGCTGCCCCTGCTGAGGCTGAGGAGGATGACGACGACGACGAGGAGACATTAGATGAGAGAGAGGGTGGCGTTCCGATGGATACAGGGACAGATACTGCTGGGACGAGCGCGCCACCTATTATAGACTTGGATGATGAGGAGGATACTGAGCCGGCACCAGCTGAGACTTCTCCAGTCAGACCTGCTAGACGCAGGAGGCGCGGAGTGAGAGATCGAGCTGCTCACCGACGGATCGATGACCTGACGGATCAGGTTATCGACTCATATGCTGCATTATCGCTGGATATCCGCGAGATGCAGGAGCGGCAGCACCATCAGCACATCATGGCCCAGCTTCAGTTCGAGCGTGTCATGGGCCATCCTTACGATCCGACTCAGTACCCATATGCACCACCACCGGATCGAGACTATTGAGGAGCTGCAGGATTTTCTTTATTTTCTTTTATGCAGTTCGGCTTTTATCCGGTGAGTACTCTCATGTTTAGACTTCTATTTTACCAATTGGGACAGTGTGTCTCAAGTATGGGGTGTTTGTACTTATTTGACTACTTGATGTTATTTTGACTACCCTTTGATGTATGACACTTTATTTATCGGATATTTTCATATTTATGCTTCAGTTGTCTTTATATGATTATCTGATATTACATGCATACCTACAGGTTATTTGATTGAGAAAAACGTCGAAACCGAAAAAAAATGGTTTTAAAAAAAATTTTGACCTCGACCGAGTCAGATTCTGGCCAAACGAGGCATTTCACCTCGGTTGAACCAAGAACACCTCGACCGAAGTATGTTAACTGAGAGTTTTCGAAAACGATTTTTTGTGTTACTTATCTGGATATGATCTCAGTGAAGATTTTGTTTACTTACTGGTTTTAAATTCTTTATGTGTTTGAAAGGTTTTATAATATGTTTAAGTTGCTAAATGCTTTGTTTGAAATTATTAGCATGTTTAATACTTTGTTTTTATCCAAATTATGTTGAATTTGAAGGTTGACACCGCAGGTTAAGTTCTCTCACTTTCTTCTTGGAAAGACCAAGGCAATTCATTCTTTTCTTCTCCTTCTTCTTGATCATGCTTAGCCCCTCATATACATTTTGCCTCCCTTTACCTATCCGGGAATTTGGAAGCAAGCGAAGTGGTGAAAGCAAGTGGAGTTAAAGTTGAGGAGTAGCTGGAAGTGAAAGTGTTAGAAAGCAATAATAGGTTTGGGGAAGTCAATCATAAAGATGAGTAACTCGGCACCATTCACATAGCCGGGTGTTTGTGTCTTACCAAAGTCGGATTGAGCGATATTCCTAACGGGTCATGGTATGTGCATCAAGGGTTTGATGCATCTCGAGAAATTGATGATTGTAGATTTCCTAGGCTTCGGTTATTGTGCACCTCTGTCCATGCATCCCAAAAAGTAAAGTAAAAAGAAAAAAAGTGTGAGATAAGCGAAGCTTATTGGTGGAAGATGTTGCAAATCAAAGTGAAAGTGAAGTTCATCCTTTTCCCGGATTCTAGCACCACATTACGTTACATACATCCCCACCCTACACGTTTCTTGACCTTTTCTTTTGGGAAGCCCTTGAGACCTTGAGCTTGTTGATTGGCTTAGCGGTTTAAACTGGATTATACATGATTAATTTTGATGATTATGATTTATTATGCATTCTATGATTTTATGCAAAGATGAACAACTTTCCTATATTTATAAAATGTTTTGATCATGTTGAGTTTTTTAAATTCCAGGAAGTACTTTCTTAGAGTGATCTATGATAGTTGCACACCATAAAATGTTTTTGAAAGACTTTTTCATTGATTTTCTTGACTTATAATCCATTCTATCTTATCTTTTATATGAGGAACTTGCTTGGCGACAAGCAAGGGCTAAGTATGGGGTATTTTGATAGCATGAATTATAGTCTATATTTTGGGGTTTGTTTGGACGTTTTATCTTTCATAATCTGCATGTTTGTATGTACATTATGTGATTTTACTACCATTTCATCTACCTTTGCGAGAATCGAGGTCTACACCTAGTTTTGTTGTAATTGCAGGTAAAATGGTACGTTTTGCATCAAAAAGGAGCAAAAGGAGTCATGAGTCATTTGGAGCTACATCCAGGGAGCATAGCCATGGATTAAAGATTTACTTGGGACCAGTTTTGAGAGATTTCACATTCAGTTATGACTCACCTCGGTTGACCAGAGATTCATCTCGACCGAGGTGATCCAGAGACGCCGACTCGACCGAGGCGAACACCTAGGACGCGGCGAGAATATTTTATTCTTGGATGAGATCTTTTAAATTTGGAAAGTGATCTTATATTTTTGGGCTTGGCTCCTGAAAGGAAGGAGATATGCAGAATCATATATTTTACCTATATTTATGGGAAAATATCTTTCTAAGATTTATTATCTTTGGAGGGTTATTTTCCTATAAAAAGGGTTGGATTTCCACAATTCCGACATCACGCTATACCGTCGATCAGGGTTTATAGCACGCAGCAGCAGCAGCCTACTCCAGTTGGGAGTTTTTTAAGAACCTTTTTGAAGGTTGAAGGAAGATTGAAGTCCATAGCTTTTATAGCTTTATTGGAGGGTTTTGTAAGATTGTCTTCAATTCCCTCAATTGTTGTCTTGTCTTTTTGGATTGCTATCTAAGGAACGCTTTGTTGTGATATTTGATTCAGTTATTGAAGTCTTTTCATTAAATTCTTCTTTGTTCAAATATTCACTTTCTTCCCATATATTTTAATACTTTCATTATGATGATGAGTGGCTAATTTCCTTGTGTGATTCTGGGGTGATTGGCTGAAGGTTGTGGGGAAAACGATGATAGAATAATCTTAGATTCCAGTAGGATCCTGAAAGTTCGAGTCTTTAACCTTAGCCCTAAGCATCTCGTTCAGTCGATGAACATCTCGGCCGGGGTGGAACTCTTCTGACCGAGGTGACTTATCTGATCCTAAACTGAGAGTTAAGTGTTAGAGTTTGCTAAATCCTATTCTTATTACACCTTCCTGGTTCAATGCAAGCTTAGGATGAGACTTACCCGGTAATTCCTTAGTTTGTGTACCAACGATCATAAGTGTAGGTAATAAAGGGTTATCCTTTATTGGGGTTTGAGTGTGCTTCCATCCCATCTTTGTGAGTTAGCCTGAGACTTACCCGGTAAAGGTTGATTCTATTCCCTTAGATGGCATGTTAGTTTGAGGTTATAGTTCTTTATCTTGATTCCTTGAGACTTACCCGGTAATAGGAGTTACGGTTTAGGATTAGTGTGTAGTGAGACTTACCCGGTGATCTACTCCACTTTAGTAACACCTTCCCCACGCAAAAATCTCAGCTTTGTCCGCTTATCTATAGACCTTGAGTCGGAACCACAACTAGATGCTTTAATCCCTAGAATTGCACGTTTGCTTTATTGACTTCTTATTCATCTTTTGATTGTGTTAAATCGCTCTTGTGGTGAGTATTGACATAAGCATACCGTATTGACTTTGTTTCACCGAGTCCCTGTGATCGACCCCTGGAATTTTCTTGCTTTTACTACGATTGACCCGTACACTGCGGGTTCGCATCCTTGTTTTAAGCTTAAATCTAGGGTTATAAATTTAAATCTTGCACACACCGTTTGGAGCGAACAAGTTTTTGGCGCCGTTGCCGGGGACTTGGTCTAGACCGAGCCGGTACGGTTTGCTCTTGGGGCGCTTGCCCCGTTTCATCTAACCACTCTACTTGAGTGACGATTTTTGCAGGTTCTTTCTTAGGTATATGCGAAGAACCCACGCTGGGAAGGAAATCGTTCCTTACGATCCCGAACCAGAAACGACATACAAGCGACGCTTAAGAGAAGCAAAGATGGCCCAACAAGACGATCGCGATCTTGCGGCCCAATTGAAAGAGGCGCTAGAGCTGCTACGCCTCAGCAAGGAAGAACTCAGGCAAGAGAAAGAAGAGAATCGCACCAAGACTGCAGCAATCGAAGCTGAGATAGCAGTCATACGAGACCAGATTCTACTTCGACCGAGGGAAGATCCTCCTGTTGATCCTCGACCGATGCAGGATCCAGTAGTTGACCAGCGACCGAGGCAGATTCCAGTACCTGACGCCCCGGCCGATGTACTTCCACCTCGGATGCCAGTCCGAGATGTTCTTCTTGCAGGAATCCCACAAACCCTAGGTCAAAGGATGGACCCTAATCAACAGCTGAGGCGTCCAGGGGTGAACCTAGGAGATCCAGCGGATCATGACTACGAACTTCGACCGCAAGTTCTAGCCATGATTCGCCAATGCCAATTCGGAGGGCTAGAGAAAGAGTCGCCGCATCAACATCTTCAAAATTACGAGATCTTGATGGAAACCTTGCGACCTCCCAGAATTGAGAATAACAACTACAAGCTAAGACCTTTTTACTTTTCTTTAAAAGATAGAGCTCTTACTTGGTATCAATCTCTTCCTCCAGGAAAAATCAGCACATGGGAGGAGATGACCACGGAATTCTTGACCAAATTCTTTCCCCCCCTCAAAGACCGCCGAAATGAGAGGGAAGATCAATGCTTTCATTATGAAGGATAAGGAGAGCTTGTCCAAATCTTGGGAGCGGTTCAAGGATATCCTTTTGGATTGCCCACATCATGGGATTCCAAAGATCGAGTTGTTGGAGATCTACTTCAAAGGGCTGGACGGAAGCACCCAATTCAATCTCCAACTACTCTCCGCCGGTACCTTCATGGACATGGCGATTGATGAGGCTTGGGACTTCATTGAGAAGCAAGCCTTGCACATGGAGAAATATACCCACCAAGGAGCTGAAGGTGGAGTTAAAAGAGTCAACTTTCAAGAGACTCAATCCAACAACAATCAACTCACGTCATTGAAGAACGACGTGAAGCAATTGAAGGAGCTCTTGATGGCTCAAACTAAGAAGGAAGAGCAAGGGCAAAGGAACAACAACAATAACGGGTACCGTAACAACAACAACGGTCCCCGAAACAACAACTACAACAACAACAATAGAGGATCCAATAGCAACAACTGGAGGGCGAACAACCAAAATCACGGTAGCAATCATTCAAACTCCAATTCTAATGATTCCTCTAACCCTTTCCTCTCTTCCCCTTCTTCTTCTTCTTCTACTCCATTGAAAAGCCAAGGGCAAGGATCAAGTTCGTCTCAGCCAGAAAAGAAAGACGCAGTTCTGGAGGCAATCTTGATCAAGCTTAGCGCTATGGAGAATTCTATGACTTCATTTTCGAGGGCCCAAAAGTCCTTCGAACAACAACTTGCTAATAGGGCGAATGAAGCGCCAAGAGATCCAGGGAAGCTTCCAGCAAAGACGGAGACTAACCCTAAGGGCCAGCGCATGGCCATAACGACGAGGAGTGGTCTCAAAACTGCGGATCCAGTACCTCGCTCGACGCAGACCACCTCGGTTCAGATCCAGTCGAAGAACACCTCGACCGAGATGCCAACCGAGGCGGAGCAACAGAAAGCAGGAGGGACGATAGAAACTTATGTTCCACCTCCTGCATATAAGCGTCCCTAACGTTAAGGCTCCAAGTCCTTTGGAGAATTTGACTCCCTTTTAATGTTGAAGGCTATCAAACATTTATAGGGATAAATATAGGGTTTAAAGAGAAAACCCCAAATATTTGGGCTGAAAAGAAGTCGAGTCCGCTGCCGCGTCAGACGGTATCAGAGAATACGTTGGCGCGTCAGAAGGTATCAGAGAATACTTTGGCGCGTTAGAAGGTATCAGAGAATACTTTGGCGCGTCGAAGCTTCCTTTTAATCTCCTTCTTGTCCCGTTTCAAGGCTTAATCCTTAAATATGCCATTTATGCTCCATAATTCGCCAATTTACCTACAAATGCAATAAAACTCTGTGTAGACCTATATTCTTGCAAAGTAGGTGAATATAGTCATAAATGTCATGAGTGTATGTCTATGCATGCAAAATAAAAGGGAAAATCTATATAAATACATGCCTAAATATAGGTCATAATTCATGTCATCACCAGACCATGTGTTCCACTCTGAGGTGATCCTAGTTGCAGGAGGTGAGGATCGAACATGTGAAGTGTTGTACTTGCAGGATACATACTGTTGCTAGTGAGATTCGAACATACCTCTTGTTGATCCGGGTATGTTAGAATCTCAGAAAATTTTGTGTGTTGAAGTCATGTTTGAGCCTCCATTTTGATACTTTAGAAACTTAATCTATCGTTCAAATTTTAGTACAACACAGAGAAATATGCATAGTATGATGTACCAAAAGTTGAGACCGATCCAACGGTTGGATCTGGATCTATAGGAGATCAAAATAGGCTGGTTGTGCAGTTGTGAAATCAACCAGATTTTGGCTAAGTATGGAATTTTTGGATGTTGGAACCATCTTTGGAGTTTTGTGTAGGAGTTGTTGTTGAGTGTTTTTTAGAGTTCTTTACTCCTATGAGTAGCATGCATATCATAGAAGACCTAGATAATTTTCTTGCAATTTTTATATTTTTATATGAGCATCATACCTTAAGACTAAGTTGGATCCTAGTGACTTTTTGGAAAAGTCAAGAAGTGAAATAACTCTTCTAAATCTTTAGCAAACTTCACCTTGAGAGTTAGATGGTGGTTTGAGTTCCGAGGAATAGTTTGGAATGATGTCATGGAATTTTCTAGAGTTTTGAGATCAGGTGTAAAATGGTCATTTACCTTATGAGGGTATTTTGGTAATTTCTCTTATGATCGATTTGATTATCTTAAAAGTTGGAGACTTCTAAGAAAGTGGGATACATTATTGATCCACTACATTTTATAATAGGCGGTTGACTTTCTACGGTTGTAGACCGAGTTGAGATAGCGGGAATTGAGATTTGATTCAAGTAAGTCATTTGGGCTTACTTAGTTGGCTTCTAGATGTTAGTTGGATGATGATAGTGGTGTGCGTTTATGTGTTTAATAATTAATACTTGCTTAGGATGACCCTTATTATTATATGGCCCAAGTGTATGTATAACGGGCGGTGAAATCACTGCCCACCTCTGACAAGAGATTGGGAGGTTCTCTATACCCAGACCAGACAAGTACACAGTGAGGTGCATCGGATCCACTCCTGATGGTTACATGGGGGCGGAGGCGAGGTTGGGAATCCCTCGTGTCACAAGATAAGTATCATTAGTAAAGTGTATGACTTAAGTAAAGATAATAAATGAAATTCTGTGAAAGCATGATGAGTGTTTTATTTTATAAGGTGTGTATGTGTTATTATTTATTCTTCTAATATTTGGATAGTTAGCTAACGGTTTATCCGTGTTATTAGATTATTTATATGTATTGACAGTTGCAGAAAGATCCAGAGCGGATGGTCAGTCGGGTCCATGTACTCATTAGATGAGGACAGGGAGTTTTCCTCTTTCATGCATGATGTTAATTTATTTATGTATTGTAAGGCTGTGATATGTAGTACATTCATTCAAGTATAATCTATTGTTTTTTTTTAATTTTTATTTACATTTGTGCCTTCTTGCAAGATCCAAAAAAAAAGTTGTTGTTAAACCAAGGTCGGGACCCATTGTGAGGTCCTAACCAATAGCTTCCCGAGTTTTGAGAATTTGGGGTGTTACATTCATAGCGCCGCGCTAGCACTTCTGAGCGCCCTACATGGTTTGATGAGCAGCCCAGGTGGCTCGCCGGTCTATAGTTGATGTGGCACGTATAGATAAACGCCTCAAAACTTTGGAGCAGGACTCACGGATGGTGAGAGATCTCTACCAGCAGTAGTGCGGACGTCCCTATGATCCGACTTGGTTCCCGTTCCCGCCGCCACTTCCATGATGACATTCCACTTTTATCATCGGTTTTATCAGACATTGTGAGTTTCTTTTACTTTTCTTTCTTTTATTGCACATTAGGGACAATGTGTAATTCAAGTATGGGGTGATTGTGAGACTTGGTCTGTAATAACTACTATGATACTTGCTTTGATTCTATGTCCATCGTACTTTGCATTTTCATTATCTCGTCACATGTTTCAATATTGTCTTGCATTATATAGCTTTGAAAAATAAAAAAAGTTGAAAATTTTAAAATTTTGTGCTTCTAGGATTGGAAAAGACCTCAATGATGATAATTACGTGTGCAATGGATTTTGATGATTTTTATGTGTTTAAATTGAATTATGGATTGTAAAGGATTTGAATGTTTTGTTGGATTTTCTTACAAGTTTGATAATTTTGAATTTTATCTAAATCATGTTAAGAATTGAAGGTTGAAACCGTTTTATGAGTTCTTGCACTTCTTATTGATATGATTAAGGCGCTTCGTTTTCATACATTTCTTCTTCTTGATCACGCTTTTAGCTCCTCATGTATATGTTTTGCCTCCTTTTATATATATCCTGGAATTAGGACGTAAGTTTGTGAAAGTCGTGAAGTTTGAAGTCGAAAGTAGTGAAGTGTGTTAGAAAATAGGTTTGGGGAAGTCAATCATGATGATGAGTAAATCGGTATCATTCACATAGCCGGATGTTTGTGTCTTGCCAAAGTCGGATTGACCGATATTCCTAACGAGTCATGGTATGTACATTATGGTTTGAGGCACCTCAAAAAATTGAGGTATATTGATTTCCTAGGCTTCGGTTACCGTGTACATCTGTCCTTGATCTCAAAAGTGAAAGTAAAAGGAAAAAAATTGCTAAAAAGTAGAGAAAAAGAGCTTATTGGTGGGTGTTGAAGTTTTCTAAAAGAAGTTGTGATGTTACTACCCTTTTTCCCAGATGTTGCACCACATATCCTATACACATCCCACCCTAACACGTTTCTTGACCTTCATTTTAAAGACTTTAAGATCTTTGAGTGTGTTGTTTGGCTTTGTGGTTTAAATTGGATTTTCCATAATTGATTTTGATTTGCTTCAAGTTATGATGCTTGTTTTAAAACTTTTGCAAGGTATGATGATTCTTTTCATGACATGAGTCTTTTTGCTCACATAACGGTTTTCGGAAGCTATGAAACAAGTTTAGAGAGTGACCCTTGAATAAAAGCACGAACCCAAAAATATTGTGTTTTTTTTTTGTCTTTGCATTCAGATTTCATACTTCTTTGTATTCTAGATTTGAACCTTGCTTGGGGACTAGCAAAAGGGAAGTATGGGGTATTTTGATAGCATGAAATGTAACGTTAGTTCAGATGTGTATATAGGTAGTTTTTCCCTTTCTTTTGAGTACATGGATGTATATTCGTAGCATTTATGAGCATATTCACCTATTATGTTAGAATGGAGATCTACACAAGCTTTGTTGTGATTTTAGGTGAATTGACGCTGAATTGGAGTGAAAATGGAGCATTCATGGAGTGTTAATTGAAGTGGACCTCAATAGGAAGCATTGGAGAAGCTTATGAAGAAGTATGAAGTGAGACAAAGAGGAAAACGTCAAAAAGGAAGAACCATGGCCAAAGAATAAACTCCCACGGCCGAGGTTTTATTAATTCCATGATTAAAAACCGAAAGAGAGGTCAAGAGGCATCTCGGGACAAACCACGGCCGTGGTTTTGTGATGTCATTCGTGGTTTTCTTCGGGAAAATCCATTTCATTATTGCCACGTTAGCAACGTAATGGGAAGCCTTCTAAACCTAATTTTATTCTATAAAATAGGTCGACGGCTGCGATATCAAGGGATAGGCTTAAACTTAGGTTTTGACCGCGCTAGACGTTTATCCTCGAGATTCTTTTGCAACTCCATTGGAAGACGGATTGAAGAACTTTTGGGTCGCATCTTGAAGAACGGATTAAAAACCCGTACTTGGAGATTAGAGATGCCTTTGTGAGATTTTCTAGATGTTGATTTCTATTCTTTGAACATAAGAACGGAGATCGTTTGTGGATTGATTGATTTGGACATTGATTATTTGGAGATTAGTGAGTTTTCTTTTTTCTATCTCTTTTCAACCTCTTATATGATTATTGATATTGATATGATGATTGTTGGCTAAAACCCCCTGCGATTCTAGGGTGATGGGTTGATGGTTGTGGTTTAGATAATGATATATTGAACCTTGTAAACAGATTGGACCCTGAGAGTTGTGAGAAAACCCTCGCAGAAGGATTTCCATGGTTTGTTCTTGAGGTTCCACGCCCGTGGTTTCCGAAGATCTAGCCGTGGTTTCCTCTTTCGTGCACGTTTTGCTTTTACCTTTACCCAAAGTTAAAGATGGCCTAAACCCTAGCCTTGTTGAACCATTTTAATCCATATCCTTGCTTGGATACAAACGATTACAAGCTCTAAAAGATTCAAAACCCTCTATTAAGGTTGAGAGTGTCAAAGCCTCTACCTTTGTGCATCCTTTTGACTTCTTGGGTTTGGTGTTTGGTATTGAGAGTGTAATCCTATCCTTAGATCTTCTATAACATCGAGACTCAACATCTGTTGTTTAGAGACCCTTTGGGTGAGATAAGTGGGTTTGGAACTTCACCGTACGATATCCTACCTTAGATCATATACCTTGCAATCCCAACTTTGTCCTTTACATCCTTAGACATCTTGAATCGACAACCACTATTGGATACTTTGATCTCTAGAATTTGTGTTTCCCCTATTAATCTATATATTCTTTATCATCGTAACTGATCACTGTTTTGCTTGCTTTAAAAGTTAGATTACTTTTTTGTGTTTGTTCTCACTAAATCCCTGAGATCGACTCCGGAATATTAGCCCTTACTGCGATTGATTCGTACACTGCGGGTTCGCTATCGTTAGGCATATTTCACGATATAAATTAAAGACTAGTTGCACACACACCTTTTGGAGCGAACAATATATTAAAGTCACACTTTGTAATATACTTAGGATTTACCTCATTTGTTTATTATATCATGTGTAATACTCAAAACTTGAAGGAAGGTGAAAGTTTATCAAGTTTAGAAATTAGAAAAGAACAACACCTTTATAAGGAATTTATTTACGAGGAAAAAAAATAATTTTTTTTGTTGGCAAGGTTCATGTTATGGTGTAATATGACCTTGGTTGGATGAAAGACACTGAATAGTGTGAGTGCGATTTTGTTGAAAGGGGCTATTTTTATTGTTAAGGGTGTCGAGAAGGTGAGCTTTTGACATTTGGTCTCCTGTAGGGAATTGTTATCTTCACACAGAAAAGCTTAACTTTGAATTTCTTTTGGGGTAATTTTTCATTTGAATACTAAAGTTGCAATAAGCATTTCGAGCTTAACAACAAGCTTGCATATGTTCACAACTTTCTTACCGAATGACTTTGGATATAAACATTTAGTCTGCGGCTCTAAAAGAAAATAGTTATCAAACGTATCTTGCATATGCAGTCATGTTGGTTGTCAATTATGAATTAAATATCTACTTATGTTCACAACTTTTCTTACTGATTGAATTTTTTTCTTTGTTGAATTTTTTGTGTCTTCTATCATAGCTCGTATTTCTTGATCTTTTTATATTTTCTTATTGTATTTTGTAATATGACTTGCTAATTGACAACCAAGAAGTGCATGAATAGATCTTAACAACAAGTTTCTATATTACTAAGATATGTTTAATTGTCCTAACTTCCGATGAATGTAACATCAATGCTTTTTATATTCAATTCTTATGAAGGTTTGTTGTGCTAGAGTTTTCTATGATTTGCTCAAAATACGGGCATAAGCTTTTTTTACCTATAATTGAGTTTACCTAGCAAACAACTGGTGAAGTTTATGCAACTTCATTTATGCACTTAAGGCAATGAATAGTGAGGAAGAAAGCACTAGATCCATATTGCTCCGCATTCGAAGTATTAGCACCTAGTATCGAATGCCTATTTGCTCTAGGATTGACAATAAAAGTATAAGGGGGACCAATACTCAATTGCCACATTAAGACTTATTCTCAACTATGTGAACTTGAAAGGAACCTACACAGAAAATACACTTATCAAAAATGCCAAACCCAATTAGCTCATATAATGGACTAAAGAAACCATCAACAAATTGTATAAACCACAATGTAAAAAAATGCAAATACAACAAGGAATAGAACCACACTACAATGGCAGCATATACTGATAAGCAAAGTTATGGAAAATAATTCTTAACTACTTACTAGTATGCTACTGCCAGTTTGAGGATTTGAGTCAATACCATCTTGTCATGAATTATTTGGTAACCCAACTTTCATGAAAAAAGCAATATACATGTCAATGGATTGTAGAGTCACTCTTTGTAGTTTCAATCAAGTTTTTTCTTTTGCATATGTATAGAAAATATGACCGAAGATATTATAATATTTGATAGAAGATATCACAAACCCCATGCTCTTTGTCATCTGAAAAAATCATTGAAGAAAAATTGTTTCTACCTATGAACAAATAAACCAATATTGTAAAGGAGAATTTAGCCATCGTGTTCAATGGATCCTTAACAACTTATTTTTTGCCTTTGTAACACATATCACAATAGTGCATATTAGTTTCCCTTTATTTGGAACACTGATAATAACAAAGAATGTAAAAGATCTAGAGAAATTGAAAAGTTGATAATAACATAGAACCAAGTACAACGCATAAGTTCAAGGAAAATGTTCAATGCCAACCATGACACCTAAAACGTGTACTAATTTGTGATGACCATCCCAAGTACAACAATCGGATTACAAAAGGAGGAATACATAAAATTTATCACAACTGCATTACAAAACACGCAAAATGAAATACTATGATTGGTATTGCACAAATTCACGTTCTAGACAATTTATTACAACTTCAACAAAGCAACCCCACAAACGATTGCGATTCCAACTGAAATTCGTGCAACCCCCGGTGAATGCAATCTCAATCTGCTCCTTTTTGATCATGGCTCTTGCAACTCCGTATTTCACCCCCAAAGTACAATATCGAGTTGTGACCTATGAAACTCGTGGTTGCAAGAACCACGTTTAACTTTTCTAATGCATGCTCTCCTATCTCCGCCTTGTTGGCTCGCAACCTACAGGCTTCTAGTTCTGCCCGATGATGCTTGTGTTACAATATACAAATGACGCTCATGGTCACATAATTGAATGGAGCACCCTGAACCAGCACAATAGGAAGAGGACTCCACGGACTGACTAGGCGAGGTGACCTTAAACAAGCTCTGCAATACATGTAACAAACAACAGATTACCACGACAGACAAATCACAAACAACCAAGAATATTTTCAACAGATTAAAAATACCGGGGGTAGCTTTTGTAAAAACCGATCAGTTAAGCCCCACATCCATTTATAATATTTTGGCTCCTCCACTTTCCACAACTACCCTTTCCGTGGCCTTCCACCTTCTTCCATGGTTTGTGATTTTGTAGACTTACAAATTCTCATACTAAATACAAAATGCATAAATCAGTTTCTATCCTATGGCTAGATTAAAAATCAAAACAAGTCAGGATTGAAACATATAAATACGGATTTGTTGAAGACAAACTAAAAAGCGAGTAAGGAAATAATTTGGTTACAAATTCAAATAATCATAACAAAACTAAAGGTAATACAGACAGACAAAGAAGAAGGTAAACAAAGAATAAGATAACTTTCAAGAGGACTTCACGGACTCGTTGTTGCTTCAAAGGTAATGAATACAATCACGACCAAACAAGCATATGCTGGTAAACAAAGAATAAGGTGGGTATTTGAAAGATAAACAAAACATTAAAAGATTTTTAACAACCAAACAAGAACTGACGGATCTTGTGGTGAATCGTAAAGGATACAAAACGAGGATGAGATTCATAAACCTAATACAAAAACAATTTGATAGGAAAGAAGAAAGTACCACAATTACGAGGAGTTATTTGCAGTTTTGTGAGTATGGTGTCGACGTTTTCCCTAGTTTTTCCTCGCTCATCCATAGACGAAAGAGAGAAATGTTGTGGGTTGTGAATAGTTCGTGAGGGCGGACAAGGGACACACTTCCAACTTTTCTTTCAAATTCTCAAGAATCTACTCCCACAAAATTTCGGGATTTTCCATTTTAAACCTTAATAAATTTCTACAAAAACTCTAACCCAATTTTGAATTCTCCAACTAAATAAAGCTTCAAAGTTGTGGGTCCCATCCCAAATCTAAAAAAAACGTCCTAGAGTGAACAACTAATCTGCCATGGTTTGATTCAAATGTCTAGACGTTGGACGTTGAGGAATATAATAGAATGATCGTCGGTTAGGACCTAATATAATGGAGTTAGAATATAAGGAGTGCGTGAGAATTGTTGAAGCGTTTCCTTTTTTGTCGGTTAGAGATTTTCCGGTGGACTTTTCTAAAAGTTGTTTTACTAACGGTCATGAAATTATATTATTTTTTGTCTTTTGACTTTCAAAATACATCATTATCCCATCCGCTATAAAAAAAGTAAATGATTTGAACCCATAATAATTATTGAATATGACTACGTTATCACTATAAAAAAGTAAATGATGGAACTTATGGAATCATGGTCTCGTTCATCCGCTTAACAATACTATATGGAGTTATTGCGTAAAATCCATTTCAAATATCATAGCTCATTGTTGATAGGGGGAGCATCTCCGGATATCCGATCCTATCCGAAGGCTCGGATATCCGATCCGACAAACTTTAAAAAGTCTGATCTGAATCCGATTTGAGAACACCCGGATATCCGACAGTTTTATCCGGACGAATATCCGATCCGACAAACTTTAAAAAGTCCGATTTGAATCCGATCCGAGAACACCCGGATATCCAACAGTTTTATCCGGACGGATATCCGATCTGGACATTTATTCTTACATTAGTCGGATATATCCAATCCGATCCGACTTTTTCCTCTAAACCCCGATCCGTATCCGATGATCCGAAAAATATGCCCGGATGGGATCGGACTCGGATCACCAATTGTCGGATATCTTCGAATTTGGATTTTTCCGGATCCAATCTTCGGATTAGCGGATCGGATTAGTCGGATCGGATATATTTGCACACCCCTAATTGTTGAATATGATTCTCTTGGACTTATCGAAAGACTCCAATCTGGGAAACCTGGTAGCGGATACATTGATCTCCTCTGTGATAATATTCTAGCCTCCATACCTAATTATATTTCTGTTTCTTACCTGTATGTTCGGCGATCTGCTAATACCGTTGCACATCTAGTTAGTCGTTTATATATTCCACCTAACACATCATGTATTTGGTTTGATGATTTTCCGCAATCCGTTATTCGAATTACGGGAATCTATTTATTATAATAAATATTCAGTTTCTTTTAATAAAAAAAATAATAATAGAGATTCAATATGCATTCAGACACTACATGAAATATTAAAAATAAAAGAAAGATGATGAAAATGACTTGAACACATAACAATATGACTACATTATCATTATACAAGAGATTCAAATGATATGAGAAACAAAATGAGTATATATATATATATTTCAAGATTTTTGATTTTTAACTTTTAGTTATTTTAAAAAAAATAACTAAAGATTTTTGACCTGTAATTTAAATTTAATAAAAAAATGTAAAATATAGAGAAGAAACGGAAAGTTTGTTTTAACTTTAACAGATACCTCTCTGACAATTATGTCGTTTTTCTTCCAATTGTAACAACTTAATTAACATCATCTTTACATTCTTTCAATGTGATTACGATAACCTCATTTTACACCAAATCAACTATTCACATAAGATTAAATTATATTTTATATGGACTTGGTACCAAATAGATATAGTTCTCATAAAATTAAAATGGACAATTTTGTTAACCAGACCTTTTTGAAAAGTTATAATAGTAACTCGTTTTTTTTATGTTTTAATTAAATAAATATATTTTAATTTTTTGTATTTATTTTCAAATTAGAAAAAACTTAGTAAACAAAATTATTTCAATTATTTAAAATTATAGTTATGAATGGCATTATATGTTGATAACTCAAATGTTAAGACCATTTCTGAATCTCTTTGAGAAAATAAAGTGAAACGGACATAAGTATGAGCCATTTAGTTAGTGATTATGGTAGAAGAAAGAGAGAGATAATAGATTAGTAGTTATAATTAGAAGAAATCAAGTGCTTACGTTTCCTTAAACAGGACAACCAAGATTAAGGAAAACGTGTTTCAGATAAACAACACAAGTTTCCTCCTCTCATCGTCCACCGTCAGATGAAAACGAATGACGTCAGTCGTTAAAGATCTAATGTGTACAGTGATTAGTGCTTACCCAATTAACGAAGTGGTTTACTATAATACCCCTCGCATCTTCACGAGTCTACTCATTTTCAATTCCTACTTTTCTTCTTATGAATATCCTTTTTATTTTGTAATATTTCTTAAACGCCTTTTTCAGTTTCAACTCCAACGTCTCCTCTCTCATTCTCTCTCTTCCTTCTCTCCTTCTCTCTCTCCACTCACAAGCAAACGCAAGTTCGTCTTACTACGCGCAGTTTCCTCCGAAACTTCTATGGAGGCTGAGAGTGTCGACTTTGCTCCAAATTTGGGTGAATTCTCAGTCTTTGCACTAATCTCCTCTGATTAGGGTTTATATCTGGTGTTTCCGACTGTTATTCTTTCTTCAATTCTCGCTTCGAAAACCTTGCTTCTTCAGGTTGCTTCCCTTGCTCTTTATCAAATTATGTTTCTCTCATCACTTTCAAGTTTAGATTTCGAAAAACATTGTTGAATTCAAAATTTTAGCTGTCTGCGAGTCTCGTTTGATATGTCTGGTTTCTGGAGTGAAATTCTGTTGGAGCGTGGATAATCGGCTGATTTTCTTTGTCTAGGACCTTAGGCTCACACGAGGACCATACGATGCGGTTTTCTTTCCAGTGGATCAATAAAAAATTGCCAAAGTGTTGTGATTGTTAAAGTATTATTCCGATTGTCAGATTTGTCTGCTGAATTATCGGCATTCTTTTCTTTTTTTTTTTTGATTAAAAAAAGGATGGGAAGAGATGTTTTTCATTTGAATTGTTAGTAGTTTAGTGCAAAATTTGTCATGAAATTACTCTAGTTACTCATTTCAAAATCCTCATCAAGTTTAATTCGTGTATGAAATCCTTGTTATGTTGTTTTCAGTACGTGCTCACATTATATATATGGTATAGAATATTGAAATTTCTGAACTTGAAAATACTCTTTGTATACAAACTCTTTTTCCTAATGATGACTACGTAGTATTCTGATCATGTAGAAAATGTTGATTCTGTGCAGGGGCTGCTACTCATTATGGTGCGTATCCAGCTGCTGTTGTGACCAGATCCTGACTTGCACATTCCTGGATTATTTTGTATCTTCAATCTTGAAGTGGATTTAAGTTTAAATTCAATTTTACCTTCAATCATACAGATGAGAAATCAATAAAAACATGCCTTTCTGGAGGAGGAAGTCTTCACCAAAAGAGGTGAAGACTAATGAGAAGAAACGAAGTTTCATTGACACCATACATGAGAAGCTCAAGAATGCTACAAGACACAAGGGGAGCCCCAGGTCTGCAAGGTCTCAAAGAGTAACTGGTACTGTATCGGATAGAGGTTTTGTAGTATCTAAATCAGCATTGCCTTCCACACAAGTATCCCGATGTCAGAGTTTTGCAGATCGGCAACCTTCTCAACCCCTTCCACTTCCTAGGATTCACTATCCCTCTCATTCTGGTGGTAACTCATCTCAAGAAATAGGTTTAGGTGGATGCTGTAACCCATTGCCATTATCTTCTCTGTCTCGACACGTCTCAAATAGGGCAAAACGGTCGTATGGTGAAGGGGAACTGGCCAGTGCTTCAGTTTCTAGTGACTCAACATTGTCCACTGATGACCCAATTGACTCACAGCTTATAAGTCCCCAGGCATCTGATTATGAAAGTGCGACCAGGACTGCTATCAACAGCCCATCTAGGTAGGTGTTTTGCTTTCAGTTTGAATTTAACCTTGGGGAAATTTCTTTTATTTGTTGTCTTATACCTATATTAACAATTACTGCAGCATAAAGAACAAGGATCAATCCCATAAGGACACAGAAAAGGAGCAACCGAAACTGCTTAGCCTACTTTTGAGTGAACCCATTCCCCCTACTTCTCCTAAACAAAGACAAAGACCTAAAAGGGTTGCTCATGTTCAGACGTTGCAAATTCCTACTTATGCTGGTTTTTTCAGTGCACCAACTAGCATGAAGACGAGCCCATGCAGAAGTCCAGTAAAGGCCTTGGCCAATGATCCAGTTTTTAACTCTAAGCCGTGCCCTGCTATCAGCTTAGGTAGTTCTGGACCATGTGCTAGTCAAGGTTCAAGGCAGACCTCAAGACACAATTCTGCAGATATGTCAGGACAACTACTTTGGCCAAATAGCAGGTGTAGTCCTGAGTCTTCCCCAATACTTAGCCCTAAATTGAAAAGTCCAGGCCCTTGCTCCAGAGTACCAAGTGGGGTTGTAACTCCACTACATTGTGCTGGGATGGCAACCATGGAATTACCGCCAAAGAGGCCTGATGAGGGGAGACATCAACAACGTCATCGGTTGCCAATCCCTCCTGTTTCACTCCCTGTTTCATCTCCCTTTTCACCCTCATCTCCTGCAGCTGTTAGTCCCTCAATCCTGAGAAGTCCTGGTCAAGCAGAGAGCTCTGCAGCTTTGTCTCAGAAATGGAAGAAGGGCCGACTTCTTGGAAGAGGAACGTTTGGAGAAGTATATCTTGGCTTTAACAGGTTACTCTCTTTGTTCTTTGGCATAGTTTTGTCTCCAACATATATTTTTGAACTTGCCACTTGCTTATATCTGTACTTTTGTATGATGCTGACTATTCACATCTTCATATGAACACTTCTGCTACAACGGTCTTTTAACAGAATTTGTTCTGCTTACCGGTTTCGTTATTTGGATGTTAGTGAAACTGGAGAGATGTGTGCAATGAAGGAGGTTACCTTATTTCCAGATGATGCCAAATCAAGAGAATGTGCTGACCAACTAGGCCAAGTAAGTTTCAAGCCTTTTGTTGCTTCTATATTTCTTTTACCTATTAAGGTGAACAGGGATGCAACGACCACGCAGTTTCTGCTGTGATTGTAGGTGTAGATCTTTTAACCATTTAATGTACCGAAAACTGCCAAAACAATATTGTTTAATATTTGACTACTTGATGTAATAGTTAGAGAAACTAAATTTAGTACAATGTGCTTTGTCACTGTATTCCAAGTAGTCGATCATCTTTTTCCAATTAACTTTGCAGGAAATTCTGTTGCTAAGCAGCTTAAGACATCCGAATATTGTGCGGTATTATGGATCTGATTCGGTAATTTTCTGTTGTTGCTTTTTCTGATCTTAAAGTCTTAAATTTCCGTTGTTGCTTTTTCTGTTTTCTTTTTTGGTGGCTGATGCATGTGTTGAGATAACGGGAAGTTACCGTTGCCACGTACAATCCCGACATGATAAACCGATTATGGTATACCCTTTCCAATTGATTGTTTTTATTCAAATTCTTTGCAGGTTGGTGATAAACTATATATTTATTTAGAGTATGTATCTGGTGGGTCCATCCATAAACTTCTTCAAGAATATGGACAGCTTGGTGAATCCGTTGTCCGTAGCTATACTCTACAAATTTTGTCTGGACTTGCGTATTTGCATGCTAAAAATTGCGTCCATCGGTGAGTTAGTTATGTATATTGTTATATTCTTTTGTTTTTTGTGTATTATTTATACTCCGCTAGGGCTCTATATTAAAGTATCTTTGTAGTGATGTGTGTCAGTGAATGTGTTGTTTTAGGGACATTAAAGGAGCAAATCTACTGGTTGATCCTAGTGGGTGTGTCAAACTGGCAGATTTTGGCATGGCGAAGCACGTATGTGTGACTTCATCCTTATTAGTTGACGAAAAATAAATCAAGTGTTGTATATTGATTCTAGATGGAACCTGTGTACTATAACTAATGCATAAATCCTTTAGAAAATCATATTAGCATATTCTTAAGCAAATTCATGAGATGGGTCAGTTTCCATTTTCTGAAGACATAGTAATACCAAAAGCCTTTATACATATAATTTTGAAAAGATGAATGTGTTCTGGGATTTTGCAGATAAGTGGGCAACCTAGTCCTTTATCTTTCAAAGGAAGCCCATATTGGATGGCTCCTGAGGTTAGCATGATTTAAAATTATTCTGTTAATCTTAATACTAGTTTCTGGAAATATATTTCAGTTTTAACTATTGTTCAGGTAATTAAAAACTCTGATGGCTACAATCTTGCGGTGGATATATGGAGTCTTGGGTGCACAGTTCTGGAGATGGCTACTGCAAAGCCTCCATGGAGCCAATATGAAGGGGTTAGTAACTGTTTTCATGCAGAAACAAAGTGATTATCTCTTCTTTATGTTCATTACGTGACTATTAATTTTGTTTGTCCTTTTGATCTAAAGATTCCGGCTTTATTCAAGATTGGAAATAGCAAAGAACTTCCTACTATCCCCGCTCATCTCTCACAAGAAGGGAAGGACTTTGTAAGGCGATGTCTGCAACGGAATCCACTGCACCGTCCTTCGGCTGCAGAGCTTTTGGAGCACCCTTTTGTTAAAAGCAGTGTCCCATTAGAAAGACCTCTGATTGTCTCCAGGCCTTTTCATCCACCTTTGTTGAATTTTGATGCTGCCAGGCCTATGGTATCGTGTTTGTCTGCTACTTTGATAGTATGGGACCATGCAGGCCTCTTTGTAAGAAATTGCAATTGTTCCAACTGACTGTTTATGTTTTTCCCTCCTTTAGGGATTCGAAAATGTAAGGAAACATCCTTGCCTCAAACCGGAAGGAGTTGCTAACATCCGGCGTAGAAGTTGTATAATTCCTCCAGGATCAAGGTTTGTCACCCCTCCTCCCTCCTTTAACTTCTGATATTAACTAGCTTGCTAGTAAATCAAACCTTATGTATGTCAGGCTGTCATTTAACATGGATCATGGTAGCACACATGTCGTTGAGCATTTGGTGATTGCTTAATAATGGATGTTGGAATTTTAGGAACTGCTAGAAGAAGTTGATACTGATTGATGACATAAACTGCTAGAAGATATTACCTTATTTTTGTACAGCACTGATGACTCTTATATATCAGAAGTCTGTTCAGCTCAGAGTTTTCTTTCCTTTAAGTCCTTAAAAACCACGAGAGTTTTCCTTGGATTATAATTAGGTTTCTGCAAGGAATGCATGCTTGGATCGGTCATTTGTTTGGGCCTGAGGAAGAGGTCATATCTAGTTTAGGTGTACAAAAAATTTGTCAACTTACTCGTTTTTTTTTTCACCTGCAGTGATGGTCATATGCCAAGGATTAATTTCTCCTGTCCTGTTTCTCCTGTTGGAAGTCCTCTTTGGCGCCCAAGATCATCCGATAATATGATTTCTCCGCCCGTATCCAACTCATATAGTGCATCTGGTTATTGCACCCCTAATGGAAATGGGAGCAGTGCCACTCCCTTGCACATTCGTCGGCCAATTCATGAACGCATTCAAGTCCAGAGGCCCCAAAGGAGTCTCTTTTCTGGAGGACCCCACCACTATCACGACCCGAGTCCTGAAGTTGCACGGGGGACTCCACTGACCTCCCGTGTCTATCTCCATTCAGTGTCACATGAAACTAGTTTGGCTACAACTCCATTTACTTGCACTGTTCGTCGACCGACTGCTCTTACTGATCATGTATCACAACAACTTATACAGGATCGCATTATTCCAAGCTTGGGTTTAAACCAACCTCTAGAATCTCTACTACTTAGTCAAGCCAAATCTAGACAAAATCCCCAAGCAATTTACCATTAGTTCTCCATTTGATCCAGTGAAGGCTTGGAATACATCACAAGGGGAAGGTTTCTGTTACCTGCCTGTGGGAGAAAATTTTCCTCTCCCACCGAGGTTGGAGGGGTTGGGGTTTAAGGAAGGAAAAAACTACAAAGTTTCTGCATTCTTGTTTTAAAAAGCCATTTTTCCAATAGTGTTTTATCTTTCAGTACATAAATAGCTGCAGGTAATTAGAAAATGGTACTGTATGGCCAGATTAATCACAATGGCACTCTTTTTTGTATTGTATCTTTTGCACATAACAGTAGTAATATCCCCTGCTGAGTTTGCTGCTCGAAAACAGGTTTCTGTTTGTTTTTTTCTGTACAGAATTCAGCTTGAAGATTCTGTAGTTTGATTAGGATTTGTCAAGCTCGAGCTGAAGTCCCACAGCTTGATAGCCAACTCTTGGTCTTCGGCCTGATATGACGGCTTGGCTATGTTGCTATCCATGAAATACTCTCCAGTGATCCCCTTCACCTGTGGATGCAGTGCCACATAGCATGTTGTTGCTGCTCCCTGCATCTCATACACACGATTATACAAATGGGCATCAGCATATGAAAAGGTGAACCCTTGAAAACTTGAAGTGAGACTAGTATAGGGCTGTTATACGAGCCGAGCCCGAGTAGCTTGTCTAAAATAATCTCATATAGTGTTATTTTACTGAACGAGTTGAGCATTCACATGCTCAAGCTCGTCTGGTTTATAAACGAGCGGAGCCTGAACCAAGCTTTTGACGAGCCGATAGCTTGTCTCATGTCTGGCTAATGAGAAGGTTTAGAAATGAGCTTGACCTGTTCAACATTTTTCAGCACAAGCTTTCCAACTGTCTTTACGATCCCTGCGCTCAACCCATAAGAACAGCCGATGGTTGAATAGTGTGAGAAGTATATAAACTGAACATACAGTTAATGGTTAAAGAGTTCACCATCCACAATGCCGCGGTGGCGTAGGAGATTAGTGACTATTCCTCCAGGATGAAGTGAATTTGCTGTTACATTAACCCCTTCCTCCTATGAAAAGTTGAGAGATAAGAGTGAAATCAATAAAAAGCTTCAACTCACTGTGTACTAATGAATGAGAGTACCTTTAATCTCCTTGCAAGCTCCTTTGCATGCAGGATGTTCGCAAGCTTCGACTGCCCGTAAGCACCTATGCTGCTATACCTGCAGTATAAGGGTTCAGTTTGCTTTCTGCCATTTGAAGCCCTTTCAAAGACTTGCAATATTCAAACTAGAATGACAGAGAGAAACCCGGATTCATCGTTTATCTTATCAAACCGAATTCCTTCCCGGTATGTCCATTTGTGAGCTTCTGAGGAAACAATGACAATTCTCCCTTCTATATTGCTCTCATGAGCAGTCCTTTTCATGGTGTCCAGCAGAAGATTTGTCAAAAGAAAATGGCCTAATGATTTTACACAGACACACTTAGGTTAGGTGATCAATGATCATGATCATATATGAGGAAAGGGAAAGCAGCAGAGAATACCCAGATGATTTGTTGCAAACTGAAGTTCAATATTGTCCTTTGATAGTTTCATGGAATTTCCCATTGTTCCTGCATTATTACTAAGAGATAACAAAAATGATCAAATTATGATGATTTCTTCTATTTTCATTTAGGTTTAGCATGTCTTACATGAGAAGGTTCAGGGGTCTTGCTGAAGAGTTGTACTGTAATGCAAATGTCCTAACAGAAGCCATAGAGCTGAGATCCAATTCCATTAAATCAAGTTTTGCAATCGGAATCTCTCTGAGTATGTCCTCTTTAGCTTTGATCCCAGCTTCCATGCTCCTCACTGCCATTACGACACGGACACCGCGCATGGAAAGAACACGAGTTGTTTCCATTCCAATTCCACTTGATGCTCCTGAAAATATACTCACCACTGTTAACTACAAAGATGATAAGAACATAAAGCATCAAGTTTATGAATTTGTAAGCTTACCGGTGACAATAGCTGTAAGGTCATCCCCAGGGATTCCTTGGGTAACTTGTTGTGCTGTAGATGAATATGAAAACCCAGATGGCCCTTTTCTTCTAAAGATCCACATTTTGGTATCAAGTTTCGTATGAAAATTTGCATTGACTTTCAGGTGAGATGATGGATGAGGAGAGAGGAGAGGTGTTCTTGTTTATTTCAATTTCAATTAGTGGATTAGGTAGGCTTTATTGTGTGTGGGAAACAATAATCATTATGTTTGATACTTTCAACTGTGTATATGATTAATTCCAGTTTGTAATGAGATAAACAAAAGAGAAGAAGAGAAACGAATATTCTGCATTAAAATCCAAAATGAAGGCAACATACACAAACTCTCTCACTCGTGGAACAGAACAATACAAATATGACTTGAAATTAACATTTACAGACTACATAACAGCTCAACAAAAAAAGACACAATCATATTAATGAAGATTAGCTCCGTTTCGCTCTCTTTAGGCGCTGGATTTGAAGGGGATGGCTCTGATGATGACTTGGTGGTACAGGGCAGCTAGTGCAGCTCCGACGAAGGGACCTACCCAGAAAACCCACTGCACATTTTTGACAGCAAAATACAACAATCACGAATTGCTCAAAAACATTAATTCTACATGATTCATTGATGGAAGAATTGCTTACGTGGTCGTTCCACGCCTTGCGGTTGTTGTAGATGATGGCAGCTCCAAGGCTCCTAGCCGGGTTGATGCCGGTGCCGGTGATGGGGATGGTGGCTAAGTGAACAAGGAACACTGCGAACCCAATTGGTAAAGGCGCCAATATCTGCATCCACCAGCAGATCAATACATTCAGGCATGATTTCAAATCAATCAAAAGCTATTTGTTTATTTAATTTCATTCCGTTTCCATTTAACCACTGCCACCACCATTTTAATCATTTAAGATCAATAACCAAACAGGAAACTGCAAACAGTGAACTTACAGGGACATGGGAGTCTCTGGCACTTCTCTTGGCATCAGTAGCAGAGAAGACAGTGTAAACAAGAACAAAGGTGCCAACAATCTCAGCACCAAGGCCATCACCAATAGTGTAGCCATGGTTGACAACATTGGCCCCACCACCAAAAGCCTGATACTGTGTAGGCTGAAATCCCTTCACAACACCAGCTCCACAAATGGCACCTAAACACTGCATTATTATGTAGAATACTGCCCTTGTTAAGGATAACTTCCTTGCTAATAGCAGCCCAAAGGTAACTGCTGGGTTTATGTGTCCTCCTGCTCAACCAAAAAACCCTAAATCTCAAAATACTGTGTAATGAATTTGAAGCAGCAAGATAAAATGAAGTAAACGGAGAACTGACCTGAGATACCGGCGGTGCAGTAAACTAGGGCAAAGATCATACCACCAAACGCCCAAGCAACACCCTGAATACCGACAGAGGCACACAAGGTGGGGGCCCGCTTAAGGCCCATAACAGTGAGGATGGAGATGTAGAGGAAGAGGAAAGTAGCGACGAACTCGGCGATGCCGGCTCTGTAGAAGGACCATGAGCTGAGTTCGCCGGGCTCAAAGAGCGGCGCCGGCGGTGGCTCCTTGTAGTCCTTGGTTTGCGCGGAAGTTCCAAGTGGCTGTCTCTCAGGGAACTTGTTTGCTCCCAATCTCACATCTTCTTCCTTACCCTCCATTAATGATTCTTGTCTTTGTCTCTCTGCAGATTTGAATTTTGTTTTGGATTGGAGGTTGTGACTGTAAGTGTGCAGGGGATGGTGTTGTTTTATAGCTGCTTTTGGCTGTACCATTATTATTTCATAAGAAAAAGGGAAACTATAAGTAAGACAAAAATCATTTTCTTATTACGTAATTACTAATTTATAATAAATATTATCTTTGATCTTAATCATTGGTTTTGTTGTAACTTGAGCTGTTAGTATTAATAATGATTTGGACATTCTGGACAAGGATGCTGACAGGTCTTTTGGGTTGGCTTGGAATTCGTTTGTTCTTCTTATCTTAATTTGTGCTCCAGGGTGTCGTGTATTTTTAAATAATTTATCTGCATGTTTTGGGTTGACGGATATTCTAATATTATATGTGAAATGTTAACATTTAGAGGAATTTAGACATTATATACTAAGAATTGTGTATTTTTAAACTGTTCGCCGATCGTTGATATTGGCGTAATGAATAGAAAACTGTTTGATATATGTTTATTATAATTTTATCATTATTATTTTATCTTAAATCTTTTAAATTAAATCGGGTATAAATACGTTATCAATTCACTAAGAAAAAAAAGTTGTGCATACCATTTTCTATGTGGTACAGGGTAAGTTCGCTTCCTACCGGTAAGGGTGTAATTTGAGTTGCTCGATAACTCAAGTATGTCTTACAATAAGTAATTTAGTATTGTTACAATGAAAGATGAAATTGAAACGTCATATCTATATCAAAAGCAAAACAAGGAACTATACTCACAAAAGAACGCAATCCTATAATGTGGGAATCAGTGGCGGAGCCAAGGAACGTGCCCCTCCTTAAACGACGTCGTTTAGGCGTAAAATAAAACCATCAAAACGACGTCGTTTTTTTTTAAAAAAAAAAAACTAACAAGCTACTGAGAATCTAAGATGGCCGCAACTCGCACACGGCACATTCCTCTCAGGCTCTCACCGTCTCAGTGTCTCACGACTCTCACACTTGCGTAGCGATGGCAGTCGGCAGCGGCGCACACTCGCACCCCGTCGGCCATCTATCGTCGGTCCGTCGCCCATCTCCTGTCTCCCGCCGTCCTAGGTTGCTCAGCGCCTCATCCTGCTCAGCTCTTCTCCTCTTCACTTTGATTGATCTTCTCAACCTACAGTCCTACACAGTCGCAAATCGCAAAGTCTTCACTTCGATTCTTCTTCTCAACAAGGTCTTCATCCTTCACTTCGATTATGCTAAGCTCTTCTGAATCTTCTCCTCTTCAATTTCTTTCCATCATCTTCACTCAAACAACAAGGTAACATTTAACCTCTTTGAAATTCTTCCAACAATTTTAATTCTTCATCGGTTTCCAACAACTCAGCAACAACATTTCTTCATCAGTCTAACTTCGATTCTTCTTCTTCCCCTCTTCAGTTCATTCTTCCGTTAACTCAACAAGGTCTTCAGTTTTAATTATTTCAACAACTCAGCAACAACAAAGTAAGACTATTTCTTTGAAATTTTTGTTCAGTTTTCAGTTTTAGTTATTTTCTTCAAAATTTTCGATTTGATTGTCTCCTGTTGATTGATGAATAGCACTACCTATTACTAATTGTTGATTGTATGATTTTCTTATTTACGCAAATAATTTGAAACAATGGTAGCTTTGTGTTTGATTATCCTAGTTGATTGTGGTGTATTCGATTACGTTGATTGTGTAGTTAATTGATTAGGTTTAATTTGTTATGGTGAATATTTTAGGTTTTAAAAATTCAATTGTGTTTGAACTAAATTTGTTAATGATATGATAACGATTTAGTAATACGAACAAGTATCTTATTTGGAAGAAGGTATCGATTCCAAGTGTTGGAGATTCAAATTCAATTTCTAGTGTTAATGTTGGTGCGTCAAATAAAAATGATGTTAGAAATGACGGCGTTGGCGAAAAAAGAGCTCGAATGGAAAATTCTCATTATTCAACTTGTTAATTTAGTATTATTAATGATCCAACATTGCGCAAATCCATCAATGATTATGAGCCTCGGGTTAGAGATGTTGTGAAAAGAGAATATGTTGTTCAAGGTGCTTGTCAACCATTATCACATGATTTTCCACGAAGTATGCAAGGAAATAATCAAAGGACTTTCCTTCCTAAGTGGTTCAAAGAGTTTGAATGGTTGGGGTATAGTGTTTCTAAAGATGCCACATTTTGCGTTTGGTGTTATCTTTTTCAAGGGGTAATCGGTAAAAGGTTTGGTGATGATGTTTTTGTGATGACGGGGTTTCGCAATTGGAAGAAGGGTTTGGAAAAGTTTACAGAACATGTGGGATCTATAAATAGTGTACACAACAATGCTAGAATACATTTTTTGCTTACAAAGATCAAAGACAAAGTGTGTCACAATGTTTGTCGGTTGGAAAAGAAGTATTGGATGTTGCATATCGCATTCGGTTGACCGCAAGTGTCGATGTTGGTAGATTATTATTTGTACAAGGATTGGCTTTTCGTGAACATGTTGAGGCAATGACGTCTCCAAATAGAGGAAATGTTTTGGAAATTTTTATATTGTATACTTTGCGCAATGCCGAGGTTGGAAAATTAGATTTAGAGAATGCACCATTAAATCATCAACTTACTAGTCCTCCCATTCAAAAGGGAATTGTTAATGTTTGTGCATTAGAGACAACAAAAGCCATAATCAGTGAT
Organism: Fagopyrum esculentum; assembly: GCA_033239045.1. Classification (NCBI taxonomy): domain Eukaryota; kingdom Viridiplantae; phylum Streptophyta; class Magnoliopsida; order Caryophyllales; family Polygonaceae; genus Fagopyrum; species Fagopyrum esculentum. Next base: position 123,847,748 of record BSUD01000002.1, read on the forward strand.
ATTGGAGACAAGTTTTTTTCTCTATTGTTTGATAAAGCTCGTGATAGTTTAGTCAAAGAACAAATGGGGATTGTTGTAAGATATGTTAATTGCCTTGAAGTAGTGGTGGAGCGGTTTCTCGGAGTTGTTCATGTTGTTGATATATCCGCTTTATCTTTGAAATGTGACATTGATGAGTTTTTTTGCTAAACATGAGTTATCCATCTCTAAGGTGAGAGGTCAAAGATATGATGAAGCTTCTAATATGTGAGGTGTGTTTAGTGGATTGAAGGCTTTCATCGTAAAAGAAAATCCTTGTGCATGGTATGCTCATTGTTTTGCTCACCAACTACAACTAGTGATTGTGGCTGTTTCACAAAAAAAAAAAAAATCAATTTGTGAGTGATTTCTTTGAATATCTGTATGCGATTACTAACATGGTACGTTGGAGCTTCTTGCAAGAGAAAAGATGAGTTTCGGCAAAGACAACATGAAGAAATGGTAGAGATTGGAAAATGGTGACATTACAAAAGAAAGAGAAAAAAAATCAAAAAAGTGTTTTAGCTCGGTCGGGGTCTACATGATGGGGTTCTCACTATACAACCATTGTTCGTATTCTTTCTTTGTGAAACCCAACTCTCAAAGTGCTAGACAATATCTTTGATGAGGGCACTAATGAGAAAACTCGGGGCACAGCTGGTAGTTTGACAGAAAAGAAGGAGAGTTATGGTTTTGTTTTCATTGTCCACTTGATGTATAAAGTGTTGGCAGTGACAAGTGTTTTGTCACAATGCTTGCAACAAAAGGAGCAAAATATCATTGTTGTTGTTGGTCTTGTTCAAAGTTGTAAACCGAAATTTCAAGACTTGAGGAACAATAGATGAGATCATTTATTGGAGAAGTCAATGATTTTTGTACTAAGCACAATGTTGTGATTCTTGACATGGATCATCTTGCTACAAATCGTCGTTCTAGACGTAATGGTAATGGTACAACAAATTACCACCACTTCAAAGCTGAAATTTTTTGTCACGTAATTTATTATTTTCTAGTTAATTATTAAACTAGTATTTGTATTAAATTAATGTGATGTTACATTTGTAGATTATTGACCAAATTGATACAGAGATGGAGAATTGTTTCAGTGAGTCAACAATAGAATTACTCACTTGTATAGGATGTCTTGATCCTAAGAATACGTTCTCCAATTTCAGTGTGGATAAACTACTTCAACTTGCAAAGTTATATCCACAAGATTTTTCAATTTGTGAGCAAATGGAGCTTAGAGGACAACTTGAGTTGTGGATTTTTGAAAAGAGGAAAGGTGAAGATTATTCTATGTTGCAAAATATTGCAGATATTGCTAAGAAGATAGTTGAGAAAGGTATTCACAAAGTGTTTCATTTGGTATATCGTCTTATAGAGTTAACTTTAGTGTTACGAGTTGCCACAGCTACGATGGAAAGAGCATTCTCCGCAATGAGTATAATCAAGATAAATTTGTGCAACAAGATGAGAGATGAATTTATGACTGACAATTTGATTTGTTATATCGAGAAAGAAGTTTTCAAAAGCATTGGCATTGAAGTTATCATTCAACATTTTTAGAGTATGAGATCTCGAAAGAGGGATTTGCCTCCTTTAGAGTAGTGAAACTCTTTTGTTGTACTAAACTTTAGTTCATACTAATGAACTATTTATTGCTATTTCTTTTGTAATTGAATTAAATATCCTAAGCGACCAGTCCCCCCTTAAATTATATTCTGGCTCCGCCACTAGCAAGAATATAAAATTTTAAAGCCTAAATTAAAAAGAAATAACAAGAAAAAGGTTGTAGAGGAGTACATTACTATATTAAAGACAAGCCTAGTTTAGGAAGAATTTAAAGAATTGAAGAAGCCAATTTAATGAGGAACAAATGAATGATAGAGATGAATATAGGAGAATATTAGAGTCAATATTCCAAAGGAAGGGATGAGAGCCTTTTTTAACTTTTTTGTTTTTTATATATCATGTTAGTTTATTTTTACTAATTTATGTAAAAATAATAAAAACAATTACTATCTATTTTTGTTCTAAGGAACCGAACAAAATCAAAACGTGTTATAACAGTTCGGTTCGAAAAACAATTAATGTAAAGTTGGAGGAATCAGACCGCACCACAAAACAATTTTGGTTAGAATGTTTCCGGTAAGAACCAGAGTTAATTAGCAACCCTAAAAGTTTATATGCTCTCACCTCCTGGATTTAAACAACCAGGAAAAGTCTATCAATTACGTAAGTCACTTCATGGACTTCTCCAAGCACCTCACAACTGATTTTAAATGTTCACTAATGCTCTTCTTTGCTATGGCTTTCACTAGTTTTATGCAAATTATCCTTTTTACCTACTAGAGGTTAGGTATCACTCATCCGATACTTATCTATGTCGATGACTTGGGTATTACTGGAAACAAATTTGCAGCACTTTTCAAATTCAAAGGCTAGCTACATATATGCTTGATGAGTGTCAAATGTAACACTTTTTACACCTTATTTTAATGCATTTCATATCCTCTTTTCCATCCCATATATGTTTATTCATATGGAAATCATCCACTTTCTAAATTTCGGATCTACATGGATTTTATGTGTTTCAAGCATTTAAGGCATCAAATGTGTCAAGATTGCTTCCTCCTTGAAGTCAAAGCCGAAGAGAAGACCTTATATGCCTGAGTAACTGTAACACGAAGTTCGCATGATTAGCTTCAAAGTTGAAGAATCGATATTAGAGCATCAGAACATGCCAAACGGCCAGATGGTATGGCTAGACGACGGCCACCAAACGGCCACCAATTCCCAAGGGTGGTCGTTTGGATTGTAACATCGGTTTCAAAGCTCAATTTGAACCCTAGCCTAATAAATCCTAGGAACCTAGTGAAATGGCCAGTCGACGGCCACCAAACGGTCATAGTATGGCCGTATGGCCACCGTCTGGTTGACCGTCTTGCCACCGCGGCATAGGGTTTCCAAATTCCCGATTTATCTTTGGAAAGCTGATATTTTGTGCAAATTCTAGGCATCGATTTCTCCCATATATAAGCATACCCCATCCTTAATATATTGTTTTGCTTTAAAGGTTTTCCCTACTGCAATCAAACACTTGTAAGATTTGTCTTTCTTGATTTAATATATTGTTTAATTTGCTTTATATTCTATCATGATTGGCTAAACCCTTTCTCTTGATCTAAGGATTGGATGATCCCTATAATTTTTTAATTTATTATTTGCATATATCTTTATGAATTGAGATTTTTATATTGCTTCTTTTGAAAACGCTTTATTCCTACCTTTTAATTACCTTCGAAAGAGGTAGTGTTTTTAATTGGTTTAGATAAAACAAGTGAATGGCCAAAAACAAAGTTTGTTTTGTTGGATTTATTGAAAAGAGCTTGGTTTTGAGACTACTAGTCTATCGAAATTTTGAGGAGTTTTAATCATTGTAGAAAGTTCCGGTCTTTGAGCCTTTTTAAACCGAAGCGCCACAAGCGAAGGCTTTCTTGGTCTTTTCCGGATTTCTAAATACTTCATGGGTTTTCATATACTCGCTGAACCGTTGGATTGAGAGCTTTGTGAGTTGAAAAGCACAATCTTAGTTTGTCTATGTCCAAGGCTATTTTGGATGGTTACATGTAATTATCATACATTAATGTTCATGATATATATATATATATATATATATATATATATATATATATATATACACACACACACACGCACATATATGTGTGTGTGTGGCGTCGTTGTCAGGATTGTAGTTAGAATTGTTAAACATTAATTCTTGGTTATTTTAGGTTGTTTTGTTTGTTGATTGTTTTTTTTTTTTGATCCTCAGATTAAATTGTTGAATGTGCTGATCCTTGACAAAGAGTTTCCAACCAAGGTTTCGTGTTACCTACACTTGAAAGAAAAGACTTCAACCTCAACACCGACACCATCAAAATGATCCTGAGTTATCAATACTAAGAGCGCTAAACAAGAACACGCATCAACATTTGCTGAATTTTGAAAACATTTGATACTTTGAATTATGAAAACATTACCCACGATGCTTTAAGAATGCATGCGTTTATTTTTTCTTTGACAAGAAAGGTTGTTATTTGGTTGCAAAACCATCCCCGGGTACTTTTGCTACATGGGAAGGATTGACAGCTGCTTTCATGAGCTAATATTATCCTCCCCACAAGACTGTTGAGATCTAGGAGAAGATATCACACTATGATATGAAAGATGGCAAAAACATCCACGCTGCATGTGAAAAGTTCAACGAATTGCATGCATGTCCTCACCATGGATTTGAGAAAGGAGCACTTGCCGAATATTTCTACAGTGCAGTTAAAGACACCACAAGGAATCTAGTGGACACCTCCAATTCCCAAGGATTTACAAGAATGAATGAAGTTGAAGCTTGGGACTACCTCGACTCATTTCGTGGGTAAATTTGTGGGTATTATCCACGGATACAAATTTTGTGGCTATGTAGCAAGGAAAATTTTTGTGGCTAAATTTCGTGGCTATGTAACAAGGGAAAAAATTTCGTGGCTAGTTGGCCACAAAAACCGATTTCGAGGGCAAATTCATTGCTAATTACTCTTCAAAAAATTTTAAGCGTAAAAAGGAGGCCAATTTCGAGGCTAAATACCCACACATAATATTTTCTGGGTAAATTTGCGGGTATTTACCCTCGAGTATCAAGTGAGGTCAGATTCGAGACTATTACCAATGAAGTTATTTCAAGGGTTAAATCCGTGTGTACATTCATTATCTCATTCTTCGGCACCAACCAAAATTTATTACTCTTCTACTTTACCATTTGTTTCACTATTGTTACACTTTCGGATCTTCTTCTTCAAAATCCCGTCACGCCACCCTCTTATCTTCTCTTCATTCTCTCATTTTCAAACTAAAATATTCCATTATTTGCATGTTTAGAAGACAATCGAGCAAAAACCAAGTATGTATATTTATCATGTTTCATAATAATCATATGTGTCATTTCTAAAGTTTGTGAATATATGAGAATATCTAGCTATAATTTGTAATATTTGTGAAGTAAAATCGGAAAAAAAAAAAAAATTCTTCTTGGATATTTCCTATTATGAACTTAGCCACGACATCTTTATTCATGGGTATTTTCGTGGCTGGTAGCCACAAAATCGTAGTTGAGGCTAAATTTGTGAATAAATTCGTGGCTATAAATCCGATTTCTATTATTTTGGATAGTCCCATTGAAATAGAACGAACAAATTGTTTGCCTTATTTGATCTAAGGTTAAATAATAGTGGTATTTTTTTTTTATCTAGGTATGCAAACATGAAGAACCGCGAATGGATGTATAAAAGATGGCAACCTAATGGTGGTGGTTATAACGCTGAATTTCTTGAAGGTGTTGAAAAATTTATCACTTTTGCAATATTACAAGTTCATTTGATGGATGGGGAGAAGATAAGATATCCTTGTTCAGCGTTATAACCACTATTGTTTAACCTTAGATCAAAAGGTTTCCTTGAGGATTATTTTTGGTGGACATCACACGGAGAATCACTTTTGCAATATCGCAAGAATGGAAGATTTCATAAATTAGACGATGTTCGAGTTCATCTATATCGAAAAGGTTTCCTTGAGGATTATTTTTGGTGGACATCACACGGAGAATCAACGTTTGCCTCTATGTCTGCTGTCAAGGAGCAACCAAACTCGACGGACAATGGTATGAACTTATTCGGGATAGAGATGCATTTGTTTGATAATTTAAATCCTACTCAAAGAATGGTTTTTAATGTTGTTGGTCCGAGTTGTGTTCCACCTCCATGGTTTGACCCTAGCACATCCATAAACGATCCAAGTAACAATGATGTCTTGTTGCATGAAACTGATGTGGTGATTGAAGAAGAGATGAACATGGAACAACCGACCATGGTGTTTGGTCCTAATCAAAATAACACTTCCTTATTATCACAAAAGTTTTTTGAAGTGTTGAGGGCATCAAAGGAGTCACTATATCATGGTTCTTCCATTTCAAAATTAGTCGCAGTGAGCTCTTTTATGGAGTTAAAGACCAAACACAATTTGTCACAATTTGGGTATAGTGCACTTCTTGAAAAAGTTGGCAATCTATTACCGACGAACCATACATTCCCTACAAGATTTTATGAGATACAGAAGTTGATTGTAGATTTGGGAATGCCACAACAGAAGATTCATATGTGCCCTCTTAGTTGCATGTTGTTTCGGAAGGATGATGTTGATGCCACCAAGTGTAAGTTTTGTAATAGTCCAAGGTATAAATCTTAGTTATCCGAGAGAGGCAAACCACTACCCAATCAGGTTCTACGATATTTTCCATTGATCCCACACTTACAACGTTTGTATGCAATGGAGGAAACTGTATTGGAGATACGTTGGCATGCTAATCACCGATCTGATGAAGGATTTATTTCTCACCCATCTGATGGTGAGGCATGGAAGCATTTTGACCAAACATTTCCATATTTTGCATCAGAAGTCCGTAACGTGAGGTTATGCTTGTGTACAAATGGGCTATATCCTTTTGAGAAATTTGATAGACGATATTCGATATGGCCCGTGATTTTGACTCCATAAAACCTACCAGCCAACATGTGTGAAATGCGGAATAGGCAGATAAATAGTTTAGCCAATACTCTAGAAGGGGGGATGAATAGAGTATGAAAACTTTTCGCAATCTCAGGACAAATAAGACCTTATCGAAAAGGATAAGACCTTATCAAACAAGATAAAGTCTTATCAGTAACTATAAGACCTTATCAATGGAGATAAAATCTTATAAGCAAATATAAGACCTTACTCGTTTCTCTGAGATTGATTTTAAACGTAAAGGTTTAGACAAACCAGGAATGTTAAGAGCAAGACGAGATCAGCAGTAAAGGACACACGATATGTTAACGAGGTTCGGTCACCAACACGACCTAGTCCCCGCCTAGGATTGATTCAACCCTAGGATTCCAAGTAGCTTTATTTTTCTTCTTCTTGATGAGTTCCATATACAATCTTCAGAAGACCTTCCCTCTTCTAAACTCAGAAGTCTTACACTTCCTATCCAGCAACTCACACACTCTTAAAGGAAAACTAAAGTACTCCAGATACAACACTCGTATCCAACGTGTCTAGAAGTAATAATGGTTTGTATGATCCTAGTTGAATTGTACTATAGGATCGAATAAGATCTCACACTCTCAGGGGAGTAGAACAATAAAACTTCGAAGGTGAGATCAACACTTTGTAGGAAGAAAGGAAGAATCGATTTGTCACTTGTGTTTCCGTCGTAGGTAATGAATGCGTGTATGTGTCTTCTTCCTTGTCTCTTTAAATAGACAAACGTATCAGCAATTTTGAGCGTAGAATAAGATCAGCAATTTTGAACGTTGAAGAAGATCTTGGCTGCGTGATCTTGGTTGTTGAGATTTGATCCAATCTTGTTTGTTGAGATTTGAAGTCAAGTCAAACTTGTTTGTTGGGATGTGAAGTCAAACTAGATTTGTTGAGATTCTTCCAATTTATCTCAAGAAGATTTAATTAAAATAAATAAAAGATTTGTTAAAATCAAATCCCTTAAATAACTCAACAAGAAAGAAAAGTCATTTGGACGTACGTAACTCAAGTGTAGTTTTTGTCCAGTTTTGATAAGGTCTTACTAGTTCGTGTAAGGCCTTACTGAAACCTGGAAACCAAGGTTTTCTATAATATGGTAAGGCCTTACCAGACACTGTAATGTCTTTACCAAAACTTGTAAGGTCTTACAAAAACCTGGAAACCAAGGTTTTGGCTTTCATCAACCATAAGTAATGTCTTATTATCAAGGTGGAGTTAACAATGTGTATGCAAAGTCCCTACCTATTTTTATTAACCATTTTTTTAGGTCCCAAAAACCCAAAGAAGCTAATAGATATTGGCTTACAACCTTTGCTTGATGAGTTACTCATGTTGTGGAGTAAGGGTGTCCGCACATTTGATCTATCCACAGGAGAATAATTTAATATGTGTGCAACACTCATGTGGACAGTGAAAGATTTCCCTGCACTTGGGATGTTGTCAGGTTGGAGTACAGCTGGAGTTTATGCGTGTCTAGAATGCATGATGGATACAAAAGCGTTCTGGTTACAACATGGACGAAAGGCTTCATGGTTTGATGAGCATAGACGCTTCACAGATGAGGCAAACCTAGTCAGAATGGACAAAAAGCACTTTTACAGAGGAAGGGTTGAGACTAGATCTCCTACATCATACTTGGATGGCCATCAAATTTGAGAATGTGTTCGACATTTTCCAACAGCCATGGAGGAACCTCATCAACATCCAAATGGTTTTGGTGACACTCACAAGTTCACAAAGCAAGGTATCTTTCGGAGCCTTCCGTATTGGAAGCATCATCTCATCCGTCACAGCCTTGATGTCATGCATACCGAGAAAAATGTCTTTGAAACGAGTTTAATACAGTAATGGATTTCAAGGATAAGACAAAGGATAAATTGAGCTCAAGGAAGGATCTACAACTATATTTTCATCGGCTAGAGCTTGAAGTTGATATTAATTATGAGGGTTCAAAGACAAAAGCAATATTCACACTAAGTAAAGATAAGAAGAAAGAGTTGCTAGCTTGGTTAAAGACTTTAAGGTTTCCGGACAACCACGTCTTTAATATTGCTCAGTGTGTGCAGTTGTAAGAAGGTAAAGTATTTGGGATGAAGAGTCATAATTGTCACGTGTTCATGCAAAGAATTTTACCAATTGCTTTCAAGGAGCTTCTTCCGGTTGGTGTAGGGGCACCATTGGCAGAACTAAGCTTGTTTTTTTTAATCTATATGCTCATCAACCCTTGACAAGAAGTGTATTGAGGATTTGAAACGTGTCACACCCCTACTATTGTGCCAATTGGAGAGGGTATTTCCACCATCTTCTTTGATTCAATGGAGCATCTCATTGTGCATTTACCAAGACAAGCACGATTACTAGGCCCCGTACAATACTATTATGTATCCATTTGAAAGAAACTTGTCTAAGTTGAAAGGGAACATAAGGAGCCCACAAACCGTGGAGGGATCCATAGTGGAGGCATATTTATTTGAGGAGATGACTAATTCCACCAAGCATTATCCGAAACCTCACAACCCTATTAAGAGAAAAAGTCATACTAGGCACGAGGGTGATGAGAACATTGATACATATCCTCCTATTTCCATCTTTAACGATCCGGGTCATCCTAGTGGAAAAAATAAAGGTATGTGGATGAAAGAGGATGGAGATTTTCATATAGCACACACATGGATCTTACTCAATTGTCCGGAGGTGGACACATACATCGAGTAAGTCATTCTTACACATATAAAATAATGAATTTTATTTTTATTTATTATTGATTTAGTTTTGTATTTATGTAGAGAATTCCAAAGTGTGGAAGGACATGGAGACCCTGGTGCTCTTGTCAATCACTTCCGTGGATGGTATTATGACCTTGTAACTATTTACATCTCAATTTGTTACTATAACTATACTTTCATGCAAAGAATGATTTTTACCTGAACATAATGTTTTAAATGTAGGTAATCAATAAAGAGGCCACAAATGATCATTTACTAGTGAGTTTGGCATGGGGTCCAACAAAAAAGGTTTTATCATGTCCCACATATTTCATCAACGGTTTTAAATTTAAAACCCAACAACGTGGTGTAGGAAAATGGAGCATGAATAGCGGTGTGTGTGTCAAAGCCTCTAACCATGACACCGATGCACAAGTAGACTTCTTTGCGTTGATTGAACATATAAAAAGTACGCCAAGACTCGTACCAAGACATGGGATGTCTACAATATTAAGAATGACGCCGGAATTGACAAGTTATCCTGATGTAAGAGCATCCTCAAGAGCACCTCTAGAACCTAAACACAACACATGAGCATCTGAGAAGCTAGGAGGACTCGGCACGGGAGCAACTAAGGAATTGGATGATGCTGAGGCATCCACTAGAACACCTGCATAACTAGAACTTAGCTCGGAAGAAATTTAGAAGCAAGGATCCCCAAGACCTGTAAGGAAGAGGAGGACCTGTATAGGATCATGCTAGAGGTGTGAGGATATGTTTGGTTGAGGTTATGATCGGTTTACGCCTTGTATGGCTTTAAGGACTTAGAATGGTGTTAGTTGAGGTTTTGAGGTTGAGCTTGATCCCTATGGATCCCTTTGGGTCTAGGTGTGACACTTGTGTTGTTAGGAGTTTGATATATCTCTTTATGCCTGTTTATAGGCTGTGTTGTCCCTCTAGTGTAGAGGTGATCGTGGTTGAGTTGTGATCGAGGTTGAGGTAAGTCCGTAGGACTTACTTAGCTGTCATCCTTATATTGGGTGTTTGCATGAGTGGTGTGTGATTTGTATGTTGCTATGATAGCATGAGATGTCGTTATACCGACCTATGTTTTATTGATTTGCCCCGTATGCGTGGTTGTGATAACCTTTCCCTTTCATCCCGCCGTGGAGTCTGGGAGGTTCTCTGATGTCAGGCAAGACTGACTTTACAGGAAGGGCACAGTCCACTCCCACAGGGTACATGGATTGTGTGACCGATACTTTTGCAGCTGGCTAGTAGGCTCAGAGGCGAGGATGTATCGGTCCTCGTGTCACATAGTTTCATATATACTTATATATACGGTTTGAGTGAATGACCATTATACTGAGATGATTAAATGGGTAAATGTGTGAAAGCATGCTAATGTGTTTATCTTTCCTTACTTGTGATTGTGCTTATGCATTACTCTATATATGTGTATGGTTAGCTAATGGTTTATTACCATGTTGTAGATGCCCCACAGGATAGGCATGCTGTTGGGTGATCTAGAAGAGTGGCAGACCGAGGACGTCTCGTACATAGGATGTTGGGGGCTTTTGGGTTTGTTTATCTTTTCCATCCCGCGTGAGGTTGATCTTTTGTTACCTCCTGTGTGAGGGCGTTGTGGTTTATACCCGGCTATGTGGTTGTTCGCTCCAAACGGTGTGTGCAAGCTTTAAATTTATAACCCTAGACTTAAGCTTAAAACAAGGATGCGAACCCGCAGTGTACGGGTCAATCGTAGTAAAAGCAAGGAATTCCAGGGGTCGATCACAAGGACTTAGTGAAACAAAGTCCAATTACGGTATGCTTATGTAAATACTAACCACAAGAGCAATTAACACAATCGAAGATGAATAAGAAGTCAATAAAGTAAACATGCAATTCTAGGGATTAAAGCATCTAGTTGTGGTTCCAACTCAAGATCTAAAGATAAGTGGACAAAGCTGAGGTTTTTGCATAGGGAAGGTGTTACTAAAGTGGAATAGATTACCGGGTAAGTCTCACTACTCACTAATCCTAAACCGTAACTCCTATTACCGGGTAAGTCTCAAGGAATTAAGATAAAGAACTATAACCTCAAACTAACACACCATCCAAGGGAATAGAATCAACCTTCACCGGGTAAGTCTCAGGCTAACTCACAAAGATGGGATGAAAGCACACTCAAACCCCAATAAAGGATAAACCTTTATTACCTACACTTATGATCGTTGGTAAACAAACTATGGAATTACCGGGTAAGTCTCATCCTAGGCTTGCATTGAACCAGGAAAGGTGTAATAACCTGTAGTCTCAGATAAACACAGAAATGCAAAAGTGAAGCATAAATATGAATAAATATCCGATCAAGTAGAGTCATACATAAATGTCAAATAATACATCAATAAACACCCCATACTTGGGACACACTGTCCCAGTGGGTCAAAATAAGTCTAAGGACAGGATACTCACCGAACATAGCTAAACTGCATGAAGAAGTAAGAAACAGCTCCCAGATAAGATCATCTCGGTTGGCGAAGCACATCTCGGTCGAGGTGTTCTGACAGTACCCGAGATGTATCTCAGTAAAGCTCGTTTTCTCAACTTCCCGAATTTTTGTTCTTCCAGTGTAGCTCCTGAACTGTGATCCTTCCTTTTGAAATACCTGGTTGTTGTCTAGAGGAAAACAAAAACAATGCAACTATCTAAACTAAACTAGAAAAGGGAGAAGAAAGCAATACCTTGGGTTGCCTCCCAAGAAGCGCTTGGTTTAAGGTCGCTAGCTGGACCCTTCTCCATAGAATTACTCAATGTACCTTGAACACCATGGAGTGCTCATCACATCCATCGTAAAATTCTTCCAAAAAGGTTCCGGTTCCTAATTTCACCGGCAAATGGTAAGATCTCCCTCGTACAAGCTTGTACGGTTTGATTCTCACCGGAATCCTTCTAGACTTCCTGCACTTCAATGGGACATTCCTCGTGTCCCATCCTTTCCTTGATCGAGAAAACAGTTTCTCGAGAATTATAGCAGCTTCCCCATCTATAGCTTGGGGATGGTACAGGGTCCTGAGCATGCGAGGGACCCCATACTTGAACAAGAGACTCTTCATCGCCTTAGCGGTGTAGTGCTTGCCAACTCCACTCCTCATTATCCGAGGAGCTTCTTCTTCCAACAATTTCAAGGAAGACATCATCTTGATCTTTGGAGGTTCTTTCGGAAGAGACCTCCAACTCTCCGGTGCATTCCTGAAAAATTCAGAAATTTTAATAGGGATTTCAAATGAAGTAGGAGAATGTACCTCGTAAAGTTCTCCAAAGCTTGACACAAGTTTCATGTTGGGTTGATAATCCACGCACGAAATCCCTTCCAACTCAGCTGGTCTTTCTTCCACCTTGACCATAGTTTCAGTAATTTAGCTAAGGTTCTCCGTATCTTCCAGTTCTACAGATTTTTCCTCCACTTCGGCCGATCTCTCTTTCACCTCGGCCGAGGTCTCAATAGTTAGATCAAAATCTTCCAAATCTTCTTCTCCTTCAAAAGCTTCAGGAGAAACTTCTGGTTTGATTGGAGGGGTGCTTGGAACTTGCAGCACTTCCTTATGCTCCTCTTCCGGTTTAGCATAGGATAGGTTGCTTTACTTGAGCTCCTCCACCTTTTTTTATCAACCTCTCCCATCTTGATTCAAGAGAATCTTCAAGGGGTTGCTCACAAATCTTTTTAGGGACATTCAGTTCATCCCACATTGCAAGTTCATGCTTAATGGCATCTTCTCTTTCCCATTCATTGTTGAACCAATCGAAGGAGTACTTCTCCTCCAAGTATTCATAATGGTCCGCCCTAGCACTTTGCCTTGCTAACCAGAATGGATCAAATGTAGTCATCGGAAATCGTGAAAACTACAAAACTCATAGAAAGAGTAGTTAGTAGCAACAGGGGCAAGTGCCCCGAAAGCAAATCGCAACCGGCTCGGTCTAGACCAAGTCCCCGGAAACGGCGCCAAAAACTTGTTCGCTCCAAACGGTGTATGCAAGCTTTAAATTTATAACCCTAAACTTAAGCTTAAAACAAGGATGCGAACCCGCAGTGTACGGGTCAATCGTAATAAAAGCAAGGAATTCCAGGGGTCGATCATAGGGACTTAGTGAAACAAAGTCCAATTACGGTATGCTTATGTAAATACTAACCACAAGAGCAATTAACACAATCGAAGATGAATAAGAAGTCAATAAAGCAAACATGCAATTCTAGGGATTAAAGCATCTAGTTGTGGTTCCAACTCAAGATCTAAAGATAAGCGGACAAAGCTGAGGTTTTTGCATAGGAAAGGTGTTACTAAAGTGGAATAGATTACCGGGTAAGTCTCACTACTCACTAATCCTAAACCGTAACTCCTATTACCGGGTAAGTCTCAAGGAATTAAGATAAAGAACTATAACCTCAAACTAACATACCATCCAAGGGAATAGAATCAACCTTCACCGGGTAAGTCTCAGGCTAACTCACAAAGATGGGATGAAAGCACACTCAAACCCCAATATAGGATAAACCTTTATTACCTACACTTATGATCGTTGGTAAACAAACTAAGGAATTACCGGGTAAGTCTCATCCTAGGCTTGCATTGATTCAGGAAAGGTGTAATAAGAATAGGATTTGGCAAACTCTAACACTTAACTCTCAATTTCGGATCAGATAAGTCACCTCGGTCAGCCAAATTCCACCCCGGCCGAGATGTTCATCGACTGAGCGAGATGCTTGGGGTTAAGGTTAAAGACTCGAACTTTCAGGGTCCTACTGGAATCTAAGATTATTCTATCATTGTTTTTCCCACAACCTTCAGCCAATCACCCTAGAATCACACAAGGAAATTAGCCACTCATCATCATCATGAAAGTATTAATCAAATATATGGGAAGAAGGTGAATATTTGAACAAGAAGAATTTAATGAAAAGACTTCAATAACTGAATCAAATATCACAACAAAGCGTTCCTTGGATAGAAATCCAACAAGACAAGACAACAATGAAGGGAATCTAAGGTAATCTTACAAGAAAACCTCCAAAAGCTATAAAAGCTACAATCTTCAATCTTCCTTCAACCTTCAAAAAGGTTCTTCAAATCTCCCAACTGGAGTATGGCTGCTGCGTGTTTTTCGGTGTAAGCGGGATGTCTAAGCACACCCGGATTTGTGGAAAATCCAACCCTTTTTATAGGAAAATAACCCTCCAAAGATAATATATCTTAGAAAGATCTTTTCCCATAAATATGGGTAAAATATATGATCTAGCATATCTTCTTCCTTCCAGGAGCCAAACCCAAAAATATAAGATCACTTTCCAAATATAAAAGATCTCAGCCAAGAATAAAATATTCTCGCCGCGTCCTAGGTATTCGCCTCGGTCGAGTCGACTTCTCTGGATCACCTCGGTCGAGATGAATCTGTGGTCAACCGAGGTGAGTCACAACTAAATGTGAAATCTCTCAAAACTGGTCCAAAGTGAATCCTTAATCCATGGCTATGCTTCCTGGATGGTTCCTTATGTTCCTCAATGTAGCTCCAATGACTCCATAGCTCCTTTTGCTCCTTTTTGATGCAAAACGTGCCATTTTACCTACGATTACAACAAAACTAGGTGTAGACCTCGATTCTCGCAAAGGTAGATGAAATGGTAATATAATCACATATTATACATACAAACATGCAGATTATTGAAGATAAAACGTCCAAACAAACCCTAAAATATAGACTATAATTCATGCTATCAAAATACCCCATACTTAGCCCTTGCTTGTCCCCAAGCAAGTTCCGCATATAAAAGACAAGATAGATTGGATTATAAGTCAAGAAAATCAATGAAAAGTCTTTCAAAAATATTTTTATGGTGTGCAACTATCATAGATCACTCTAAGAGAATACTTCATGGAATTTAAAATCAAAACATGTTCAAAACATTTTATAAATATAAGAAAGTTGTTCATCTTTGCATAAAATCACAGAATGCATAATAAGTCATAATTATCAAAATTAATCATGTATAATCCAGTTTAAACCACTAAGTCAATCAACAAGCTCGAGGTATCAAGGGCTTCCCAAAAGAAAGGTCAAGAAACGTGTAGGGTAGGGATGTATGTAAGGTAATGTGGTGCTAGAATCCGGGAAAAGGATATACTTCACTTTCACTTTGACTTTCAACATCTTCCACCAATAAGCTTTGCTTATTTCACACTTTTTTTTCTTTTACTTTACTTTTTGGGATGCATGGACAGAGGTGCACAATAACCGAAGCCTAGGAAATCAGCAATCATCAATTTCTTGAGATGCATCAAACCCTTGATGCACATACCATGACCCGTTAGGAATATCGCTCAATCCGACTTTGACAAGATACAAACACCCGGCTATGTGAATGGTGCCGAGTTACTCATCTTCATGATTGACTTCCCCAAACCTAAGATTACTTTCTAACACTTTCACTTCCAGCCAACTTCTCAACTTTAACTTCACTTGCTTTCACCACTTCGCTTGCTTCCAAATTCCGGATAGGTAAAGGGAGGCAAAATGTATATGAGGGGCTAAGCATGATCAAGAAGAAGAAGAGAGAAGAATGAATTGCCTTGGTCTTTCCAGGAAGAAAGTGAGAGAACTCATAATGTGGTGTCAACCTTCAAATTCAACATAATTTAGACAAAAACGAAGTATTAAACATGCCAATAATTTCAAACAAAGCATTTAGCAACTTAAACATATTATAAAACCTTTCAAACACATAAAGATTTCAAAACAAGTCAGTAAGCAAGATCTTCACTGATATCATATCCAGATAAGAAGCACAAAAATTATTTTCGAAAACTCTCAGTTAACACACCTCGGTCGAGGTGTTCTTAGGTCAACCGAGGTGAAACACCTCGTTCGGCCAGAACTCCACCAGTCGAGGTCAAAATTTTTTTTTTAAAACCAGTTTTTTTTAGTTTCGACGTCTTTCTCAATCAAATAACCTGTAAGTATGCATGCAGTCTCAGATAAACACAGAAATGCAAAAGTGAAGCATAAATATGAATAAATATCCGATTAAGTAGAGTCATACATAAATGTCAAATAATACATCAATAAACACCCCATACTTGGGACACACTGTCCCAGTGGGTCAAAATAAGTCTAAGGACAGGATACTCACCGAACATAGCTAAACTGCATGAAGAAGTAAGAAACAGCTCCCAGATAAGATCATCTCGGTTGGCGAAGCACATCTCGGTCGAGGTGTTCTGACAGTACCCGAGATGTATCTCAGTAAAGCTCGTTTTCTCAACTTCTCGAAATTTTGTTCTTCCAGTGTAGCTCCTGAACTGTGATCCTTCCTTTTGAAATACCTGGTTGTTGTCTAGAGGAAAACAAAAACAAAGCAACTATCTAAACTAAATTAGAAAAGGGAGAAGAAAGCAATACCTTGGGTTGCCTCCCAAGAAGCGCTTGGTTTAAGGTCGTTAGCTGGACCCTTCTCCATAGAATTACTCAATGTACCTTGAACACCATGGAGTGCTCATCACATCCATCGTAAAATTCTTCTAAAAAGGTTCCGGTTCCTAATTTCACCGGCAAATGGTAAGATCTCCCTCGTACAAGCTTGTACGGTTTGATTCTCACCGGAATCCTTCTAGACTTCCTGCACTTCAATGGGACATTCCTCGTGTCCCATCCTTTCCTTGATCGAGAAAACAGTTTCTCGAGAATTATAGCAGCTTCCCCATCTATAGATTGGGGATGGTACAGGGTCCTGAGCATGCGAGGGACCCCATACTTGAACAAGAGACTCTTCATCGCCTTAGCGGTGTAGTGCTTGCCAACTCCACTCCTCATGATCCGAGGAGCTTCTTCTTCCAACAATTTCAAGGAAGACTTCATCTTGATCTTTGGAGGTTCTTTCGGAAGAGACCTCCAACTCTCCGGTGCATTCCTGAAAAATTCAGAAATTTTAATAGGGATTTCAAATGAAGTAGGAGAATGTACCTCGTAAAGTTCTCCAAAGCTTGAGACAAGTTTCATGTTGGGTTGATAATCCACGCACGAAATCCCTTCCAACTCAGCTGGTCTTTCTTCCACCTTGACCATAGTTTCAGTAATTTAGCTAAGGTTCTCCGTATCTTCCAGTTCTACATATTTTTCCTCCACTTCGGCCGATCTCTCTTTCACCTCGGCCGAGGTCTCAATAGTTAGATCGAAATCTTCCAAATCTTCTTCTCCTTCAAAAGCTTCAGGAGAAACTTCTGGTTTGATTGGAGGGGTGCTTGGAACTTGCAGCACTTCCTTATGCTCCTCTTCCGGTTTAGCATAGGATAGGGTGCTTTCCTTGAGCTCCTCCACCTTTTTTTATCAACCTCTCCCATCTTGATTCAAGAGAATCTTCAAGGGGTTGCTCACAAATCTTTTTAGGGACATTCAGTTCATCCCACATTGCAAGTTCATGCTTAATGGCATCTTCTCTTTCCCATTCATTGTTGAACCAATAGAAGGACTACTTCTCCTCCAAGTATTCATAATGGTCCGCCCTAGCACTTTGCCTTGCTAACTAGGATGGATCAAATGTAGTCATCGGAAATCCTGAAAACTACAAAGCTCATAGAAAGAGTAGTTAGTAGCAACAGGGGCAAGTGCCCCGAAAGCAAACCGCAACCGGCTCGGTCTAGACCAAGTCCCCGGCAACGGCGCCAAAAACTTGTTCGCTCCAAACGGTGTGTGCAAGCTTTAAATTTATAACCCTAGACTTAAGCTTAAAACAAGGATGCGAACCCGCAGTGTACGGGTCAATCGTAGTAAAAGCAAGGAATTCCAGGGGTCGATCATAGGGACTTAGTAGAACAAAGTCCAATTACGGTATGCTTATGTAAATACTAACCACAAGAGCAATTAACACAATCGAAGATGAATAAGAAGTCAATAAAGCAAACATGCAATTCTAGGGATTAAAGCATCTAGTTGTGGTTCCAACTCAAGATCTAAAGATAAGCGGACAAAGTTGAGGTTTTTGCATAGGGAAGGTGTTACTAAAGTGGAATAGATTACCGGGTAAGTCTCACTACTCACTAATCCTAAACCGTAACTCCTATTACCGGGTAAGTCTGAAGGAATTAAGATAAAGAACTATAACCTCAAACTAACACACCATCCAAGGGAATAGAATCAACCTTCACCGGGTAAGTCTCAGGCTAACTCACAAAGATGGGATGAAAGCACACTCAAACCCCAATAAAGGATAAACCTTTATTACCTACACTTATGATCGTTGGTAAACAAACTAAGGAATTACCGGGTAAGTCTCATCCTAGGCTTGCATTGATTCAGGAAAGGTGTAATAAGAATAGGATTTGGCAAACTCTAACACTTAACTCTCAATTTCGGATCAGATAAGTCACCTCGGTCAGCCAAATTCCACCCCGGCCGAGATGTTCATCGACTGAGCGAGATGCTTGGGGTTAAGGTTAAAGACTCGAACTTTCAGGGTCCTACTGGAATCTAAGATTATTCTATCATTGTTTTTCCCACAACCTTCAGCCAATCACCCTAGAATCACACAAGGAAATTAGCCACTCATCATCATCATGAAAGTATTAATCAAATATATGGGAAGAAGGTGAATATTTGAACAAGAAGAATTTAATGAAAAGACTTCAATAACTGAATCAAATATCACAACAAAGCATTCCTTGGATAGAAATCCAACAAGACAAGACAACAATGAAGGGAATCTAAGGTAATCTTACAAGAAAACCTCCAAAAGCTATAAAAGCTACAATCTTCAATCTTCCTTCAACCTTCAAAAAGGTTCTTCAAATCTCCCAACTGGAGTATGGCTTCTGCGTGTTTTTCGGTGTAAGCGGGATGTCTAAGCACACCCGGATTTGTGGAAAATCCAACCTTTTTTATAGGAAAATAACCCTCCAAAGATAATATATCTTAGAAAGATCTTTTCCCATAAATATGGGTAAAATATATGATCTAGCATATCTTCTTCCTTCGAGGAGCCAAACCCAAAAATATAAGATCACTTTCCAAATATAAAAGATCTCAGCCAAGAATAAAATATTCTCGCCGCGTCCTAGGTATTCGCCTCGGTCGAGTCGACTTCTCTGGATCACCTCGGTCGAGATGAATCTGTGGTCAACCGAGGTGAGTCACAACTAAATGTGAAATCTCTCAAAACTGGTCCAAAGTGAATCCTTAATCCATGGCTATGCTTCCTGGATGGTTCCTTATGTTCCTCAATGTAGCTCCAATGACTCCATAGCTCCTTTTGCTCCTTTTTGATGCAAAACGTGCCATTTTACCTACGATTACAACAAAACTAGGTGTAGACCTCGATTCTCACAAAGGTAGATGAAATGGTAATATAATCACATATTATACATACAAACATGCAGATTATTGAAGATAAAACGTCCAAACAAACCCTAAAATATAAACTATAATTCATGCTATCAGTGGTCTTACCTTTTGTTTGTACAATTGTACTGTTTTATGTATTTGTTTTTATATCTGTTAGTGTCATGTTGTAAGGTCCAGTGAACTTGTTGTCAGGCTAGGGTCAGGATCCATTGTGAGATCCTAGCCCAATGTAGCACTCCGAGTCCCGCGGATTCGGGGTGTTACAGAGTTGGTATTAGAGTCTTAGGTTGACAACAATGGCACTTGCTACCTGCAATAGGGTTAGATAGGTAAAATAAACAAAACCCACTTGGGTCTGACGTTTTCAAAGGTTTTTGGTTTTAAATGTGGTTTTTCCTTAGATGTACGAGAAGTCGCCACTCCTGCTATGGAGCTCTGCAGTATAGTTATGTATATATGTATTATGGTTTATGTTAAGTATATATATATATATATATCAATACATATGACCTATATAGAGCCTTATAAGTTAGGTGTGCATACCCCGCAGATGTCTCGAACTAGAGCTACTGCCGTTGTAGGCAGAGGTAGAGGTAGGTCACCCCGTCCTCCGGGTGTGGTAGATGAGGGACCAGTTCCGTTGCTGATCCACCAGTGGTGGAGGAGATACACGAGGAGGTTGCAGAGAGCGTCGTCCCAAAGACGAGGAGTGGTGGATCTATGAGACAACATTCACACCGATCCTAGTCTGATGACGCTGATCGTGTCTCCATGGGAGGACTGGAGTTTAGAGAGCACCTCCGACGTTTTGAGGAGGATATGAGGGATGGAAGACGGGCCCCAGATTTACCAGTACATGAGGGATCTTCTGAGAGATCTCAAGGAGCGACACAGGTGCCAGCTGCACCTGCACGTGTTGTTGAGCCAGTTCGAGTTGTGGAGGAGATTCGAGGGCCTCGACCAGATGTCTGGTTGAAGGCATTTCACTAGTAGGGAGTTCCACACTTCTCAAGAGAGATTGGTTTACAGACTGAGGTGTGGATAAGGCATGTAGACTCAGCTTTAGAGTCTATCAGGTGCCCTGAGGACAGACGGATAGAGCTGGTGCAGTCTCTATTCAGTGACCTTGTACACCAGTGGTGGAGGACTGTACGGAGTAGAGCCACCAGTTATGATCATATAAGGAGCATGATTAGGGAGCAGTTCTGCCCTGCCTCACTGGGGAGGGAGAAGCTGCAGGATTTTGTGGAGGCTGGCTTTGAGGACGTGCTTATTGCAAACGCCATCCGCCGCTTCCAAACCGAGTTAGCTTTGTTGGGTCTAACTGAACTATTTGAGGACCAGCATATGTATATGTTCTCTCGTCGTTTGAGAGAGAGCACATGTTCTTACATGGCGGGATTCCATTGCGAGTCCCTAGCTGATTATCAAGATCGGGCTTCTACTAACGAGAGGGAGGGAGCTAGTCAGAGGAGAGCTTCTCAGACTGGACGGTCTGAGAAGAGGCAGCGCACTGGGCAGACCAGTGGAGTTGGAGGAGCTTCTGGTTCTAGACGAGACCAAAGACGTTAGAGTTACCCCTCATCTGCACAGACTGTAGATAAGGGATGATAGTGTTACAATTGTGGAGACCCTGTCCATCTAAGGCCTGATTATTCCAGACCAGTGGTGACTTGCTTTACCTGTGGTAGACCAGGCCATAGAGTTACCTTCTGTAGACAGGGTGGAGTTGCATCTCAGCAGGGTTCCTCCCTGCCACTGTAGGAGGAGGTGGTCAGAGGACACCTCAACAGTAGTCACCGGGTCAACAGAGATCCCAGAGCGTCCATCTACTCAGGGTTCTACTCCAGGACCGAGTAGAGGCAGAGGTAGAGATGTTGACACCAGTGATGCCAAAGGAGCTCGAGGGCGAGCCTTTGAGTTGAGGAGTGCAGAGGATCCACCTGCACCGGCTGCTACAAGTACCATTCTACTTCATGGTTTACCTGTTAGAGTTTTGTTTGATACTGGTGCTACACATTCATTTATTTCTGATACATGTGTTGAGCGTCTGAGTTTAGATACCATAGAGGGTATACCCTTTACTATAGGGTTACCTAATGGTAGTCGGGTCAGAGGTACCCATGAGATACGTAGTTGTCTCCTTCGTTTAGGGACTCGTGTTTTACTTGTTGACTTCTTAGTCATGTCATTGATGCATGAAGAAGTCATATTAGGTATGGATTGGATGCGTAGAAACCATGCTATTTTGGATGTTGGTAGACGGACTCTTACAGTCTCTACCGAGGTTGGTCAGATTACGAGACCCATCTCGAAGGCCCCATATCGTATGGCACATGTCGAGATGTTTGAGCTGAAGAAGCAACTCGAAGAGTTGGCTGAGAAGGGCTTCATACGCCCTAGCGTTTCATCATGGGGTGCACCTGTCCTCTTCGTGCGGAAGAAGGACGGATCCTTAAGGTTATGCATTGATTAGAAAGAGCTGAACCAGGTGACCATCAAGAACAGGTATCCACTGCTTCGTATTGATGATCTACTTGATTAGCTTCAGGGAGCTACAATTTTCTCCCGGATTGCCTTGCGCTCAGGATATCACCAGCTGAGGGTGAGAGAGCAGGATATACACAAGACGACATTTCGTACCCGTTATGGACACTACGAGTTTGTAGTGATGCCATTCGGACTGACGAATGCCCCAACAGTCTTTATGGAGTTGATGAACAATATATTCATTGATTTCCTTGATCGGTTTGTGGTGGTCTTTATTGATGACATTCTGGTATACTCTCGTAGCAGAGAGGAGCATGCCGGTCATTTGAGGACGGTATTGCAGATTTTGAGGGATAGAGAGTTGTATGTCAAGCTCTCTAAGTGCGAGTTCTGGATGTCTGAGGTTGCTTTTCTTGGACATATCGTCTCCGCCGACGGGATTATGGTTGACCCGGCGAAGATTGAGTTTGTTGCTGCATGGACGACACCGACGAACGTCAAGGAAATGCATAACTTTCTTGGCCTAGCCGGTTACTACAGACGCTTTGTGGAGGGGTTTTCTGTGATTGTTGTTACGCTAGAAACGTGACACGCAAAAGTCTTAAATTTATAACTCGATATATTTTTCCCTAACTCCTAGCAAACCCATAGTGTATAGGTCGTTTTGTAGTAAGGATAGTATTCCGAGGTCGAACACAAAGACTAAGGTGAAATTGAGTCAATAGTGACTAAGGATAGTGAAGATCTAGGCTAAGAAAAGAGAAAGGAATAAAGAAATAAAAATCTCAATGTTTTTAGTTTGGTTTTGAGGTGATCAATCAAAGATCACAAATCATGCGAAATCAACAAACAACTAAGCTAACAACACAAATAAACAAGCAAACACGAGATAGGTAATCAAATAGAGAAAAGCGGATTCTAGGGGTTAGAAATTCCGGTTATGGCATAGGACTCAAGCTATCTAGTCATTCCTTGGATCAACTATGGTATGTTGGGAAAGGGTGTTTCTCAAATGGAACCAATCACCGGGTAGGTCTCATGATCCACTAATCCCGCAACTAAGGTCCTATTACCGGGTAAGTCTCTAGGAGCCTAGGGTTGGGAAATCTACACAAACCGGATTGCTATCTAGGGATCTAACCTCTCCTTACCGGGTAAGTCTCGGGAAGGTAAGTCCTAAACATCGATCCTAGCACACTCGATCCAATAGCGGCTTATGAGGCTCACTACTACCTAGAGTTCATCATCTTTGGTACTTAAGATCGGAAATCGCCGGGTAAGTCTCTTTCCTCACTTAAATTGCTAGCATTAGGTCACCCTAGGCTAGATTAAGCTTAATAAACACTAGGTTTTCAACAATCTAACATCCTATCATGCAGATTTATCAATACAAACATAACGGAAGCAAACCACGGGTAGTTCATCACATTCCATGGCCGTGGTTTGTCTAGAACAAACCGTGATTTCTAACAGCATTTAAGTACGAGCAAGCAAATCGTCCAAGGATACATTTAAGTCTATTCTATCATAGTCCAAGCCATAACCATCTTTCCCTTACCCTAGAATCGCATCTATTTAGCCAACAACATGCATCATCACAATCAAAGTCATCAAGCATAAAATCAAGGTTTCCATGGCAAGTAAATGAAGTAAAATAGAGATGAACAAGTAGAACAAAGAAATCCAAGCTGAAATGAGTTTAAGTAAGACTTACAACCCTTCAAAAGAAGGTTCAATCGTTTCTTACAAAACCTTGCAAAACATCTTCACAAAACTCACTCAAAACTATGAAAAACTAATAATGGTGTGTGCTTTTCTTCTTCTCCAATGGAACCCTTTCTTCTCCTCCAAGAGTAGCTCCAATCCAATCTTCCAATGAGAGAATATGTGTTGTTGAGAGTGTGGGAGAGAATGGGAGTGATGGGGTCTTCCCTCAACAGCCTGTAGGACCACCTTATATCCTCAACAAATTGCAAGAGTCGGCCATGAAGATCGTGGGACAACTGTCACAGCTGTATAGGGAAAACCACGGCCCATTTCCACGCCCGTGGAAATCCCAGTGGCCGTGGTTTTGGTGCCTCAACATTCTATGGATCATCAAGCCACAATTTGGTGCAAGGCATGCACCAACAAGGTCCCATGTGTCCTCCTTAGCTCCTAGCTTGCTTCCCAATGAGTCCGAAGGTGTGTCATCTCGAGGAATGATCCTCAAATGTATCGATTAAGCTCCTAAAGCTCCCAAAATACCTACAAAGCATGCAAAAGTCTGTGTAGACGTCTATCTCGACAAAATACATGAATTGAGTGCAAACGTCATGAACTAGTGCTAAATCATGCATGAATGAGCGGGAAAACTATCTAAATGAGTGCCTAATCTAACATCATAAATCGTGTTATCAATTGCCCATCCACTGACGAGTCTTCTGAGGAAGAATACCAGATTTGTATGGATTGATCAGTGTGCCTAGAGTTTTGAGGAGTTGAAGAGACGTTTGACTTCTACTCTTGTCCTGGCATAGCCAGAGGTTTTTGATGATTTTGTGATTTACAGTGATGCAAGCAAGCTAGGCTTGGTATATGTGTTGATGCAGAGAGGCAGAGTGATTGCATATGCATCTTGACAGCTGAAGACGTATGAAGAGAATATACCTGTTCAAATCCGGGCCGGGTTCGGGCCGGGCTTTATAAAATATTGAGCCCATTTAGCCGGACTCGGGCCGGGTTAGGCCCGGCTACCGGGCCTGGGATGGCTGTCGTACCCGGCCCGGCTGGCGGGCAGGCTCCCAGGTACCCGTTTTTCAATTTCTTTTAAAAAAATATTATTAAAAAAATGTTTTTAATTTAATTTTTGTAAAAATAAATTGTATTTAAGATATTTTACGTAAAATATATTAAATTTATTATAATGATACTACATATTTTATTTTAATACTTAATATTTATAATAATTATACTATAATATATTTATTTTTTATTTATTTACCGGGTTGACGGGTCGGCTTTTCGGCCCGGCCGGGCCTATGACCTTGTCCGGATCTGGCCCGACGGGCTTGACAGGCCAGGCTTTTCGGTCCGTCTAGGCTTGATTCCATGTTCATACCCGCCCGTTTTTCCGGGGGGCGGGCCAGGTCGGACGGGCTACCTGGATTTGAACAGGTCTAGAAGAGAACTACCTGACTCATGATCTGGAGTTGGCAGCGGTAGTGCATGCTTTGAAGATGTGGAGACATTACTTGTTTGGTGCTACATGTCAGATCTTCACAAACCATAAGAGTCTAAAGTATATTTTTACGCAGCGGGAGTTGAACAACCGCCAGCGTCGATGGCTTGAGTTGATCAAGGACTTTGACCTTGAGATTTTGTATCATCCTGGAAAGGCAAATGTGGTTGTTGACGCCTTGAGTAGGAAGACGCCTCGAGAGAAGGCGATTGCCAGATTAACTGTACAACCTCAGCTTCAGAGGGATCTAGCTTGGCTAGAGATAGACATCCAGTTTCCTGATGAGGATGCCCAGTTGTATGCTTTAGAGGTTTTACCTGGTCTGTTGGAGGAGATCCAACAGAAGCACGGGACCTGCCCGACTTTGATGAGGATTAGAGAGAGGATGTCTCCTGGAGAGGCACCATAGTTTTCCACTGGAGCTGATGGAGTGATGAGGAGACATGATCGCATTTGTGTTCCTACTGATGCGGAGTTGAGACAAAGGATCTTACAAGAGACTCACTGTACACCTTACTCTGTACATCCAGACACGAGTAAGATGTACCATGATGTGAGACGTTCATATTGGTGGGAAGGGCTGAAGCCCGATGTAGCCAGATTTGTGGCTCAGTGTGCGACTTGTCAGTAGGTCAAGATAGAGCATTGCAGACCTGGATGTGAGCTCCATCCACTGCTAGTGCCGCAGTGGAAGTAGGAGGACGTCTCCATGGATTTTGTGACTAGGTTGAGACCCAGTAGGAGTTTTGATGTCATCTGGGTTGTTGTTAATAGACTGACGAAGACGGCACGTTTCATCCCTATTAGAGAGACGTGGCCAGTGATTAGGTTGGCTGAGGAGTACACTAGACAGATAGTGAGACTCCATGGTGTACCAAGGACGATCGTCTCTGATCGAGATGGACGATTTACCTCGAGGTTTTGGCAGCAGATTCAGACTACTTTGGGGATGAGTCTACACTTCACGACTGCATTTCACCCCCAGACCGATGGTCAGTCTGAGAGGACCATCCAGACTTTAGAGGATATGCTGCGAGCTTGTGTGTTGGATTAGGGACAGGGATGGTCTGATTACCTCCCAAGGTGTCGTACACCTTTATGTTGGGATGAGACTAGCAGTATCAGTGGGATAGCGCCAGAGCAGATTCAGGATGATATGGCTCGAGTAGCGCTGATTAGAGAGAGGATGTTGGCTACACAGAGTCGCCAAAAGTCATAAGCAGACAAGAGGCGTCGGCCTCTAGAATTTAGGGTAGGACACCACACGTATATGGGATGGCCAAGCAAACGGCCATGGTGGTAGTATGGTTGCCCATATTGTGGGCATTTCTCCTTCTGTTCTAACTCGTTTGGAAAGGTCGTCTTGTGTGATTTTATGCTCCATATTAAGGAAGTTGTTGACTCCAATCCAAAGTGGGTTTTGAGCCTCTTGAGTAGTCGGACCTCAATCATATGAGATAGTGTCCTTATGAAATCCGACTTTAGGGAAGATAGAGATCTTAAGCATCCTTGAGTGAATATTTTTTTTGGTAAATACTTCATAACGAGCCTTGAAATCCTGAAATATGAAATAACCGAAAGAAGATACCGAAAACATAATATAAACGCATTATGCGTTATAAGCATATATATCTTGCCAAAAGATTTGTAAAATGACATGAATAAATTGGTAGAAAACACGTATATTCCGATGCTATCAAAACACCCCAAACTTATTTCTTACTCGTCCTCGAGTGAGTGATATGAAAATCAAATGCTACATTTGTAGGATAAGAGCATGTCTTAGCTAAGAAAAACAATTAACCTTTCAAACCAAACCATCATAGTATCAATCATCTTTTAAAGGAATGAGAAAAGAAGACTCCAAGACTTTACAAACCTCTCAGGGGGTGTAAATGTGTTTAACTCATCTTACGAAGTATGTTTAGGTTCGTCGCTCAAGCTCAATAAAAAGACAAAGGTCTAACCATAGACTTGTCAAGGCGTTCTTAACTCCATCACATGTCAAAGAAAAAACTGAAATAGATGATTTAAATCATGAGGACTTTTATAGGAGGAAACGAGAATAATGGGACAAGGACAAGGGATGTTGGTGGGCCAAAAAAGTAGGCAAAAGAGGCCAATGATATTTGGGGTATCGGTTATTCCTTTTTAGAACAACGAGATTGCTTTAACCATTCATCTTTCATTGAGGTTCATATACTCTTCTTTATTGATTTGTACTTCTTGTGCATATCATTCCTTCTTTTTAAGAACGAGCTTCATCTTTTTTCAGAGATAAACTAAAGTAGCCTTTTCAAATGAACTCTTACTTAGTATGGCGCAGGGTTTCTAGCGGGAACCTTTTGTCTTGGCCACTAGTCTTGAAAATGTCTTTGGAGTTTTATATGCTTTATAAACTTTAAAATTCTTGCAATATGTCTTGGATCTGCTTTGGATCACCCCATACTTGTTTCTTTACGTTTTCTTCTCACTTCTTGCCCCCGGATAAGGTTGTAAGTGGCAACATTAGTGTTAGGCTATTTTGTGGAGCACCAAAGATTAGAAATATATATAGGCAAGAATATGTCAAAATAGAAGGCAATCACCATCAACTGGTGGCTCATAATCCAATTTGATAAAAAAAAAAATCAGCCAACTGTGCGAGTCCTAAATAGATGCATGAGGGTTATGCCTCAGCATTTACCCCGGACGTTCACCTAGAGCTAAACATCAATATGAGACCACAAGTTCACCTGGATCAATGTCTTAAATCCGAAGAACCTAGGGTGAGGGTAGAGGGGGTAAAATAGTGATGCCGGACCATCCTAAACATCTCCTACACTATATGGATCCATCACTAATTCAAGAGTAGGAGCAACTCAAGGGGAGGTTTATAGTAAGAGCCAAGCATGGGAGGATCACGTGGAATGGAGAATTGCATGGGATGTAAGGATTAAACAACTCAAGGGGAGGTTTCAATCTAGATTAGACAATCGCGGCTTCAACTCCGCATCAGCTACATTTGGCAGTTGCCTACATATCCATTAATTTATGCTCATGATATTCATATGATTGGTTGTATCTTAATCTATTATATTGGTGATACCTATTCCTTAGATTGCTTTATTTTATATTACTTTTCATCTTCCTCTTTGCTTGATACTTTGTCTTTTGGCAGCCAAAACCTCCAAAATTGAAAACAACTTGGTTTTCTCTTCCTTACTCTTCTTCAATCCCCTTTGGCTTAGGTAAATTTTATAATTTTTGTAACAAAAATAGAATCAAAAGACATCCAAATGTGCTTGGGATTCCTCAAGAAAATAGAGATGTGGAGAATATGAATATAACCACTCTATAAAAGGCTAGATGGATGCTAATTTGTGTTGGTATGAAACAAATTTTATGGAGTAAAATTATCACTATAACTACATACTTAGTGAAAAAAAGCCCCTATTATGCAATAGAGTATAAAACTCTTCATGAAATGTGGTCAAAAAGGTACCAAGTATTACACACTTGAGACCTTCCGGATGCACTATATACTCCCACCTATAAAACTAATGCAACTTTCTCCCATCTCTGCGGTATGAGTTCTTAGACTCTAACTCTACTTTTTGGTTACATGTTGATGTGGATTTAGTGAAGTAGAGGTAAAGAAGTTGTTGGATATGATTAGAACCCATACGGAAGCTTTGAATTATGCTATTGGAAATGAATTTTCCCTCCATGTGTTTACATAGGACCTTCTTAGAGGAAAATCATAAACCCTCCATAGAGCATTAACACGTGTTAAATCCGAAGGTAGTGAAGAAAGAGATAATTAAGTTACTAGATGTTGGGATCATATATCACATTTTTTAGAGTGTTTGGGTTAGCTATGTCCATGTTGAACCAAGATGGGCAAGTTGATTGTAATTAAAAATGATAAAGGTGAATTAGTTTCCACTAAGACAATGATAGAGTGGAGGATTGTATAGATTATAGGAAGTTTAACATTACCACTAGAAAAGACCAATTTTCATTCCCTATAGGCCAAGTACTATAGTATAATCACTTCCATCGGACTACAAATTGGGGTGCATGTACTCTTGTGCATATGAGCGCACATGAACATTTGGCACAAGCCCAACACATAATATCAAAATTAATTGACAACAAGAGGGGTAACCCAGTGATTTTATATACTAGACTCAAAATATCCCAACTTTAAATGTGAAAAGCTTATTATCTCAGCACGCCTCCGCAATTACAGCTAGGGGAGCAAACTTAGTTGACACTTTAGCATATGGGTCTAGCATACCATTCTCTTTTTATAGTTGGCCCATAAGTTAGGGTGAACTCTAAATTTGATAATTAACATCTTGTATCATTTGAATGGAATCAATTTTAAGATGGATGACCACTTAGAGAGTTGTTGCGCGAACATGGTTGGTCTGAGGCAACATTCCTAAGACTTTGTGTTTTACAAGCCTAGTGGACTTTAATCCCAAAACTAATTGGCAGTATAAGGAGTATACCGTCGACCTTATGTAATAGGCTCAAAATCTTCCAATTTTAGATGTCAAAAGTTTATTATTTTACCTTTTGTTGTCTGGATGGGTATATTTGTTTTTGGCACATCCTGCCTACCACGATGACTAGGAGAAAATGAGCGTTCATGCCTTTATGGTATGGGATGTTGCTTACCGGATGATTCCCTTTTGACTTTGCAACACCCCACCACTTTTCAACGATGCATGATGACCACCTTCTCATTTGATAGAGGATTTCAGTTAAGGTATTCATGGATAAGTTTTCAATTTACGGCAAGTCTTTTGACTCATGTCATACTAAGTTGGTTAGAGTGTTATATAAACGTGAGGAGACTAACCTTGTGCTTAATTGAGACAAATGTCATTTCATGATTAACGAGGGGAGTGTGCTATGTCACTTACTATCTAATAGAGGCTTTAAGGTGGGTAGCTTTAAAGTAAAACCAATTGAAAAGATGCCCCCAATTATTAATATTAAGGAAATAATGATTTTTCTTGGACATGCGAGCTTCTATTGAAGGTTCATTAATAATTTTACTTGAGGATGCTACACTCTTACTAACCTTCTTATGAAGGAAGTTTTTTTTGATTTTTCTCCATATTGTCTTGCAACTTTTTTCAAGTTGATGACAATATAGCTGACAACCCCCATACTGTCTATAGGAGTTTGGGATCTATCATTCGAGATCATGTATGATGTCGTTGACTATGTTATTCGAGGTCATGGGTGCATGCCTCTACTATAAAAACAAGAAGACGTTGGATGAAGCCCAAAAAACTAAATCACTACGAAGAGAGCTTCTAGCTGTGGTTTATGCATTTGACAAGTTCTTTACCTATCTTGTAGGATCAAAAGATGATTGTTTATCTTAACCACGCCGTTTTTATATACTGATGACTAAGAAGGATGTGAAACCATGCACACTTATGCCAAGTCGATGTTTGATTCCACATGAGCCACATAGATGCTCGTATAATTTTGTGTTTGATAGTATTGATTTATATGTACAAGATTCAAAGAAGCCACACAAATTTCTAATCATAATAAACATGATATTAAGAAAATCACTATTAAAGGTGATAATTTAATGATTATTGATGTCAATTAAAATTTGGCCAAATTAGCTAAGAAAGTTTTTTGAGATTTCTCTATATTAACTAGGCTCATGGTATAAATATGTATAATAAATGTACCCCTAATTAAATTTCTTACCTTCCAACTTCAATTTAATGAAAGTGATAAAAACGGAAGGGATACACATACCTAATGAAAATAGAAAATGACCTATTTGACCAAATTTTTTCTTAAAATTTTCATAGTAACTCGAGATATGAGGTTGAAACTTTTGGCGAAAAATAATATGAAGACGAAATGTTTATGAGACAATAACATTCGTTTAGTAAATGTTTATTATAGATTATCCTATATCTCACAATGAATAACCTAATTATTTCCTTTATTAAAGAAAATAATCAAGAGAAAATTGGTGTAGAAGGGCCTTTTTTGTATCCATGATACAAAATAGGCCCCTCTATTTTTCTTCCAAAAAATAAAGCTAAAAGAAATTATAAATCATGGATAATAAGGTAGCTAGTTAAGGGTAAATTAGTAATGTAGCATAATAACTGCCTAAAAGTTAAAGATAATAAAATTTAAAAACGGCAATTGTGAGATACGGTATCTGGCGGTTCATCTTTCCTAAACATTTCATCCAAAAATTCAGCGTCATTCGGAACCTCCATTGTATCGTGTGATTCTCCATTTGCAACCTCCATCTTCAAATCGCGAATTTCGACCGTCTTCAACCTCCTGTCTCATCTATTATTTGTGTAACAACAATCAATCGTTGTAAGTATTCCAAATTCTCTCAACAATATACCATTTTAATGGCTTCGATTTTGGTTCAAACCGAAAACAGTTGATGAACGTTTTCCCTAAAATCCATACTCAAAACCGCCATTGTTGATCTTTAACTACATGGCCTTAATTTTAAAATTATCCATTTTTGTGAAATTTATGTATTCGAATCAACAGTGATGAAAGATTATGTACATAATTTTAAGCAGATAAATAAAAATCAACGCTACATAAATTTAACAACTACATAATATTAGGAGATACATAAATTATGTTCGTCACCTTCGTCATTACTGGCACATAAATTTAACAACTACATAATATTAGCAGATACATAAATTATGTTCGTCACCTTCTCAACGACAGTGGTTTAAACTTAAACATATACAAACTTATGTACACATACAAACATAAAGTTATGTTCGTCCCCTTCATCATTACCAACACTCAGCACATAAAAAATCACCGACATATAAATATACGAAATACATAATATTAACTATATACATAAATTACGCAGAGCAAATTGAAGAAACAGATCATCAAAACGAAATAAATCGACAGTAATCGCAAAAAAAATAGAGAAAATGTTTTTGACAGTAAACGAATAACTCTGTAGCATGGTGGTTATGGCTTCAAAAATGGAAAATTTCGTGATTGTGGGATCACGTTTACAAGGAAAGTATATTTGCTATCCTAACAACATCCTAATTTGTAGGGAACCACATTAAATAACCAAATTTATTTAAAAAATTGCCACATCATCATTTTTTATTTCCAGCAGGGGTATCAATTTATTTGAAAATTAATCTTTATCATAAAATTACTAGGGGCCTACTTTATCTACATTTTTACAAAAGAGACTAGTTAATCTACATTAATACATAATTAGCCTACTTCCCCATTTATCTCAATAATCAAACGTAAATTTAGATTAAAAAACGTAATGAAAAGGCAAGAGTTTAGAAGTGTCGTTGCCACTCAACAGCCATGACTGGCCTGCCATAATACTAATACATGCATGCTGGGCCCTCTAGTTGATAGCAACATATCCAACGGTTCACATTAAGTCGCCGGTTTATGACCGTTACAAAACATTGAAAACTATGGAAACCAGGTAACGGCTATATTAAAAATGTTTGTAAAAGAAAACTAATCGAATGTTTTTTTTCAATATAATGTGTTACCAATGAATATAAAAAAATGTGTTGCAACTTATAAGAAAGCATGTATTTAGCACGTCCACATGCAAGCCATCATCGATCAATATTAAAGCTTAATCATTACACTTGCCGTCGGGACCCGCCCACGTGAACAAAATTGTCACCAAGTCTAAGCTTATCATTCCAGATACCTCTATTTTACACTTCTATTACCTTCAATTCATATATTCAAATTTGTTATTCACAAATACATGTATTATGTGATATTGCCTTTTAGTGGATTTAGCTCAATTCAAAATTCACACTCAACTCAATTCTAAATAAATTGAATATTCACGTTCCTTCTCTTACCCGATTAATTTTAAGATCGAAATCTACTAAACTTATATATTAGGTTTGAGTTTAATATGCACCCGATCTTACCCAATTAGTTTTAAGATGAAACCACTAAGCTTATATATTAGGTTTGAGCTTAACATGCACCCGACCTTAATCTGTAGTCAATGGACATCAAAACTTGATTTGTTCAAACTCGGATAACATCCTACATTCCTACTAGAGATTGTGGGCACATATTTCGTGATATAAAGTCCGTTTAGGAAAGTTTATTTTAGGCGTTCTTGAAAAAAAAAAAATTAAGAAGTGGGCGTTTAGAAGTACAAATTTACAAAGATTATGATAGTTTATTGTATCTTATATTCTTTTCATTCCATAAGCTACGTCAAACAAATTTACAGACCTTACTTATGGCAGCTTCTTAAATAATATATTTCCAATATAACCCTACAAATATTTATACTAAATGAAAAGGTAAATCTTGTAAAGTAAAACTATAATAAACTTCCTTCTCCCAAATCTCATTAAGCTTATAAAAAAAATCTTTTAATCATCAACTAATTTCAACTATCAATAAGCTTTATTAATTACCAATAAGTTTCAGCTTCAATAAACTGGGACTCAAACTCTCAAAAAAGAATGAGTGAAGCATATCCAAAGAAGGTGTGGCAAAGGGGGCAAGGCGGTACTGACCTGTCAATTCCAAGCCCTATATTACAACTCAACACAAACATGTTCCAGGGCCAACTCACATGCCTTGTTTCTGTGGACCACCATAAGCTCCCTACGGCAGCCCACACCTTATCTCCGCGTATCACTCCTCACTTATCGTTATTCTGTTTTTAAACAGTAACACACAGCTTTGTCATCCATCTACCTAACTAGAATCAATCAAAACAGAGACTTGCCCAAACAAACCAAGGGTTCCATTACATGTTACTATGCATTTTCAGGCGCATCAAAGTTTGTTTACCAGAGATACCGCACACAATACAACATTTTCACATGAATTAAGAGCTACCAAGCTACATAATACATGCCCGGAACAAACACGATCCAGGCCGATTCACGCATTCCATCACAAAAGCACGATCTTCTAATTTGCTAGAGCTTCACAACATTACAACATTATACAGAGGAGAACCATTTTCCACCTCAAATTATTATATCAGCCCGAAATTTAGTTTACTTATCTATGGTTATGTTGTTCGGTGTCCTTCTGCAGCCGCACGTGAGGGCACGGCCCTTCTGGAACCCCTCTTGTCCATAGGGTCCTAAGATCACCTCTCTTCTTCCCCAGCACCAAAAGTGTCCCTGCATCCGCAAAAACACGTTTATTTATCCACAGATACGAGGAAGTTTTTATGCTACTAGGATTGTCTTTCCAAAGGGCTTATATTTTCAACATTCGTTGCAACTGACCGATTGTGAATGGGACAATGTAAAGCAAAGCAGGCTGGCCATGTCCATCCATCAAGTTCAATGCTACGTATGTAACAAGAAGACCTGCCAAGGAACGAGGTGAGTTCATAATCCTAGAGTTGAACGTCCAACACATGCAGATAAACCAAAACAAGTCAAATAACATAGAAATTTAGAATGCAAAAAATTATACCTAGTCCGTAAGCGCACATTACCCACAAAAAGTACCCTGCTTGAAGGCTCTTCTGTGCAAGCCAGTCATACCTATTCAAATACAGAATGAATTATTCAGCTTCTTGAAAACCGGTTGAAATTTTTCTAAAAATAGTTACAAAAAGACAACTTTTTTTCTAATATAAACTATAAAAATATGAACAATATTTAAGATATGAATTGATAAGGATGAGCAAGACAGTGACCTTAGCGAAAAAGCTACTAGAAGTCCTGGCAAAAGGATGTCTCCAAATCCGATGATGCTGTAACCACCCCAAGGATCAAACATGCGGGGGAATTTTAGCAACATTGGGATACCATCCTCCCCACTCTTGTCACCACGAGCAACCTATTTGGGGGAAGACAAATTTATGCAATTAAGTGTTCATCTATTGCCCGCTCAGAATTTCCAACTTTTTTTGTGTCTAAAAGATAAACATTAGATAGATAACTTACCACAATCATCACGCTTTCATGAAACAATGTTTTCGAGCCAAATACCCAGAATATGTCGTAGAATAAGGCACAAGTGAGAAGAACGGTTCCCACCTGTTCAAATATCACACAAAATGCAAGTGGATAAAAGCTATGGATATAGTCTTAAAGCCTTCGTTAAGACCAATTCATTTTATGCAAAAATATATAGAGGATAGAAAATGGGTTCCCAAATTAATACCTTGAGATTTGGAATTTGTACAATTTGGAGCACAGTGCTTATTAATGCTATTCCCTGAAAGATATGAGAAAGGGAAAATGTTCTCAAAGTGATACAAAGGCATAACTTGTAAGTATCTAAAAGTTAACTTTTCAAAATTCAAATGATTGACAATCCTTACAAGAACATCTTGACCTATCCAAGCATATGCGTGATTACGATAAACTGCCCAAATAGTTGCAAATATGATGCAGAATGGAGTAACAGCCAAAGTGAGATAAGAAATTTCTCCCAGGATTGGTATTCTAACAAATGACTTTGCAGATGGTTTGATAAACCTGCAACACGACATTCTATATAAATACACAATCGATATAATATAATAAGGTGGATGAGCATCACAGTCAACTTTAAATGTACTAGGTTAGCCTATCTTGATACGTTGAGTAGTCTTTTCAAGTGCTAGTTTGTTGCCTCATAAACTCATCGGACTTTTGCAAAGGCCAACATTTGTAATCAAAACAGGAGCTACTAGTTGACTTCTCACAAAGCACTAGAAGAAAAAAGTACTATCACGTTTATCTATAAAGGGTGAAACAGTCTACATGTAAGGGTTTGAGAGCAAGAGAAAGAATATACCTTGATAATAATGCAACCAAACAAGTTTGTAGACCCTGATAGCACAAGCAAAAGGAAATCATAGATAATTCAGCCGAAAATAAAAAAGACAATTTGTGTGCCAGTAAGTATACATTTTCAGTGCCAAACTAACAGATAACGATATAGAAATAAGTTGGGCATATCACAAACAAGCATGATTTTCAGAATTACAGAGCTAAATCAGATAGCAAACACCAATAACTTGTACCTCTACACCACCAATGCAGAAAAGGACCACCAGGAGGTCTACGAACCAGGCCGACATTAATTTGTAGAGCACGACTAGAAAGCCGGAAGCAGCAAAAACAAACAGGACAGCCGAAACTGTGCTGATGTCCATCACACCGCCAGAGGTCATGTATTTATAATTATGCAGTTCCTCTGGAGCATCCTATCAGAATAATGGATCATTACTCACCATTCATAAATGATGCACTACCTATCCAATAACAATTCACAAACTAACAGTCTCCAATTAATTCTCTGATATGCTGCTCGAGGGAAATGTCACATAAAATGGAAGTAGGAATTCTACTTCATATAAACAGATGTGCAGAAATTTTCACGAGATATAAGAGAATTATACTGTTTTTCCAAGTAGTACCTCCAACCGATTGTAATGCTCAACAGCCTCTCTGGTACTCCATGCAGACCAATAAGATGAACAGAGTATTGTTCCAACCGCCATCAACCACAAAAATACTTCAGCGATGTCAACCGGTGGACGTCTTGGAGAGTATAGCTGCACAGACACTGAAAGACAAGTTCAATATATTAACATCGATTGATAATAACACCTTAAAGGGAGAAAGCCTTGGGACTTGATAATAACACCAATATCTTGCATGAACATGCAAGGCAGTTAAGAAGAAACCTAACCTGAGGAGTTGGTCAACAACATTTTCTCCAAGCTCCTACCGGCATCCTGTGGGAGCATGACAGTCGGAATATGTATATCAAGATCAGTTTCATCTGGTTCACAGACCATTTTGTAGAGCTCTGCAGGGAAAGCAAAAGAAATAATAAAAATGGGAAACTAGAAGAAAATACTAACGATTCTATACATTAAACGTACAACATTGTTGCCTATTTAACTCACAGAATTATATGTAATATACAAACATTCCCCTTAATCATCTCTTTCTCACTACAGGGAAACACTAACAGAATATGTCCTGGTGCAAACTCTACAAAAATTATCTGCAGCACAAGTGCACACCAGAATTCAACCTAAGATTGTAAGATGGACTGATGGACTCAAGCTACGCAAGGTTGATCATGTAAGATGGATATCTGAATCTGATCTGAAGAAAAGAAGACCGTATATGATTGGCTATAAAATACTCACAAATGATGAGAACAG
This sequence comes from Fagopyrum esculentum, assembly GCA_033239045.1. Classification (NCBI taxonomy): domain Eukaryota; kingdom Viridiplantae; phylum Streptophyta; class Magnoliopsida; order Caryophyllales; family Polygonaceae; genus Fagopyrum; species Fagopyrum esculentum. The sequence goes on from BSUD01000002.1 coordinate 123,885,381, forward strand.
ATGGCAAGGGAACTGCTTAATTAGAATGGAGCTAATATTCCAAAGAGTAGTTTCATTTACTGGATCACTAGTTTGTGATCCAGAGCAGATTGCAGAAGTTGGGAGTTGTATAGACACCCATTTTCTTTATGGGAATATAGAGCAAGATATAAGCCACCTGTTTGTTGAGTGGAGCATAATTAGGAATCACATTCACAGCATTTGATAATAGGTAAGGGGTAAAGGGGATCAGGCACTGTCAAGAGAGATGGCAGAGCTACATTTGACCATACTTGTTAAGACTTCAGATAGCCAATTTAAGAAATTGATGAAAATCCCTGATATTTTGTACCTTTAAGTGAAACTGCTTCCAAACTTGTGATGCTTTTATATTTTTGTTACTTTCACTAACAAGAGACAGAAGTTCTCAAATGTATACAAAAATGAAATCTTAAATCGAAATTACACAGCTAAAGTCAGTCTCTCAAGGTCCCTCGGGACTCAAGACGTTGAACCAAATGCAACTATAAATGCCACCTACATACAGTTTAGACTAGTAACCATCAAATGATCACCCATAAACTTATTGGCAAATCAGAGGGAAACAGCAAAGTGCATACCTCTTTGGTTGTTTATGACAAGAACTGCCGAAGCACCAGCTGCTTCTGCAACATTTGCTTTTGTAGTGAACTTACAGTTACCTCGTTGTACCATAATGACATCCCCAGAAAGCTAAAATAACTCATCATAAACAAAATAAGACAGAATCACATATATAAATGCATTATGAATGTTGTTTACTCTTATAAACAAAATAACAATACCTTAGTTTTGGGTGTATTACAACAATCCCGGGGGTCAGAGAGTGTAAGATGAGAATAGTTGGCATTTTTCTCCTTAGAGACAATAGTAGCACCAAATCTAGCTCCAACACCAACAAACTCCCTATCTTCTTGACCGTTTACCCAAGTCTGAACCTTGACCTGGTGACAATGAGTGGTGATCATGTTAGATTGTCAAAAATAGAAATCCCTCAAAAGTAGCCTCTGGATTTAGCTGAGTACGATGGTTTCTGCATTTCTCTAGCATGGTGATTTTCCCAATTTTCTGATGGTGTACATTTTGATATAGGATGCATATGTGAGTGAAATCGGGAAAGTACACAAAACATTCAGATTCACAAGAGGACAATCCAGACTTAGGGAAACCAAGCGATTCAAGTTAAAATCTCAAAAACAAGTTCCACTAAGCCACCAAGAGAGTCAAACTTTCTCTGGCCAACACAAGGTTAAATCATCCTACACATTCAGACTGACAATTGGTTACCCTAAATAGGCCTAGTCCCCTTATTTATAGTACATCCATTCCTTAGGCCACCTCAAGGTGGTGTTACAAAACCACACTGACTAGTGACTACCATTTCATAACAGAACGAAATTTGGATCTTCTAGCTTATCTAAGCACATTTCATGTATCTCATTAATTATCAACTTGAACTTTCTAGCATCTTCTAACTATGCATGTAACCGTTTGTTGGTATAGTACTCTGTTGGTTACGAAATCGTTGTCATGGAATAAAGTATACATATATCAGGTATTATAGTGGAGTACGATATTGTGTTGTCTATTTTGATTATACCAAACAAGCTGCGATTGTTACACTTCAAAAGAAAGAGCACTAGCCAAAATTGGTTTCACTTCCACCTTAACATTTCAATTCATGTTTCAGATGGTTTGTTTCTAGTCACGTTTTACCTAGTTACAAAATTTCTAATTTTGTTTTCAAGTCCAATAGATATAATTTGCTATAGGCTTTGCACCGGAAAATAAACAATTTTGAAGTGTGCGCTTAGCAATAAAACATGCAGGTTTTGAGTTATGCTTGAGTGGGGCTTTTAGCTTAAATGCGTGTTCATTTCTTTGATGTTAGTACAGCTTGAGGGCTGGGTACTGATTGGTATTCCAGGAATCTAAGTGGTTTCAGAATGTCTGTGCTAACTAGATTGTGTTTGGGTGATTGCTTTATATTGTAGGATTCCCATCTAAAACCAAAAATATGCCAGCAGGAATAGGATGCTATTCCTGCAACCAAGTTGAGTGGAGATTTTGGAGATGCTCTCCTCACAGTTCAATTCAAGGTTGGTTCCACAGTTGTGTTTATTGCTGTCTGATGTAACTCAAAACATATGGATTCAATTTATTTCGTAAACTTAAAATTCATATGCAGTAAGTTCAAGAACAAACTTGGGTGTGCTGTAAAAGTTACAGTTTCCTTTGAAGAAGAGATCTTTTATGGACTTATTGTTGGATGCATTTATAAATCTGATGATTGCTAAGTAGTAAGCACAAAATATAGGAATACAATATGTGTGCTTAGTCCCAAACGCCAAAGAGTATTAAAACAAAAATTAAATACAAATTAATAACTATAATTACCAATACAGAAGATTCCAACAACTCCTCAAGTAATGCAATGTCAGAGAAAGCAGCAAAAATTCAAATGCAAATCAAAATTAAGCAAGAACCGGTTGAATTGGGACTATAAATTAAAATAGGTAGAGTAAAACCGAAGCATAGAAGGATTAATAGAGCCAATTCACTCACCAAAACAAAATCGTTCTCACAGCCAGGCTTCTTAGGAGTAGTATCGTCATCGTGGATGATGTCACCGGCTGAGACTAAGCTGAGCTTGATTGTGAGCAGAAGAAAAGAAGAAAGAAGTAGAAGAAAGCAAGCTCTGAGTAGATCCATTGAGGGAGAGAAGGGGAAAGATTATGAAGAACGCTTCTCCATCCACACACTGACAGACAAAAAAGAGACAGACTAGGGAGACATGTGAGGGTGGTGGTGTTTGTGCGTGAATGAGACGGATTCACGAATGGGAATTTCTATGAAATCTCCGAAGACTGCGACTCCGGTTTGTGGGTACGTCCCGGTCCAGGTTTTTTTCTGAACCGCCTGACAACGTAAATGTAAAAGCAAAATTTATAACCAAGGAATCGAGGAGACCAAAAAGGAAGTATGTTGTTGACTTTGTTTTTTCAATGTCTATCTAAATAATTGATTATTGACTACTAACTTCAACCTTTGAAAGTATCAATTACAAAATTTATCATGTAAATTTATTAACGAAAAAGCTAAATACACAGTCATTAATTTATTAACGTAAAAATGAATTGTAATCCGCTAGCGTCTAATGAGTGTTAGTGTCTAAACTTGGCGATAAAAAGAAATTCTGGGAAAAAAATGGGCGGCGGCACCTAAATTGAGATAGGAAATTTTTCTGAATTATTGATAGACGCGTGTATTATTTTGGGCGTCGTCTAATGACGTCAGCGTCAGAAGAGAGGGAGGGGGGCACCGGCATCATCCGTTAGTGCTCAAGATAGGCGTCAGCGCCTTGCGAGTTTTGTTGGTCATTGTGAATTCGAGTGTTGTGTATATAACACGCTCCTTTATTATTTATAAAGGAAGTAAGGTCTATTATTATGATAGGGAATTATAAAGTAATATGGAACATTGATTGACTGATTAAGTTGTCTAAATTTTTTCACCACCAATTACACAATACAATAAGTAGTGTGGTGACAATTTTATAAATTTAACAAGTCACGGTTGCAATTTTATAATTTTAGGAAGTTTGGTGACAATTGTTATTTACATTTTATTTATGGACATTTTTTCGCTCAAAATTTTTATACATTGTGTTGTATTACATCAAACTGTTTGTACTAATGATTGATATTTTTTAAAAAAGATTGTTGCAATTACTTTGTTAGTTAAAAATATTAGTTCAATTCGTTCAAAATTTATATATTATTAGATCAACTATTTTCAATCATTAGTTCATGTTTTTTTTTTTGCTCTATTTATCACTAATGTTTTTCTGCATTTTTTACCCGATGTTGTTTGAACTAATAAAACATAATGGTTGTGCTTGGTTAGTTAAAAAGTTAAGGGGTTGAAAATTATGGGGATAAAAAGGGTTGTGTAATTCCTTTAATTTTGTTTGGTAAGGGAGTGAAGCAAATGAGGGCATTAAGTTATGGAGATTAAAAGGGATTCGATTGTTATTTACATTTTTTATGGACATTTTTCGCTCAAAATTTGTATACAATTCATTCAAATTTTGTGTTGTATTAGTTCAAACTATTTGTACTAATGATTCATATTTTGTTAGAAAAGATTGTCGCAATTACTTTGTTAGTTAAAAATATTAGTTCAATTCGTTCAAAACTTATATTATTAGATAAACTATTTTCAATCATTACTTCTTTTTTTTTTTTGCTATATTTATCACTTATGTTTTTATGCATTTTTTACCCGTTGTTTGAACTAATAAAACATAATGGTTGTGCTTGGTTAGTTACAAAGTTAAGGGGGTGAAGATTATGAGGATGAAAAGGGTTGAATAATTCTCTTAGTCTTGTTTGGTATGGGAGTGAAGCAGATAAAGGGCATTAAGTTATGGAGACTAAAGGGATTAGATTGTTATTTATATTTTTTTATGGACATTTTTTTCGCTCAAAAGTTTTATACAATTCATTCAAATTTTGTGTTGTATTAGTTCAAACTATTTGTACTAATGATTCATATTTTTTTAGAAAAGATTGTCGCAATTACTTTGATAATTAAAAATATTAGTTCAATTTGTTCAAAGTTATATATTATTAGATCAACAATTTCCAATCATTAGTTCATGTTTTTTTTTT
>BSUD01000002.1:123890222-124136078 GCA_033239045.1 Fagopyrum esculentum
ATTTATCACTTATGTTTTTATGCATTTTTTTTTACCAGTTGTTGTTTGAACTAATAAAACATAATGGTTGTGTTTGGTTATTTAAAAAGTTAGGGGGGTGAAGATTATGGGGATGAAAAGGGTTGAATAATTCCCTTATTTTTTTTTTGGTAAGGGAATGAAGCAAATGAAGGGCATTAAGTTATGAAGATTAAGGGGATTAGAATTGTATCAAACTTCGATATAAGGATTATAGAGGTCAAAATTTTATTTTTATCCTTCTTCCTTTTTTCGTCTCTTTCATGTACAAAAGTTTAATACATACTTTTTCGTAATTTTACTCACAATCATATTCATTTTTACCAAACGTTCATTTCACTTATTTTCATACTCATCTCCTTAAATAATTTCATCTCCTTAATTCTTTATCTATTCTCTTCATCTACGTAATCTTATTTTACCAAACAGACCCAATGTTTGAACTAAATGTTCACACTATTGATACCTACATTATGAATTAATATTACAAAAGTTCTTTTTTATTTATGGTTACAGTCAATAGTACACTTCTATTTTAATATTTATTAGGTCAAAAATTTTACACTATTGGTTCAAATCGAATGTTTCATGTGAGTTTTGGTATATGTGGCGCACTCCCACTACGTATGTGTTACACATTCCCACTAAGCCCGGGAGGGGCTTATGTGGTGCACCCAAATTTTGCAGAAAAAATAGTATGGGGCACACTTGCAATGGGAAACGGAGGCGCATTCCCAGTGCGCTCAGGACTCTCGTTCTCACTACGAGTAAATTGCCCCCTTTTGTCTAATCGAATAACAATCTTGTTACAATGAGTGTTTTTCTAACTAGTAATAAGTTTTTAGTATTTGTCTTTTTATAAAAGAATACTATCTATATATATTTCATAATAATTAGGTCAGATGTGCGTGCAAAGCACGCGCGCTGGATATAAATAAGTTATTTGCGTCGTGTATGAAGATGTTATTCGCTCACGCGCGCCGTATACGAAGAAGTTATATGCATCGTGTATGAAGATGTTATTCTTTGGAGGTATGTTCGTTTGGTATAACGATACGAACTTTTATGTCGTATATGAAGAAGTTATTTGCGTCGTGTATGAAGATGATATTCGCTGAATGTATGTTCGTATCGATAGTTATTCACGTCGTGTATGAAGATGTTATTCTTCGGAGGTATGTTCATTTCGTATAACGATAGGCCATTAGGTATAACGATACGACATTAGTTATAACGATAGGGCCTTTTATACACCGAATTGTGTTACAAGAAAGAGATGAAGCGTACAAATTTGCATTATAATGGTGTTAATCGAATTTTAGTGAATAACAATAAAGCATAATCTATCAAGAAGAAATTCAATAAAGAGATGTAACGTACAAAATTGCAATGTAATGTTGTTGATCGAATTTACGTAAATAACAGCAAAGCACAATCTATCAAGATGCAATTCAATTTCCCGCAAAATGAATAAAGATCACTTTGCATCTGCAGTTTACCTTTTATACACCGAATTCAATTTTCTACACTCCGGTTGAAACTTTTATGTTTCTAGAGGTAGAACAATTTAAAATTCTTATGAGAAGAATGGTTTAGTAAAGCTCTTTTTGTATTGCTTATATAAACTAGACCCCTCTAACTATTCAAAAAAAATTAATTCTAAATTTAGTTAATGAAAGGGGTAAAAACGCAATTTGATACGGAGGTTAAAATAAAAAGGTGAGTTGGTTGAGCAAACCTTTTTTTGCCTAATATAGCGGCAAGTAGACTCATTTGTTTATTAAGTGACAAATTAGACACCTCTTATTTTTTTGTAAAGATTAATTGAAATGATTGATTGATAATTTCAATTTACTCAAGTCCAAGCCCAAATCGATTTAATAAATTCCATCCTCAATCAAATCCAATTCAAAATACAAATCTTGTAGTTAGTGAGTTTTGAACTTTGGATACTAGCTAAATTAATTGAGCTTTCATCTCCTTGTTTTGGACCGAGAAGATTGGTTTAGTAAACCTCTTTTTGTATGTTGATATAACTAGGCCCCTCTAATTATCCGGAAAAAAAAAAAATAATTCAAGAGGCTAATTGATAATTTCAATTTACTCAAGTCCATGCCCATTCGATTTAATAAACTCCATGCTCAATCAAGCCCACTCAGTTACATAATCTCAAACCCAATCCAAAATACAAATCTTGTAGCTAGTGAGCCTCGAACTCTGGATGTCATGCCTACCTTCCCACCCTAATATCAGCTGGACTAATTGAATTTGTGTATTCTCTTGTTCATATAGAATATTAATACATAATTTTTTATACACAATGTTAATACACAATTTAAATTATGTTTTTAACAAAATCGGTCATTTTCCAATTACACAAGTTCGGTCCGTTATTTACACAAGGTTGAGTTACACAAGCTCAAACGCAAGCCCAAAAGTCTGTCATCTACACAACTTTGGTCCGTTGTGATTTGGGACCATCCCTAACAGCCCCTACACATGGACCAATCACTAGAGCAAGAGCAAAAGCATTGAAGGAGAAGGAGTTGTCGTCTTTAAAATCCATTCAAGAAGAGGTTGTTGACTTTATTGGCATCATGTGCATCTAAGGAGACCTTACTCATGTCTAAGTCATCCTTAGTGACATTGATATCTACTGTAGAGGAGTCATACATGTGTGAAGATGATCAAGGAAGCAAGGAAAGTGGCCAGAACAAGATTTGAGAAAACCAGCACAAATCTCGACCATGAGGACCAAATCTCGCCTGAGATTCCAGTCGAGATTTGCTTTTATTGGGATCCATAAAATCCAATCGAAGATCTTATTAGTTGTTAGATATTTTATTTATGTAATACCTTTAGAGATCTAAACATTCTGAAGGTATCTTTTGGTTTTAGATCATATCTTTTAAGTTTATTTTATTCTATTTTGTAGAGCAATCTCACCTATAAATAGCCATAGAAGTGGACATTCATAGTTAGTTTTTGATTTAATATTTTTCCACATACATTGTGAGATAGTCGTTGCTTCCCTTACGAAGCTTGGGTTTTATTCATTTCAATTCAATGAAAAAGAGGCCTTTTGTTGACTAGTTGTGAGTCATTCCTAGGTTGTTCTTGCGTGTGTTAATCTTGTTGAAGATTTGTGCTACTAGTCAATTTTGGCCCCTCCTTGTGCTTGTCTTATTTAGAAGGCATGTGGAAGGTTAAAGAAGGGAGGGTTAAGGTAAACTCTTTGAGGGGTTTTGAACCAATTGCTCAAAGTTCTTTGCACGAATACCGTGGTTCGTAAGTTCCTATATTTTCCATATTTTCATTCCATTATTCATCTCTTATTTGTCCATCATCATTCCATCAAACCCACGTTCTTTGTATTTGAGTTCTACAAATCTCGCCCGAGATTTCCACCGATATTTTCTTTTATTGTTGTCTTCGTGAACTTCAGTCTAGATCGGGAAACTGCGGCATCAACCCCATATCACGTTGTTTACACAAGTTTGAGTTACACAAGTTGAAACGAGTTGCACAATGCCCAAAAGTCTGGCATTTACACAAGTTCAAGCTCGTCGAATTACACATGCCCAAAAGTCCGTCACACAATTAAATGTTTGGGACATTTTTGTAATTATATAATGAACCCATATCTTGCAACTATTCAATCCAGAACATTTGCTTTTTTTTCAAAAGTTTGGGACATTCTTGTAAATATAAATTTGAGCAATTTTATGTAATTATCCAGTAAGGCATATTTGCAAATTCAAAAGGTTCGGGCCATAAACGCAAATACAACGGACGAACTTGTGCAACTCATTCAAGCTTGTGTAACTCAACCTTGTGTAAACAACGGATGGATTTGTGTAATTGGAAAATAACCGACTTTGTTAACTACATAATTAATATTGTAATTGAAATTGTGTATTAACATTATGTATTAACACTATGTATTAATACTATGTATTAACACTATGTATTAATACTATGTATGAACTGTAATACCCGAAAAATTTAAACTCCGTTTTATACTGGATCAACCGGATTCCGATCCGTCAACCTTTATTCTTTTAAATAAAATAAAACAATATTAGAATTTTATCATTTTATGTGACTTGATTCACATAAAATGATAATTATGTAAACCATATAATAATTTCCGTACTTTTATTCCGTGCAAATAACGATCTTTTTTTTAGCCATCTTAGTTAGATGAGCGGACCCAACAGACCCGGCCAATAATAATACAACCGGCCCAACCTCTACCTCACCCTAATGGCTGAACAATTAACTTAATCTCTCAAATTAACCTAATCTAATAACCTACCTAATCACGTCTAACCTACTCTTGCTGTTGCCGCTACACAATTAAAGCTATCCTGAAACCATCATTAGCCTCCCACGTTCGACTGCAACCGCAACCGGAGTCACCAATCTCTCTCTTAACGCCGGGAACTGCACACACCCTCGACCGACGCACACAGCAGGCGGAGCCCCTCCCAAGCTAGGCGGCATCTGAGTGCTTCGGCGAACCTAAGACAAGATCGAGTATCGAGGGTGGACGATAGACAACAATACCTCCAGACCGACGAGCCGTAGAGGGTTGCATCGACCTCCGTCTCCGATCTAGACCACCGTAGAGAGAGACCGACGCCGCCGTCGTCCTTGCAGGAGGTAAGTCGTTGCAGCCCTTTCCCCTCATTCTCTTTTGATTCCCTGCACCTACACCTCCGCTTACACTGTTGCACTTCAGAGAAGGAGTCCTGCTGTTGTCACAAAACCGTCTGCACGTTAGCCCCTCGCCTCGCCAAGGACAGATGTCGGTTTCGATCCAAGCAGACCGGAGTGGTGAGCCTCTTATCTTGCAACCTCTTGCTTGTGACCTCCCTCCCTTCTTCCACGTTAACATCCTCGAAAACTTTCCTCACCGGCGGGAAAACTTCAGAGCAGTAGGTTGAAGTAGGATGGTTGGTAAGTCAGTCTCACTCTTGCATACTGTTTCTTTCTCGTAGAAGTAGGCTGGTTGGGGTAGGCGGTAGAGCAGTAGTTTGAGTTGAAGTGTGGTAACCAGGGAGTTGGAATACGTAAGGGTGAGGCATGGTCTGAAGTTTTGTTGTTCTCCTATAGTATCGAACTCGGGACTACTGAGTTTGTAAATGTGAGATGTAGCTGCCAGGGAGTATCGAAGGGAGGACCTTTTCCCAGCTTTTAGAAATTCAGTGTTAGGGCTTGGATCTGCAGACTTGTAGGATTGTTTTTGAAGCTTTAGAATAATCATCTACCGTTGAATTTTGGATATGTGGTAGATAGATATAGGTAGTTTATTGTGCTAAAATTTGGGAGAAAGTTAACGGTCGGATTAGAACTTATAAGAATTCAAAGTAGGATAGTTGAGCTGTTTTTACAGCAAGGGAAAATAGACTAAGTATGGGAATTTCAGCTTTTATACCAACTTTGGAGATTTATGGGAGATTTATGAGTAAGTATTTTTGAAAGATCTTTACTCCTATGTTTAGCATGTATATCATAGAGGATCTAGGATATTATCTCAGAATTTTTATACCCTTATTCCAAGCCGTGTATATGAACCCAAAGTCGAACCGTAACGACTTTTGTGTAAACTAAGAATGTTGGGTCACTCTTATAAATCCTTACCAAACTTTTCAATGAGAAATAATTTATGGAAATAGGTTCTAAAAGAGAATATTAGAACTAAATGATAGACTTTTGGGAATTTTCGGGACCAGGGGTAAAATAGTCTTTTTACCTTAAGAGAGCCTTTTCCCGTAATCTCTCTTCATGAGATTGTACATCTTTAGAAGTTATAACTTCTAAGAGTTTAGGGTTGTGATTTTGATCCACGTGCCTTGTGTGACAGGCGTTTGAGTTTCTACGCTTGCGGACCGAGTTGAGAAATTGAGAGTTGTGAATTGATTCAGGAAAGTCCTTGCGACTTACTTAGCTAGTTTCTGGATGTTGGTTGAGTGATAATAGTGGTGTGTGATGTGTGTTTATAATAATAACTTGATAGGACGACTGTTATTATTATTATATTTTAAGGCCCAAGTGTATGTATAACGGGCCGTGACATCACTGTCCAGCTCTGCCAGGAGACTGAGAGGTTCTCTATACCCAAACCATACAGGTACAAGGTGAGATGCATCGGATCCATTCCTGATGGTTACACGGGGGCGGAGGCAAGGTTTGGGAATCCCTCGTGTCACAAAAATAAGTATCATTAATAAGAGTGAATGACCTAAGTAAAGATAATAAATGAATTGTTTGAAAGCATGATGAGTGTTTACTTTTGCTATGTGTGTGTGTGCTATTATTATTCTTCTAATGTTTAGATAACTAGCTAATGGTTGTTCTGTTGTGTTTTTAGATTCACCGCAGGTTAGAGGAGCTGCTGAGTGATCCGGAAGTAGTGGTCAGCCGGGTCTCCGTACTCCTTAGAGTGGGGTTGGGTGTTTACCTTGTTGTTTCTTTATTCTTGTTCAAGACTATTAGTCTTTTCCGTTGTGTAAGTACTATAGGCTATTAGACGTTGTTGCATTCATCTCTTGAAAATACTACTTTATGAATTTCGGTTTTTCTTATTTGTGTCTTCTTGCAAGATCCTTGTAAAATTGTTGTCAAACTAAGGTCGGGACCCATTGTGAGGTCCTAACCAGTAATGTCCCGAGTTCTGAGAATTCGGGGTGTTACATGAACAAGAGAATACACAAGTTCAATTAGTCCAACTGGTATAAGTCTGGGAGGGTGGACCTCAAAGTTCGAAACTCACTAAATATAAGATTTGAGCCATACAAACTAGATCCTGTTAAGTTTTAGTAAATTTTTAATTCTAAAAATAAATATCGTCGTCGTATACCGCCACTCGCGGTTTATTCAGCGGAGGGCGATCAACTAGTCTTCTTCTTCATGGCCGGCGAGGTTCCTTGAGAGACCGGTAGTTATGACATCAGATTCGTGCAACATTAATTCTGGTTACATATTTATGGTTAGATTTCTTGTGTGATTCCTTTTGTTATGATCATGCTTTAATCAAATGTTTTCTTTTCTTTGGTAGTCTAAACCATGTTTTGAATTTAGCCATTAATAGTATGAACAATAAAGAGTTGAAATATCATCTAATGATCAGCTGGCCATGCGGTTGTAATAGTCTTTTCGTCCTTTCAGTAATAAAAAGGCATTTGAAATTCCAATATTGAAATAATTTGATAATATGTATTGTTAGGTTGCTACTTGTCTTGAATCTCTTGATGACATGTTGATTGAGGACGGTAAACCCAATTCACCGCAATTCTCTCTATGTGCACCTTATGCGAACTCAGTTGGGACTTGATGAAACCGATTTGCTATTTCGTAAATTCAATGCACAAGGCCCAAATAGTTGTTGAGGCCAAAACTACCCGAGAAAAAAAGACTTTTGGGCTTGTGTAACTCGATGGACTTGAAGTTGGACTTGTGTAACTCGACCTTGTGTAAATGACGGACTTCTGAGCTTGTGCAACTCGTTTGAATTTGTGTAACGGATTTTTGGACTTGTACAACTCGTTTGAGCTTGTGTAACTCAACCTTGTATAAACAAGCGGACTTGAGTAAATGTAAAGTAACCAATTTTGTTAACTACATAATTTGGATTGAGTTTGGGCTTGTGTAACCGGATTGGGCCTAGTGGACCTAATTTGTATTATGGATTGGACCTGAGCTTGTGTAACTCGAGTGAGCCTAGTGGGCCTGACTGGGCTTGGACTTAAGTAAATTGAAATTATCAACTAACACTTTTAATTAATCTTTATAAATAAATAAAAGCCTACTTGACGCTACATTAGGCAAAAAAGGCTTACTTAACCACCTCACCCATGTAATATCAGCGTAAAATGTGTTATATTAATTAGTTTATATATTACGATTATATAGGAAGGACCTTACAGTGAAAAATTTATTCATGGTGAAAAGTAACAATTGTTCAAATATAACATGTATTTATTCAGCTAAAAGTTATTTCGAATTAAGATTTGTGACTAACTGTTCAATTATATTTGAATTTGTTCAACTATATGTTCATTTGTTCAACTACATTCGAAATTGTCCAATGTTCAACTATATTCGAAATTGTTGCACAATTGGACAATGTTCGAATATAGTTGAATAATTAACTATATAGTTGAACAATTGATCATATAGTTGAAGAATTTTAAGTTTAGTCGAACAATTGGACGTATAGATTATCACTTTTTGATTAGTTGACCAATTGATCACATAGTTGAACAATTTCAAATATAGATAAATAATTTGAAAATATTTGAACAATTTTCAATATAGTTGAACAATTTATAAAAAACAAATTTTAGTTGAATGAATACATGTTATATTTGAACAAGAAAGAATTTGGCCTACTAGGCTCTTTTTAGTTTTTGTTAAAGAAACTTTACCCCATATTTTTTTACCACTTTCATTTCATGGTAGGTAAAACTAATTAACTCTTCTATTTAAAAAAATATTTGTTATTTGTTATTTAAGTGTAAGTTTTAATTTTTAAAAACTGAATTTGTTTTTTTATTTTCTTTTATTAAATTTTTTCCCTTTTTTATTTTCTTTATTTTTTTTTATTTTCTAGAATGAAGAATTTTTCACACCGGAATTTTCACATACCGGAATTTCCAATACCGGAATTTCACATACCGGAAGTTTCACATACCGGAATTTTCACATACCGGAATTTTACATACTGGAATTTCACATACCGGAAGTTCACATACCAGAAGTAATCATACTGGAAGTTATCATATCATACTAGAAGTTATCATATCATACCGGAAGTTATCATATCATATCTGAAGCTATCATACCAGAATTTATTTTTTTATTTTTTTTTCTTTATTTATTTTTTATTATTTCGGAATGCATACTGGAGTTTCACATACCAGAAGTTCACATACCGGAGCTTCACATACCGGAAGATATCATATCATACCGGAAGTTATCATACCAAAAGTTATCATATTGTAACACCCCGAATTCTCAGAACTCGGGACATTACTGGTTAGGACTTCACAATGGGTCCCGACCTTAGTTTGACAACAATATTACTAAGATCTTGCAACAAGACACAAATAAGAAAAACCGAAATTCATAAAAATGTATTTTTAAAAGGATGAATGCAACAAAGTCTAACAGCCTATAGTACTCAACAACGGAAAAGACTAACTGTCTTAACAAAAGGAAATAACAACAAAGCAACAACCCACACCCCCACTCTAAACAGTGCGGAGACCCAACTGACCACTACTTCCGGATCACTCAGCTGCTGCTCTAATCTGCGGTAAATCTAGAAACACAACAAACAACCATTAGCTAGCTATCTAAACATTAGCAGAATAATAATAGCACACACACATAGCAATAATAAACACCCATCATGCTTTCAAACAAATTCATTTATTATCTTCATTTAAGTCATTCACTCTTACTAATGATACTTATTTTGTGACACAAGGGATTCCGAAACCTCGCCTCCGCCCCCGTGTAACCATCAGGAATGGATCCGATGCATCTCACCTTGTACCTGTATGGTCTGGGTATAGAGAACCTCCCAGTCTCCTGACAGAGCTGGGCAGTGATGTCACGGCCCGTTATACATACACTTGGGCCTTACAACATAATAGCGACGGTCGTCCTAACAAGTTATTATTATTATACACACATTGTACACACACCACTATTATCACTCAACTAACATCCAGAAACTGGCTAAGCAAGTCGCAAGGACTTACTTGAATCAAATCACAACTCTCAAAAGTCTCAACTTGGTCTGCAACCGTGGTAACTCAATCGCCTGTCAAACAAGGCAGGTGGATCAAAATCACATCCCATACTCTTTGAAGTTATAAACTTCTAAGATGTACAATCTCATGAAGAGAAATTACGAAAAAGGCCATCTTAAGGTAAAATGACTACTTTGCCCCTGATCCCGAAACTCCGAAATAATCTATAACTTAGTCCAAATTTCTCCTTTGGAACCTAATTCCACAATCTAGTTCTCAAAAGATAGTTTGCTAACGATTTATAGAAGTTAACCAAAATTCTAGATTTTCACAAATATAGTTAAGGTCCGACTTTGGGTTAAGATACGAGGCTTAAATAAAAAGATAAAAATTCTAAAATAAAACTCTAGGTCCACTATGATATGCCTACTACTCCTAGTAGCAAAGGTCTCTCACAAACACTCAACAACAACTCCTACGAAAATCTCCAAAGGTGGTTCAAAAATCCAAAAATCTATACTTAGCCAAATTCTGAGTTATTTTCCAAACAACCCAACTAGCCTACTTTGAGCTCTTATAGATCTAGATCCGACCGTTGGATCGGTCTCAACTTCTGATATGTTAAACTATATACATCCTTCTACGTCATACTAAAATTTGAACGGTGGATCATCATTCTAAAGCATCGAAAACTATTCTCCAAAAATCCAGTTTATGTGCACTAAACAAAATCTAGGCACAGGAATTTATGAGATCTTGGGCTCGATACTCACTATCAGCTATTCTGCATTATCAAATCTACTCTCTCACATCCTATGTTCAGTACATAGTGACAACTACACACCCCTTCCTCTAAAACTCATATCCTGTATATTCAACTTGGAACTAAAAGCCTACTTTTCTCTGCATTAGAATGACCGCAACAGGGAGGAGTACTCAGAAGACTTACCGGCCACAGGGTGGTGTTCCAAGTCCCTTGGCTGTTGGTTTGTAAACGAGATGGTGAGGGAGTTCCGGGTTCACGTTTGGTGTACTGGATGCACTACCACAACACAAGTCACTACTCACTATCATTGTTATGGAGGAGGGCTCATGGAGGGGAGAATGGGTCACATTCGGACTCACCTTGCTACTGAGGGAGTGTAGTGCCGGTCTAGGAGTTCTGCAGTGGGGTCTGTAGCGCCGGTTGGCTCAGATCGGCTGCACAAAAAATTGTCCCCGCTCAGCAGCAAGGTAATGTAGAAGAGAGAGGAGTAGGGGAACAAACACGAGAAAGGAAGGGAAGGGTTCAACTGTGCAGAAGCTGTGTGCAAGAAGGTTGAGGTGCACCAGAAGAAGGCAGAAGTTCATGTTCTGGTTGCTGTTGATGTGGTGCTGAGCATCTGCTTGACAGCCGTTTCGTGGAGTACGCGTAAGGGGAATCCAAAGCAGGAACGGCAGAAGGTATACGAGTTTGGAAAGAGCGAGATATGGTTGGGATTGCGGAGATCGTGCAGTTAAGAGGGAATGAAAGGTAGGAGGCGCAACTGTTGGCCATGTGACGTGGAGAGTAACAGGGCTGCTACTCCGCTGGGCTTCTGGGCTGCGAGGACAAGAAAGCGACCAACCCCTCTCCTCTCTGGGCTTCCAGCGACTGACATGCTAAGGAGCTACTACAAAATTCTGGGTTGGGCCAAAGTAAAGGGGAGGTGAGCTGAAGATTGTCAAGGCTTGTCATGGCTTTGTCTTAAACTCGTCAAATGTTGTCATGGTCTCGTCATGGTCTCGTCACGACCTCGTCAATTATTGTCATACTCTTGTCATGACTTAGATTAGGATTTGGAAATCATCATTTTATGTGAGTTAAGCTTACATAAAATGATATAAATTGCATGGGTACGAATCTTAGATATCATATAAACGCCCGGCGTTCTTGACTCAGAACTATTGGAAATTAAAAAAAAATTACTGATATTACACATATCATACCGGAAGTTATCATACCAGAAGTTGTTCGCTCCAAACGGTGTGTGCAAGCTTTAAATTTATAACCCTAGATGTAAGCTTAAAACAAGGATGCGAACCCGCATTGTACGGGTCAATCGTAGTAAAAAGCAAAAAATTCCACGGGTCGATCACAGGGACTTAGTGAAACAAAGCAGGTATAGGTTGTCAATGCAATTACTAACCACAAAAGCGATTAAAACAATTAAAGATGATAAAAAGTCAATTAAGGAAATATGCAATTTTAGGGATTAAAGCTCCTCATTAGTTGTGGTTCCAATTCAAGATCTAAAAATAAAGCGGACAAAGCTGAGATTTTGCAAAGGGAAGGTGTTACTGAACTGGAATAGATCACCGGGTAAGTCTCACTACTCACTAATCCTAAACCGTAACTCCTATTACCGGGTAAGTCTCAAGGAATTAAGGAAAAGAACTATAACCTCAAACTAACACACCACCTAAGGGAATAGAATCAACCTTTACCGGGTAAGTCTCAGGCTAACTCACAAAGATGGAATGAAAGCACACTCAAACCCCAATAAAGGATAAACCTTTATTACCTACACTTATGATCTTTGGTAAATAAACAAAGGAATTACCGGGTAAGTCTCATCCTAGGCTTGCATTGAACTAGGAAAGGTGTAATAAGAATAGGATTTGACAAACTCTAACACTAAACTCTCAGTTACGGATCAGAAAGGTCACCTCGGTCAGACGAATTCCACCCCGGCCGAGATGTTCATCGACTGAGCGAGATGTTCTAGGGTTAAGGATAAAGACTCGAGCTTTCAGGGTCCTACTGGAATTTAAGATTATTCTATCATTGTTTTTCCCACAACCTTCAGCCAATCACCCTAGAATCACACAAAGAAATTAGTCAATCATCATCATGGAAGCAATAATCAAATATAAGGGAAGAAAGTGAATAATTGAACAAGAAAACTTTAAGAACAAGGATTCAATAACTAAATCAATTATTAAACAAACAAGTGTTCCTTGGATCACAATCCAACAAGACAATCAACAAAGAAGGGAATCTAAGAAAGTCTTACAAAACCCTTCACAAAAGCTATAAAAGCTATCAACTTTCTTCCTTTAATCTTCCTTCAACCTTCAAAAAGGTTCTTCAAATCTCCCAGCTGTAGTGGGGTGTAGCAGCTGTAAGCGGGTCTAAGCACGATAGCGGATGCCAAATTTGTGGAAAATCTGACCCTTTTTATAGGAAAATTACCTCCCAAAGATAAAAGATCTTAGAAAGATATTTTCCCATAAAATAGGTAAAATATATGGGCTCAATTATCTTCTTCCTTCCAGGAATCCAGCCTAAAAATATAAGATCCTGTTGCAAAAAATAAAAGATCTCAGTCAAGAATAAAATATCTCTCTCCGCGTCCAAGGTGTTCGCCTCGGTCGAGCAGCTCCTCTGGATCACCTCGGTCGAGATGGTACTGTAGCTGACAGAGGTTACTCTAAACTGAATGTGAAATCTCTTAAATCTGGTCCAAAGTAAATCTTTAATCTATTTCCATCCTTCTTGGATTCTTCCTTAAGCTCCTGAATGTAGCTCCAATGACTCCTTAGCTCCTTTAGCTCCATTTTAGTCCAAAACGTGCCATTTTACCTACGATTACAACGAAACTTGGTGTAGACCTCGATTCCCGTAAAGGTAGATGAAACGACAATATAATCACATAATATACATCCAAACATGCAGATTATTGAAGATAAAACGTCTAAACAGACCCCAAAATATAGATAATAATTCATGCTATCAAAATACCTCATACTTAGCCCTTGCTTGTCACCAAGCAAGTTCCGAATATAAAATACAAGATAGAATAGATTATAAGTCATAAAGATTAATGAAAAAGTCTTTCAAACATTTTAATGGTGTGCTACAATCATAGATCACTCTAAGAGAATGCTTCATGGAATATAAAATCAAAACATGATTAAAACATTTTATAAATATAAGAAAGTTGTTCATCTTTGCATAAAATCATAGAATGCTGTTCGCTCAAAAGGTGTGTGCGTCAAAGTCTTAAATTTATATCTAGAACTCAAAGCAAAGCGAACCCGCAGTGTACAGATCAGCTGTAGTAATGTAAGAATTCCAGAGTCGAACTCAGGGATTTGGTGAGAATAATTCCGATTTCAATTATCTTGCAAAAAGTGTGAAAAGCTTTTGTGATCAAATAGGGGGAAATGATTCCAAGGATTCAAGTATCCGATTTCGGCTTTCGATTTAAGACACTTCTATAGATATAGGACAAAGTTTATATTGCGTAGATCAATTGTTCAAAGGTATGATTCATACGGTGAAGTTCCGAAACCTATATGACTAATCTAAAGGTTCTCTCTATAAGGGTTGTTGAGACTGCAATATAGAAAGATCTAAAGACAAGAATTATGTTCAAACTAACTATCTAATACTCCAGGATATGACTCTCCAAAGTAAAGAATAGCAAGCACAATTAAAATCTTAATAAAGGATGTTAAGTCTCTTTATTACCCAAATCTTGAAATCTTAATCTATTAAATGTAGAATCAGGTTTGAAGTGTCTTCATACATTCAATTAGAGGGAAAAAAAGGTTAATCAAGGTTGGAATTTAGGCAAGGATTAGTTTTGGTTAAAGATTGATTCAATTAAGGTTCGTCAGAGGAATAAATCGGGCTGTTCATAAGAAAATCGGCCGATTTACTCAAGAACAGTCCGATTTTCCTGTTGTCGCAAAACTAAAATCTAAACTCTTAGGGTCCTAATGTTTGAATGAGTTCAGTCTATCATCATCTAAGCCTTAATCATCAACTATTCTCCCCAGAATCACAAAGGTTTTAGCCAACCATTTTCAAAATCGAACCAAATTAAATATTGAGAGAAATATCGCAAAGAAACCGAATCTTGAATAAAAATTCCAATAACCTTCAAATATGTAAACGATTGTCAAAACAAATCAATGTGTCTCTTAAGTAACTCGAATTCATGCTCAAAAACAACAAGCACTTCAATGGACAAAGAAATCTCACAACTAGAATCGAGATTAGCTTCCCAGCAAAGAGTCCTTCAATCTTCCTCCAAGAATCTCCGAATTCTCGTAAACATGTAAAGATTTCCCGCTGCGGCCTCCCCGTTTTCGTTCGTAGGGTTCTCCTTTATAGTTTCTTACAAATGGGCTATTTGGCAAATCTCTCTTCTAGCCTAAAAGAATTGGGCTTTGTGTCGTCTTTTTATTTGGCCGAAAAACAGAAGAAATCGACCCAGTCGATTTATACACAAAACCGTTCGATTTCTAGGGTAGAAAATCATCCGATTTATATGCATCTTGGCACGATTTTCTTCAACAGAAAGTGCTCTTCTCTTGGCTCGTCTTCTATGCTTCTCCTTTGCAATTCCTTAGCTCTTTATGACCCCTTTAAGACTCCTTTAGCTTCCTTAACATCCTTAGATGCTCCTTGCTCCGCTTTTGCTTCCAATTCCGCTCCATTTACCTATAATTCATCAAAAACTCGTGTAGACCTCTATTTCCGACAAATGATTGAATAGAACTGTTACGCTAGGATTAATAGCACAAAAAGCTTTACATTTATAAACTCGATCTAATCTCCTAAACTACCTAGCGAAACCCGCAGTGTACGGATCGTTATGTAGAAAGGAAAGTATTCCGAGGTCGAACACAAGGACTGAGGCGAAATCAAGTCATTCAATGATCAAAGATAGTGTGAATCTAGTCTAAGAAAAGAGAAAGAAATAAAGAAATGAAAATCACGATATTTTTGGTTGGGTTTTTGTGGTGATCAAGCAAAATCACAAATCAAGTAAGATAATGAATCAAACTAACAACTCAAGCTAGCAAAATGAAAAAGCAACACAAACACAAGATATGTGATCAAAGAGAGAAAAGTGGATTCTAGAGGTCAAGATTTCCGGTTATGGCATTGGACTCAAGCTTCTAAAGATTCTAAGGACAAAGCTGCGGTGTTGGGAAAGGGTGTTTCTCTAATGAAAGCAATTACCGGGTAAGTCTCAAGGAGGTAAAGTTGGGAATTCTACACAAACCGGACACTACTTAAGGGGCAAACTTCTCCTTACCGGGTAAGTCTCGGAAAAGGTAAGTCTCAAGCAATAATCCTAGCACACTCGATCCAATAGCGGCTTATGAGGCTCACTACTACCTAGAGTTCATCTCTTTTGTATCTAAGATCGGAAATCACCGGGTAGGTCTCTTTCCTCACTTAGTTTGCTAGCATTAGGTCACCCTAAGCTATATCATGCTCAACAAACACTAGGATTTCAACAATCTAACATCCTAACATACAGATTCATCAATTAAAGAGCAACAGAAGGAAAAATCGGGCTGATCATTGCAAAAATCGGCCGATTTACTATGAAGAACAGGTCGATTTTTATGTCTGAGTTAGGCTTCGTGCATATAAATCATCCTAAACTAACATATAATTCCATTCTATCATCACCCAAGCTATAACTATCAACCCATCACTCCAGAATCACAACAAACTAGCCAATAACATGCATTTCAAGATCTAAAATCATCATACAAGCATACATGGAATCCATAGCAAGAAGATGAAGTAAGGAAATGAAAGCAATGAAACTTAGCTAGATTTGAGCTCAAAACAAGTCTTTCAACACACCAAATGTAGCTCCAAGTCGGATCTTACAACCTTCAACAAGCTTCTTCACAAAAATCACTCAAATCTCACTATGAAATTGAAATCTACACTAATCTCCCTCAAGAATACCCACAAGGGTGTCTTGAAGAGAGCTCCCAATTGGAAGATTCTTTGGAAGATGCTAGAGGATGTGGGAGAGGAGGAGAATGGAGAGATCCAGCAACAGCTTTGAAGGACCACTTATATTCTCCACCAAGAGCAAGGCCGGACAAGAGATCGTGAGACACGTGGCTTAAGCTGTCAAAGGCCCAAAAATCGACCCAGTAGGAAAAATCGGCCGATTTTCCTGGGTGTAGGTCGATTTTCTTCAACAGAAGCATGCTATGATCGTCTAGCCATGAGTTGCTCCATTGCTTGCACCAATAGTGGTCTTTGTGTCCTTTGTTGCTCCAATTATGTTCCTTCAAGGTCTTGGATATGTACCACCATGAGGCTTGATCCTCGAATGTATCGATTAATGTCCAAAAGATCCCTGAAATACCTACAAAACCGACAAAAGCTCGTGTAGACGTCTTTTCTAGAAATATGCATGAATTGAGCGAAGACGTCATGAATCAATGCCAAAACGTGCATGAATGAGTGATAAATCTATCTAAATGATTACCTAAACCTAAGTCATAAATCGTGTTATCAAGAACATAAAAGGCACACAAAATCTCTCTAAATGCAAGGTAAACTGAGACAATCTTCTATAATATGCATGAATATGATGATACATAATTCATGTCATCAAAATACCCCATACTTGCCCCTTGCTTGTCCCTAAGCAAGACTCAAATTTAGAATATAAGGTGTCATGGATTATATATGTATGAAAACTTAAAAACTCTTCTTTTGGTAGTGCTTCTTCTTATTGGATCACCCTCAAAGTGATATTTCAAGGCATAAAAAGGCAAAGCATGTATCAATGATAACTATAAGATGAACTAACTTCCTTTTCTTTCTTGAAAACACAAATAAAGGACATGATAAAGGTGTGAAGGTAATCAAAGTCAAACAAATCTAAGCCATGAAGTCTTAAACACATGCATAAAAGTCTCAAGGTCTTCTAATCAAAGAAAAGGTTCAAGAAACGTATTAAGGGAAGGAATTCTTTTTGGCAATTGTGGTGCTAATCCGGGAAAGAGGAACACATAATACCTTCAAGATTTTTCTTCACCGCACATGCTTTGCATGTAGAAAGCTTTGCTTTTATTATACTTTACTTTTTGAGAGTATGGACAGCGGTGCACAAAAACCGAAGCCTAGGAGATCGGCGTTTCTCAATTTCGAGATGCCTCAAACCCTTGATGCACATACCATATCCCGTTAGGACTTGTCGTTTAATCGGACTTTGGCAAGACACAAATACCCGGCTATGTGAATGTTGCCGAGTTACTCATCCTCATGTTCAACGTCCCCAAACTTATGAATTTATGCACTTTCTTTTAATACATTTTTCTTGGCCCTCCCACATCAAACATGCCTTTTTCTGTCACTTATCCTAATTCCCGGATGGTAGAAGGAGGGTTACATATTTCATTGAGGGGCTAGCATGATCAAGATATGAGAAAAGAAAAGAAGTAAATTGCCTTAATCATCCTTATATGATGTAAAAGAACTTGCAATATAGCTTCGACTATTATTTCATTCTCTTATCAAAACAACTAAATCATATAACTTATTCATGCTTTCAAGTAACAAAAGTAAACTCATTCATGCTATGATTAACATCTCAACACCACTAAGCATCTTTTTGCCTATCCACATACACATTTCTCATCATAGAGGTCATTTCCATCATAAGAAGCACAAAAATTTTTGAAAATTCATAGGATTTGAAAAAGAGCATGCGAATGCAAGTTTCATAGTGGAAAGTGAGTAGTGCAAGAGTTATTACAAGCCAAATCATCAAGAGTAGTGCAAAGTTCATAAAGTTCTAAGATGAAACAAAAGGTATTGTAAGTACCCCCACCCCATACTTGACATCCACATTGTCCCCAATGTGAAAATCAAGCGTGAGATGAAGAAAAATACTTACAATGTAAAAGAAGTGGCAACTCAATCCTCTGTCGGTGGTGGTGGTGGATAAGGATACATCGGTGCACTAGGATCGTAGAAGTGGCCGAACTGGTGGTAGTATAAATCTCTCATCTGGCCATCGTAGGATGAATGCCTAGCGTCCGTCTCCTGCCTGTAGTTCCTGAACTGTGTGTTCAGGGTCTCGTAGTCGGTGTGGAGAGCATGATAGTCGGTGCTGAGGCTCTGGAAGCTAGAGACTAGCTCCCTAAAGTGACGGGGAGGGCGACGTCCTCGTCCATGTCCTGGAGCACGTGCAAATGAGTGGCGAGGTGACTGTATGTCATCCTCCGTCTCCTCATCGCCTCTACTAGTCCGGCTAGGTCTTGCACCATGGGTGTCGGTGTCCATGGCATCCGTAGCATGACCGCTATGAGTGTCACTCTCAAACTCGAGCATGGTCCCCTGTCCTCCATCATCATCCTCCTCCTCAGAGTCACCTGCATCATCATCATCATAGTAAGTAGGAGGAGAGAACTCCTCAAGCATCGACTCGAACGTCTCCTTCCAGTTTCTCTTGTTCCGAATAGTGTATTCGGACTTCCATATGATCTCGGATGGCTTCTTCTGCGGATCCCTGTGCCATGGCATGAGCACATGAAGTGTTCCTCTCCCTCGAAGAATCAAGACCTGTCGAACAACCAACCGCTGGGAGCCTAATGGAAGGGCACTCTCAGCTAGAGTGCATCCGGAGAAGTCTAATCCCATTGTCTTAGCCACATGAGTGACAAGACCTCCTGCACAAATGTCGCCCTTAGCTTTGTTGGCTATCTTTCCTAGATAGTCAGCAAGCATGGTAGAGATGTCGGGAATGGTGGTGGATGTCATGCAGTAGAGAATGAAAAGCTCGTCAGCCTTGAGCTTCTGTGGAGTCTCTGTCCGTGCAAATAAACTCTCGCTAAGAATCCAATGTACTACCTTGAAGGAGAGGTTGTACATACTAGTCTCCTTGGAATTTCCGGGTCTCCATTTGTCTCCTCCGTATTCACCTACGGAAATAGCCTCCCAAAAGTCACTAGCACTTACACCTCTAGCAAATGTGCCGGCATCTGAATAAGAGAAGCCAAACAAGTCTCCAAAAGTGTCAATGGACATAGTGTGATTTTGGCTCATAAGGCGGAAGGTGACCATCCTTTCCCTAGGATCATGCTCGAAGGTAATAAGGAACTCTAGGGTGATTTTGGTATAAGCATCCTCCCTAATCGTAGCAAACTGTCTTAGCCCAGCTTTGTCAAGCATCATATCAACATCCTCGCGAACAAACAATGAATCTAAGTCATCTAGCACTATTTAGCGAGGAGGGGTGAATGGGCGATCTACGATGCGTTCATAACGTTTCTTGTGCTTGGATAGGGGAGGGGGAAGCTTAGGGATGTTTTGAGGTGGTGGTGGAGGTGGGGGAGGGGCTTTGGAAGAAGATCCCTTCTTCTTCCCCGTGTTTCTAGTTATCCTCTTAACAAGATCCATTCTGAGTAAAAAAATCGGCCTGTTCTTCACAAAAATCGTCCGATTTTTTCTGGGCTGGGTCGATTTTTCTATCGATTTCAACGATTCTCACAATTCTGTAAAGTTCTGTTCAAGCAATCACCACATACAGTCTCCTATAATGATTCCTAAGCAGATTCTTCAATCAATTCCAACAAACAAACACTTCCTAAGCAAACTTCAATTTCGAATTAGAAACTTAGGTTTTGGAAAGAAAAACCTGAATTCCTTATGGAGGAGTCAATTGCCGTGCTTGTTGTTGCTAGATCCTTGTTCCTTGTTGAAAATGCTTCAGTTTGGAGCCAAGAATCACTCAAAATGATTAAGGAATGAGGATTGTAGGTTGTGGGCGATTTTCGGCGTTCTTGAGAAGGGGAAATCGAGAGTGGTAGGTTGTGGAATGAGGAAGATCGAGTATTTGAGTCTTTATATAGGGTCGAGAAACTGTGAAGAAAATCGGCCGATTTATAAGGTCGATTTAATCGTCGGGGCGATTTTTCTCTGGATTCAAAGAAAATCAGATGATTTAATTTGGGTAAGTCGATCTCCAGGTCGATTTTTCTTCCTGTTATCAAAAATCGCCTTACTCTGCTTCTGAATCGGACGATTTACTTTGGGTAACTCGATTTTTCTCTGAACACAAAGAAAATCGGACGATTTACTTTGGCAGGTTGATCTCCAGGTCGATTTTTCTTCCTGTTGTCAAAAATCGACTTGCTCTGCTCCTGAATCGGACGATTAACTTGGTGTATCTCGATTTCCTTCCTTATTCTTCATGGATCGTGAAGATTTAACTGATTTGTGCTCCCTTTCTCCATGGATCTCTCAGTTTGAACCTAATTTCCTGCGATTAATGACACGACAAACCAAGAGTGCATCGAGGAACAAAAAAAATGAAAACAAAGAAACAAACAACTAATCTACTCTAACTAAGTGATGAAAGGATGAAAAACTATACTATCATGGGTTGCCTCCCAAGAAGCGCTTAATTTATCGTCTTTAGCTAGACGGTGTATGGTTTGTGTTCAATGGAGGAGGATAGGAGCTATCTCCTCGACCGGAGCTTCCGGTGTGTATTTCTTCAACTGTTGGCCATTAACCTTGAAACTTCCGCTTTGTTCACCCCATACTTCAACTGCACCATGGGAGAAAACTCGTTTAATTACATAAGGTCCTGTCCAACGGGATTTAAGCTTACCTGGAAATAGACGAAGCCTTGAGTTGAATAGAAGGACTTGGTCTCCCTCCTTCAATTCTTTTGGAATGATGTGCTTATCATGCCAACGCTTTGTCCGTTCCTTATAGATCTTTGCGTTCTCATACGCATTTAGCCGGATCTCATCTAGCTCATTGATGTCTAAGAGCCGCTTCTCTCCGGCTTTTTTCATGTCAAAATTGAGCCACTTGATAGCCCAATAGGCTTTATGCTCTAGCTCTACAAGAAGATGACAGGATTTACCATAGACAAGGTTATAGGGAGTCGTACCTCTTGGTGTCTTGAAGGCCGTCCTGTACGCCCATAGTGCATCGTCAAGCTTCATTGACCAATCTTTTCTTGTTTTAGAGACGGTTTTCTCTAAAATTCCCTTAATCTCTCTATTGGATATTTCGGGGAGCTATCTTATGGGTCACCCCATACTTAGCCAATAGAGTCTCAAATCGACGGGCTGTGAAATGCGTTCCTCCGTCACTAATGATGGTTCGGGGAGTTCCAAACCTTGGGAAGATTTTTCTATTGAAGAACTTCACCACTACCATTGCATCATTAGTAGGAGAAGCGATTGCCTCCACCCATCTTGAGACATAGTCTACGGCAAGAAGTATGTATTAGTTGCCGCATGAAGATGGGAAAGGTCCCATAAAATCGATGCCCCGTACATCAAAGATCTCTACTTCTTGTATGTTGTTGAGAGGCATCTCATTCCTCCTTGATATATTACCTGTCCTTTGACAAGCATCACAAGCAACAACAAACTTTTGCACATCTTTGAAAAGTGTAGGCCAATAGAAGCCGGAACGAAGTACCTTAGCACAAGTCTTGTGGGAACTAGCATGTCCGCCACATGGTAAAGAATGGCAATAGCGGATGACGCTATCCACCTCATCTTCGGGGATACATCTCCTGTAAATGCCATCGGGACCTCTTTTGAATAGAAGAGGTTCGTTCCAATAGAATTGCCGGGCGTCACTAAAGAATTTCTTCTTTTGAGCATATGAAAGTCCGGGTGGAATCTCCTGACAAACAAGGTAATTCACAATGTCAGCAAACCATGGATCATTACCTTGTGAGATGTATTGAAGACACTCTTCAATCTCGTGTAGCTGTTCGTCAGGGAATGAGTCGTCTATGGGAAGTTCATCCGTCTCGCCGGTGAGTTGTGGAAGACGACTAAGGTGATCGGCAACGGAGTTTTCCGATCCTTTCTTATCTCGAATCTCTAAATCGAACTCTTGTAAGAGTAAGATCCATCTTAGAAGCCTTGGCTTCGCATCCTTCTTCGTGAAGAGGTATCAGATTGCGGAATGGTCCGTATAGACTATCACCTTTGCACCTACAAGATAGGAACGAAATATCTCAAAAGCGTATACTACGGCTAAAAGTTCCTTTTCTGTAGTTGCATAATTATATTGAGCCTCGTCTAGCGTTTTGCTAGCATAGTAGATGGCATGAGTGCGACCATCTTTCTTCTGTCCAAGAACGGCTCCTATAGCGACGTCGCTTGCGTCGCACATGAACTCGAAAGGAAGAGTCCAATCGGGTGGTTGAATGATTGGTGCTGAAATCAAAGCTTCCTTGATCCTGCAAAAAGCATCTAAACAATCTTTCGAAAATTCGAAAGTTGCATCTTTCATCAAAAGATTAGTCAAGGGTTTTGAAATCTTAGAAAAATCCTTTATGAATCTCCTATAGAAGCCTGCATGCCCTAAGAAACTTCTAATTCCTTTCACTGAAGAAGGGGGAGGTAACTTCTCAATGGTTTCTATCTTTGCTCTATCAACTTCTATTCCCCTTTGTGATACTAGATGACCTAACACAATCCCTTCGGTGACCATGAAATGACACTTTTCCCAATTTAAGACTAAGTTAGTGTCCTCACACCTCTTAAGAACTAGTGAAAGGTTATAGAGACAGTTATCAAAGGAAGAACCATATACCGAAAAATCGTCCATGAAGACTTCCATGATATTCTCTACGTATTCGGAGAAGATTGCCATCATACACCTTTGGAAGGTGGCTGGAGCATTGCATAGGCCGAATGGCATCCTTCTATAAGCAAACGTACCCCATGGGCACGTAAAAGTCGTCTTCTCTTGATCATCCGGATGAATTGGAATCTGAAAGAAACCGCTATATCCATCTAGATAACAAAAGTGAGAATGTTGGGCTAACCTTGCCAATATTTGATCGATAAAAGGAAGGGGGAAGTGGTCCTTCCTTGTGGCCACGTTCAGTTTGCGGTAGTCGATGCACATTCGCCACCCTGTAACTGTCCGTGTGGGGATGAGTTCGTTGTTCTTGTTGGCAACAACGGTAATGCCTCCTTTCTTGGGCACTACTTGTACTGGACTCACCCATTTGCTATCAGAAATAGGGAAGATAATACCTGCATCAAGTAGCTTAAGGATTTCTTTCTTCACGACCTCTTTCATTGCCGGGTTTAACCGTCTTTGAGGTTGGCGTGAAGGTTTGTAATCGTCTTCCATTAGAATTTTGTGCATACATAGAGAAGGCTTTATTCCTACTAAATCATCAATAGTATAGCCTAATGCCCTTCTATGTTGTTTCAAAACATGCATAAGTTTCTCTAATTCAGCATCATTCAAATTCGCATTGACTATGACTGGATATGTGGAATTAGTGCCAAGGAGTGCGTACCTTAAGTGCGTGGGGAGTGGTTTCAATTCTAATGATGGGGGTATTTTGATTGATGATGAATCTTGGCCTTCGAGTGTTGTGGGAGAGGCCTCTAGAGGTGGGAGTACTTCATCATTAGATTCGAGAGCAGCTGCGGAGACGTTTGGAGAATCCAGAAATTTTCCCACTGGATCGACCTCCCTTGAAATAAATCGGTCGATCTGAGGTACGATTTTTCTTTCTGTTGAAAAAAATCGGGTTGCCTCTTCACAAATCGGACGATTTAGTATAGTCGGGTCGATTTTTCTTTCTGTTGACAAAAATCGGATTGCCTTTTCACAAATCGGACGATTTATTTCAAGCAGGTCGATTTTCTTCACAGTTTCCGGAGTTAATTCTAGTTCTTCAATTCTTGTTCCTAGTTCTTCCTCCACATCATTTAATGCCTTCACATCCTCGTTGCAATCATGTTCCACTCCTTCCTCCATGATGCTCATACTAATAACCTTTTGAAGAGGGTCTTTCATCAAGATTGAACTTACTACTTCTCTAGACTCTTCTTCATCAAAAATTTCAAAAGCATCGTCTTTCAAGGCTGGCTCCTTGATTAAGGAAGAGAGTATGAATTCTATCTTTTCTTCACCAATATGGAATGACAGCTGGACATTCTTGCAGTCTACCATGCATCCGGATGTTGCAAGGAATGGTCTCCCAAGGATGATGGGGACCGGATAATCTGCAGGGATGTCAAGAACGACAAAATCTATTGGGATATAAAACTTACCGAGCTTTACCGGAATGTCTTCTAATATCCCCACCGGCTTAGTGGTGGAACGATCAGCCATGTAGAGTGCGATCTTCACCGGTCTAGGCTCTCCTAGACCAACTGCTTTGCATAGAGCAAGAGGTATGATACTCACACTCGCTCCAAGGTCACAAAGTGCATCATAGGTAGCTTCTCCCAAAGTGATGGGTATGCAAAAAGATCCTGGATCGCGGAGCTTGGGTGGCATATTCTCCGTCATAGTCTTGATGAGTTCGGATGACTCCATACTCATCTTGACTTCTCCTATGTCTTCCAATTTCCTCTTGTTAGAGAGGATCTCCTTGAGGAATTTCCCGTAAGCCGGCATACCTAAAATCGCATCCATAAAAGGTATATTAATATGAAGCTTACTCATAACTTCAACAAACTTACCAACAATGTTTATCTAGGCGTGCACGCGCTCTAGATTGAGGGAAAGGCAGAGGTGGTTTGTAAGCGGGAGGAGGAACATAAACTTCTTCCTTCTCTTTTGCCTCTCCTTCTTTAGTGGTGGTCTCGACTACTTCAGGTTGAGGGTCGGTAGTTGTCTTGCCACTCTCAGTAGTTATTGCCATAACCCTCCCCTTTGGGTTATCTTCCGTCTTCCCGGGAAGTTTCCCTTGGTCTCTTGGAACTTCTCCGGCCTTGTTAAATACTTGGTTTTCTAAAGCTTTGTGAGCTTTGTCAACTGAAGTTATATAACTCTCCAACCCTTGTAGCTTGCCTAGGATCGTCTCTAGCATGGGATCGGGTTTGCTTGATCCGCTTGATTGTCCCTGGCTTGTTAAAGGAGTAGAAGAAGATGGAGGTGTTAGAGCCTTTTCAGCATGAGAGTAAGGATTACCTGGACTTTGCTGATTTGACCTCCAATTGTTGTTATTTGAGTTCCTATTGTTGTTGTTCCAATTGGAATTCCGGTTGTTATTGTTGTTGTTGTTCCAATTGGAGTTCCGGTTATCATTCCTTTGATTATTGTCCCTCCCCATGTAGTTGGCTTCTTGCTCCTTAGTCTTTTGAAGACTTGTTTTGAGCACTTCCTTCAACTCTTTGATCTCATTGTTGAGGGAGAATATTTTTGTTTGAGCAGCTTGGTTCAACTTGGCTCCGGAATCGCTTTGATTCCGGCTATTTGAGTCCGCCTTCCGGTGGGAATACTTCTCAATCACTTGGGCTTGCTTCTCAATGAAGTCTCAAGCATCGTCCTCTCTCATGTCCATGAATGTGCCACAAGAGAGAGATTGGAGGTTGAATTGTGTTTCCACATCCAATCCTTTGTAGTAGATCTCCAATAATTCCAGCTTGGAAATGCCATGGTGTGGGCAATCCAACAAGAGATCTTGAAACCTTTCCCAAGATTGAAACAAGCTTTCATTAGGTTTCATAGAAAAAGCATTTATTTTACCTCTCAATTCCGCCGTTTTGGATGGCGGAAAGAATTTGGTGAGGAATTCCGAAGACAATTCCTCCCATGTAGCTAGCTTTGCAGCTGGAAGTGTTTGGTACCAAGCTAGATCCTTGTCCTTCAAAGAAAAGAAGAACGGTTTGATCTTGTAATTGCTTGTAGTAGCCTTCTTCGGCTTCATAGTCTCCATGAGAATCTCAAAATTCTGCAAGTGTTGGTGTGGAGATTCAGTACTTGCTCCGCCATATTGACTTTGGCGAACCATGGTGATGACTTGTGGTGAGAAGCTAACTCTTGGATGTCTTCAGCTCCGAAATCCACACCTAGACGGCGTGGTTGCTGAATTGGGTCCATCCGTTGCCCCAAAGTTCGGGGTCTATCATCATTATTAACAGCTCTCACGTTCCTAGTTGGGAGGCGAGGAACAACCCTTGGTTTTGGGGTGTTTCGAATAGGACGAAGTAGTGGATCGATCTCCTCAAGTTCCGGCATGTCCGGATCTATCTCTTCATCATCGAACGAGTCATTTCGAATGGATTTAGTTGGTGTCTTGATTTTCTTCTTCTTCTTGGATTCGTTCAACTCCAACTTCATGTCCAACATCATAGCTCTTAGTTCATCAATCTGAAATTGATGACTCGTTTCAGCATCTTTTCGTGCTTTCTCACTCAACTGGAGTTGGCGTTGAGCTTCGTTCAGTTCAGCTTGGTAGTTTCTCTCGTCGTTCTCGGCCATTTTCTTTTCCTTCAACTTTCTCCTCAAAGTTCTCTCCAATTCGGGATCGAAAGGAACTAAATCTTTAGTGGATCTAGTCTTTCGCATATACCTAAAGAACCTGCAAAGATCACTCAAGTAGACAAATCAAATCACAAGAGCAAGAGCTCTCAAGCTAGACAACCGAAAACCGAATTTGGTCTAGACCAAATCCCCGGCAACGGCGCCAAAAACTTGTTCGCTCAAAAGGTGTGTGCGTCAAAGTCTTAAATTTATATCTAGAACTCAAAGCAAAGCGAACCCGCAGTGTACGGATCAGCTGTAGTAATGTAAGAATTCCAGAGTCGAACTCAGGGATTTGATGAGAATAATTCCGATTTCAATTATCTAGCAAAAAGTGTGAAAAGCTTTTGTGATCAAATAGGGGGAAATGATTCCAAGGATTCAAGTATCCGATTTCGGCTTTCGATTTAAGACACTTCTATAGATATAGGACAGATTTTATATTGCCTAGATCAATTGTTCAAAGGTAGGATTCATACGGTGAAGTTCCGAAACCTATATGACTAATCTAAAGGTTCTCTCTATAAGCGTTGTTGAGGCTGCAATATAGAAAGATCTAAAGACAAGAATTATGTTCAAACTAACTATCTAATACTCCAGGATATGACTCTCCAAAGTAAAGAATAGCAAGCACAATTAAAATCTTAATAAAGGATGTTAAGTCTCTTTATTACCCAAATCTTGAAATCTTAATCTATTAAATGTAGAATCAGGTTTGAAGTGTCTTCATACATTCAATTAGAGGGAAAAAAAGGTTAATCAAGGTTGGGATTTACGCAAGGATTAGTTTTGGTTAAAGATTGATTCAATTAAGGTTCGTCAGAGGAATAAATCGGGCTGTTCATAAGAAAATCGGCCGATTTACTCAAGAACATGTCCGATTTTCCTGTTGTCGCAAAACTAAAATCTAAACTCTCAGGGTCCTAATGTTTGAATGAGTTCAGTCTATCCTTATCTAAGCCTTAATCATCAACTATTCTCCCCAGAATCACAAAGGTTTTAGCCAACCATTTTCAAAATCGAATCAAATTAAATATTGAGAGAAATATCGCAAAGAAACCGAATCTTGAATAAAAATTCCAATAACCTTCAAATCTGTGAACGATTGTCAAAACAAATCAATGTGTCTCTTAAGTAACTCGAATTCGTGCTCAAAAACAACAAGCACTTCAATGGACAAAGAAATCTCACAACTAGAATCGAGATTAGCTTCCCGGCAAAGAGTCCTTCAATCTTCCTCCAAGAATCTCCGAATTCTCGTAAACGTGTAAAGATTTCCCGCTGCGGCCTCCCCGTTTTCGTTCGTAGGGTCCTCCTTTATAGTTTCTTGCAAATGGGCTGTTTGACAAATCTCTCTTCTAGCCCAAAAGAATTGGGCTTTGTGTCGTCTTTTTATTTGGCCGAAAAACAGAAGAAATCGACCCAGTCGATTTATACACAAAACCGTTCGATTTCTAGGGTAGAAAATCATCCGATTTATATGCATCTTGGCACGATTTTCTTCAACAGAAAGTGCTCTTCTCTTGGCTCGTCTTCTATGCTTCTCCTTTGCAATTCCTTAGCTCTTTATGACCCCTTTAAGACTCCTTTAGCTTTCTTAACATCCTTAGATGCTCCTTGCTCCGCTTTTGCTTCCAATTCCGCTCCATTTACCTATAATTCATCAAAAACTCGTGTAGACCTCTATTTCCGACAAATGATTGAATAGAACATAAAAGGCACACAAAATCTCTCTAAATGCAAGTTAAACCGAGACAATCTTCTATATTATGCATGAATATGATGATACATAATTCATGTCATCAAATGCATAATAAATCATTATTATCGAAATTAATCATGTATAATCCAGTTGAAACCACTAAGTCAATCAACAAGCTCGAGGTCTCAAGGACTTTTCAAGAGAAGGTCAAGAAACGTGTGAGGGTGGGATGTATATAGGGAATGTGGTGCTAGAATCCGGGAAAAGGATCTTACTTCACTTCCTTTGAACTTCGACCCATCTTAGTACCCGTACATGCCACCACCACCCCCACCGGATCGGGATTATTGAGAGCTTGCAGGATTTTCTTTATTTATTTATTATGCAGCTCAGCTTTATCCGGTGAGTACTTTGTTTCTTTAGACTTATTTTGACCCATTGGGACAATGTGTCCCAAGTATGGGGTATTTGGATGTACTTATATGACTTATGTGGATGTATGACTCGACTCTATTTGGATATTATTGTCTTATTTATGCTCTATGTGCTTATCTGAGATTACATGCATACAAGTTATTTGATTGATTAAAACGTCAAAAACTGGTTTGAAAAAAAAAATTTTATGACCTCGGCCGATGTGATTCTGACCAATCGAGGTACTTCACCTCGATTGACTTAGAACATCTCGACCGAGGTGGCTTAACTGGAACAGTTTTCGAAATGATTTTTGTGCTTCTTTTCTGGATATGACCTCAGTGATGATTTTTGTTTGCTGACTGGTTTTGAAATCTTTTTATGTTTGAAAGGTTTTATGATATGTTTAAGTTGCTAAATGCTTTGTTTGAAATTTTGGCATGTTTAATACTTTGTTTTTATCCAAATTATGTTGAATTTGAAGGTTGACACCACATGATGAGTTCTCTCACTCTCTTCCTGGAAAGACTAAGGCAATTCATTCTCTTCTCTTCTTCTTCTTGATCATGCTTAGCCCCTCATATACATATTTTCCTCCCTTTACCTATCCGGAAATCTCTCTAAATGCAAGGTAAACCGAGACAATCTTCTATAATATGCATGAATATGATAATACATAATTCATGTCATCAAATGCATAATAAATCATTATTATCGAAATTAATCATGTATAATCCAGTTGAAACCACTAAGTCAATCAACAAGCTCGAGGTCTCAAGGACTTTTCAAGAGAAGGTCAAGAAACGTGTGAGGGTGGGATGTATATAGGGAATGTGGTGCTAGAATCCGGGAAAAGGATCTTACTTCACTTCCTTTGAATTTCAACATCTTCCACCAATAAGCTTTGCTTATTTACTTTTTTTTACTTTACTTTTTGGGATGCATGGACAGAGGTGCACAATAACCGAAGCCTAGGAAATCAGCAATCATCAATTTCTCGAGATACCTCAAACCCTTGATGCACATACCATGACCCGTTAGGAATATCGCTCAATCCGACTTTGGCAAGACACAAACACCCGGCTATGTGAATGGTGCCAAGTTACTCATCATCATGATTGACTTCCCCAAACCTATTTGTTTCTTTCTAACTTTCAGCCAACATTTCAACTTTTCTTTCACTTGCTTTTCACTTTTGCTTGCTTCCAAATTTTCGGATAGGTAAAGGGAGGCAAATATGTATATGAGGGGCTAAACATGATCAAGAAGAAGAAGAGAAGAGAATGAATTGCCATAGTCTTTCCAGGAAGAGAGTGAGAGAACTCATCATGTGGTGTCAACCTTCAAATTCAGCATAATTTGGATAAAAACAAAGTATTAAACATGCCAAAATTTCAAACAAAGCATTTAGCAACTTAAACATATCATAAAACCTTTCAAACATAAAAAGATTTCAAAACCAGTCAGCAAACAAAAATCATCACTGAGGTCATATCCAGAAAAGAAGCACAAAAATCATTTCGAAAACTGTTCCAGTTAAGCCACCTCGGTCGAGATGTTCTAAGTCAATCGAGGTGAAGTACCTCGATTGGTCAGAATCACATCGGCCGAGGTCATAAAATTTTTTTTTTCAAACCAGTTTTTGACGTTTTTCTCAATCAAATAACTTGTATGCATGTAATCTCAGATAAGCACATAGAGCATAAATAAGACAATAATATCCAAATAGAGTCGAGTCATACATCCACATAAGTCATATATGTACATCCAAATACCCCATACTTGGGACACATTGTCCCAATGGGTCAAAATAAGTCTAAAGAAACAAAGTACTCACCGGATAAAGCTGAGCTGCATAATAAATAAATAAAGAAAATCCTGCAAGCTCTCAATAATCCGATCCGGTGGTGGTGGTGGTGGCATGTACGGGTACTAAGATGGGTCGTATGGATAGCCCATGATATGTTGAAACTGAATCTCAGCTATCGTGTGTTGGTAATATAGTCTCTCCCGCATCTCTCTGATATCCAAGGACAGGGTAGCCTAGGAATCTATCATCTGATTCGTCAGATCATCGATCCGACGGTGAGCAACTGGATCCCTCTGCCTGCGTACCGTACGCCTAGCGGGACGTGCTGGTGCTGCAGTAGGCTCCTCCTCAGTCTCGTCATCGTCTAAATCAATGACCGGCGCACTAGTCCTAGCTGTATCTGTGCCCGTATCCATGGGAACACCGCCATCCTCGTCATCATCATCCTCATCCTCCTCAGCCTCATCCTCCTCAGCTGGCCCCTGAGCTGCTGCTGCTGCCTCCTCTCTGGCGTCCTCCATCAGCGGAATCTATGTAGTCTGCCAGTAATGCAGATCATATACGGAGAACTGAGCTGACCACCTAATACCCTGGGGTACAGTCTACTCCCAGGGCATCGCCACATATGGCGTAGTATGACCGCGAGGAACCAGTATCCTCTGTGTGATCATCTCCTGAAGCCCGAGCGGCTTGGCGGCCGCCACCATAGTGCATGCACTCAGATCAAGGTCCATGTAACTCGTAATATGAGTCACTATACCTCCACAACAGATGTCTCCCTTGGCCTTCGCCTTGATCTTGTGCAGATCTCCACCAGCATCATCCCAAAGTCCGGAACTCCTCCGGTCACCATGCAGTACAGACTCAGAAGCTCACCCTGTCTGATCTTCTAGGGCGTCTAAGTATACGCCAGAAGTGTCTCGCTAAAGATCCTGTGAGCAAGTCTAAAAGCCAGATGGAATATAATCCGCTCCCTTGAATCTCCAAGTCTCCATTTGTCAGCGTGCTCAACCACATGAGGAATCTGTCCCCAGAACTCTCGAGCTACAACTCGAGAGGGAAATTCAGTAACTGTGGGGGCTAGGAAGCCAAATATGTCCCTCTAGTGGTCTAAGGGAACTAGGTAATTCCGGTTCATCAACCGGTACTTTATGGCGCACTCGGTGGGCAAGTAGGTGACGGAGCTGACAAACTCCAGGGTCGGCTCTAGGTAGGCCCGAGCTCGGATCTCTGTGAACTGCTCTAAGCCCACCATGGAAATCATCCGCCTCAGATCATCATCAAAATAGAGGCAGTCGAAAGTGGAGATGTCCAAGAAACATGGTGCAACCACTGGACGGGCCGCTATGCGGTCATAGTCGACCTAGTGACGCTCATGTATCACAGGTCTAGAACGGCATGAAGAAGAAGAAGGAGAAGGAGAAGATCTGTCTCTCAACACTAGCTGCCTATCAGAACTCATTATCTGCAATTTGTCAGACCACCTCGGTTTCTCTGACAAGTCTTAAGAACACCTCGGCCGAGGTGCAGGCCGACTGGACTGAGGCGAAAAACTGTTCGATCGCAACTCTCAAAAATCCAGTTCTTTTCCCCCAAAATCACTACCAAAGGTTCCTATGGGGTACTTAATCCTTTTTCAGCAGAATGCAGGGGAAACCAAAGCCCAAATCGAAAGGATTAAGTGGAAGAAGAGGAAGTTAGGGTTTTTTCGATTTTACCCCAGATTTGCTCGATTCGGTTCATTTTTGCTGCAGATTGATGGTTGCAAATCGATCCTCTACCCTTTCCTTGCAGTTTGGAAGCGAGAATCGTCGAAAACGAGCGAAGAACGAAGAAGCGAGGTGAATTTGCCGTTTCGGTCGAGAAGGGGATAAAAGAAGAGAGAAATCTCAGCCCCCTTTTATACCCTTTTTTGGAACTGCTGTCACCTCGGTCGAGATGGTCTCGACTGGACCGAGGTGGTACGAACCGAGGTGGATCTTCAGAAACCCTAGTCGCCTCGGTTGCTCAAGAATCATCTCGGTCGAGGTGCTGTGACAGCAACCGAGATGTGTCTCAGTCAAACTCCGTCTTCTCAAATTCTCGAACTTTTGTCCTTCCAGTTTTGCTCCTGGGTTGTATTCCTTCCTTAGATGTCACCTATTGTCTGTCTAGGACGCCAAAAACAAAACAAAGCAAAGAAAAGACAAACTATCTAAAGCTAGACTAGAAAAAGGGAAAAGAAAGCAATACCTTGGGTTGCCTCCCAAGAAGCGCTTGATTTAAGGTCGCTAGCTAGACCGTACATCATCCCTAAACGTGATGGGAGGTATCCTCACCCCATAATTCACCTTCATCATGGGGTGAGATAAGTAAGTCTATCAAACGCTCCAACAAGTGCAAGTGCTCATCGGGGAATGAATCGTCTATGGGTGGATCGTCCTTCTCGCGTGAAGAGGAAGGTAGCCGACTGAGGTGATCCGCAACAGAATTTTCGGATCCCTTCTTATCGCGGATCTCTAGGTCAAACTCTTGAAGAAAGAGAATCCATCGAATAAGACGTGGCTTGTCATCCTTCTTGGCAAGCAAGTAACGAATAGCTGCATGGTCGGTGTAGACAATGACTTTCACCCCTACTAAGTAAGAACGAAACTTCTCGAAAGCATATACAACCGCCAATAGCTCTTTTTTGGTGGTGGCGTAGTTACGCTGGGCTTCATCAAGCGTCTTGCTAGCGTAGTAAATGGTGGTGGTCCGCCCATCCTTCTTTTGTCCAAGCACCACTCCTACAGCCACATCACTCGCATCGCACATGATCTCAACGGGCAAGGTCCAATCCGGAGGCTGGATAATGGGAGCGGAGATCAACGCTTCCTTAATCCTGTAAAATGCATCAAGACACTCCTGTGAAAACTCAAAAACAACATCTTTATTCAAGAGGTTAGTTAGTGGTTTAGAAATCTTCGAGAAGTCCTTGATGAATCTCCTGTAGAAACCTGCATGCCCGAGAAAACTCCTCACACCTTTAACAGAACAAGGGGGAGGGAGTTTCTCAATGGTCTCGATCTTAGCGCGATCAACCTCAATACCTCGATTAGAAACGAGGTGTCCTAGCACAATGCCTTCATTAACCATAAAGTGACACTTTTCTTAATTCAAAATAAGATTAGTGTCTTCACATCTTTGTAACACTAGAGAAAGGTTAGATAGGCAATGATCAAAAGAGGAACCATATACTGAAAAATTATCCATAAATACCTCCATGATCTCCTCTATATACTCGGAAAAGATCGCCATCATGCATCGCTGGAAGGTAGCGGGTGCATTGCATAATCCAAATGACATCCTCCTATAAGCGAATGTCCCCCATGGACAAGTGAAAGTGGTCTTCTCTTGATCATCCGGATGAATAGGAATCTGGAAGAAACCACTATAGCCGTCTAAATAGCAGAAGTGTGAATGCTGGGCCAACCGTTCGAGCATTTGATCAATGAAGGGAAGTGGAAAATGGTCCTTCCAAGTGGCCACGTTCAGCTTCCTATAGTCGATGCAAACCTTCCAGCCCGTGACGGTCCTAGTTGGGATTAACTCGTTGTTCTTATTCGTCACAACGGTCATCCCTCCTTTCTTCGGAACTACATGTACTGGGCTAACCCACTTGCTGTCCGAGATAGGAAATATGATACCTGCATCCAACAACTTAAGAATTTCTTTCTTCACGACCTCTTTCATGATCGGATTTAACCGTCTTTGAGGTTCCCGTGAAGTCTTATGATCGTCTTCCATTAGTATTCTATGCATGCAGAAAGAAGGCTTAATGCGAATAAGATCATCAATAGTATAACCCAAAGCCTTTTGATGCTTCCTCATGACATGCATTAGTTTAGATAATTCAGATTCGGAGAGGGAAGCACTAACAATGACGGGATAAGTAGAATCCGGTCCAAGAAAGACATACCTCAAGTGACTTGGGAGTTGTTTAAGCTCCACAACTGGGGGTGCTTTCTGAGGGGGATCCTTGCTTCCTCCTTCCAGTGGAGTAGATCGAGGAACTGGACTTTCTGAAGTCTCAATTGACATCGTCTCGCTTTCGACCTCGGTCGAGGTCCAGAGAGGTTGACCGAGATGTTCTTCAGCCACCTCGCTTGGTCCAGAAAGTGCCTCGGTCGAGGCACTGCAACTGGAACCGAAACTGGAGATCTTCTTCTCCTGGATTAGTCTTTCAGTTTTAGCTCCCGGATCTTCTTCCAGCGCCTTTAAGCTCCGTATATCTGCATCACAAGAAGCATTAATACCTTCCTCCATTAAGCTAAAACTAATAACCTTTTCAAGTGGATCTTTAATAAGGATAGAGCTCACCAATTCTCTTGATTCTTCTTCATCATAGATGTTGAAGATATCATCTCCTAGCTGCTCACCCTTCATAGCCGCAAGTAATGCAAACTCCACTTCATCTCCGCCAATGTTGAACTTTAGCTTGGCGTTCTTACAATCCACATTGCAACCCGAAGTTGCTAGAAATGGTCTCCTAAGAATGATAGGAACGGGATAATCTGCGGGAATGTCAAGCACAACAAAGTCTATAGGTAAATAGAAGTTACCTAACTTTACCGGAACGTCTTCCAAAATGCCCACGGGATGGGTAATGGAGCGGTCGGCCATTTATAACCGTATCTTCACCGGCTTGGGCTCTCCAAGTCCGATCTTATCACATAGCTCCAGCGGGATGATGCTCACGCTGGCTCCTAGATCACATAAGGCTTCACAAGTGACATCCCCAACTTGAATGGGAATGAAAAATGAGCCGGGATCTCTCAACTTGGGCGGCATCTTCTCCTTCATGATTTGAATAAGCTCGGAGGATTTAGATGTCATCCTTACTTCACCAAAATCTTCCAACTTCCTCTTCCTTGATAGAATCTCTTTCAAGAACTTCCCATAGGTGGGCATCCCTAGAATAGCATCAAGGAAAGGGATATTAATGTGTAGTTTATTCATCAAGTCAAGGAACTTACCAAAATGCTTGTCTAGATGTGCTCTGGCCCTTGACTGGGGGAATGGAATTGGTGGTTTATATGCAGGAGGTGGAATATAAACTTCAGTTTTCTCCTCCGCTTTTTGTGGCTCCACCTCGGTTGGCATCTCGGCCGAAGTGTTCTTCGACTGTACCTGGACCGAGGTGGTCTTCGTCTGTACTGGCATCGACCGAGACACTAGATCTGCCGTCTTTAGTCCACTTCTCGTCGTTATCGCC
This sequence comes from Fagopyrum esculentum, assembly GCA_033239045.1. Lineage (NCBI taxonomy): Eukaryota > Viridiplantae > Streptophyta > Magnoliopsida > Caryophyllales > Polygonaceae > Fagopyrum > Fagopyrum esculentum. The sequence goes on from BSUD01000002.1 coordinate 123,926,223, forward strand.
ATGATCTGTCCTTTAGGGTTGCTTTCCGTCCTTGTTGGAAGCTTCCTTGGATCTCTTGGCGCTTCATTCGTCTTGTTAAAGAATTGTTGTTCTAAGGCTTTTTGTGCCTTCGAAAATGAAGTCATGGACGTCTCCATAGAGTTGAGCTTGATCAAGATGGCCTCCAGCACCGCATCTTTTTTTTCCGGCTGGGACGAACTCGATCCTTGCTCCTGGCTCTTCAATGGAGTAGAAGAAGAAGAAGAAGAGAGGAAAGGATTAGAGGAGTCATTCGAATTGGAGTTAGAGTAAGGGTTACCCGAATTTTGGTTGTTTGCCCTCCAATTATTGTTGTTGGATCCTCTATTGTTGTTGTAGTTGTTGTTCCGGGAACCGTTGTTGTTCTGGTATCCATTGTTATTCTTTGATCCTTGATCTTCCTTCTTGGTTTGAGCAACTAAGAGTTCCTTCAATTGTTTCACATTATTCTTCAAAGAAGTGAGTTGATCATTGTTAGGTGGAGCTTCTTGAAAGTTGACTCTTTTAACTCCACCTTCAGCTCCTTGGTGGGAGTATTTCTCCATGTGCAAAGCTTGCTTCTCTATGAACTCCCAAGCTTCGTCAATCGGCATGTCCATGAACGTGCCGGCGGATAGTAGTTGAAGGTTGAACTGGGTGTTTCCGTCCAGTCCCTTGAAGTATATCTCCAACAACTCTATCTTTGGAATCCCATGATGTGGGCAATCCAAAAGAATGTCTTTAAATCTCTCCCATGACTTGGACAAGCTCTCCTTGTCCTTCATGATGAATGCATTAATCTTCCCTCTCATTTCAGCAGTTTTAGAGGGGGGAAAGAATTTAGTTAAGAACTCCGTCGTCATCTCTTCCCAAGTATTGATTTTTCCTGGAGGAAGAGATTGATACCAAGTAAGTGCTCTATCTTTCAAAGAGAAGTAGAAAGGCCTTAGCTTGTACTTGTTGTTTTCTATTCTTGAAGGTGTCAAGGTCTCCATCAAGATATCATAGTTTTGTAGATGTTGATGCGGAGATTCCCTCTCTATCCCTCCAAATTGGCATTGGCGAATCATGGAAAGAACTTGCAGTCGAAGCTCATAGTCATGGTCCGCTGGATCACCTAGGTTGACTCCTGGACGCCTCAGTTGTTGATTAGGGTCCATCCTCTGCCCTAGGGTTTGTGGAATACCTGCTAAAAGAATATTTTGCACTGGCACCCGAGGTGGAAGTATCTCGGCCGGGGCATCAGGTACTGGATTCTGCCTCGATCGAGGATCTGGAGCAGGGTCTTGCCTCGGTCGAGGATCTGGGTTCGGTCGAGGTAGATACTGGTCTCGTAAGGCCGCCATATCTGCTTCGATCGCCTCAGTCCTTGTGCGAGTTTCATCCCTCTCCAGTCTTAGCTCTTCTTTGCTGAGGCGTAGTTGTTCTAACGCCTCCTTCAATTCGGCCTCAAGATCGCGATTGTCTTGATTGACCATCTTCGCTTCTTTCAAGCGTCTTTTGTATGTCTTTTCTAGTTCGGGATCGTAGGGAACGATTTCCTTCCTAGCGCGGGTTCTTCGTATAAACCTAAGAAAAAGAACCTGCGAAAGTCACTTAAGTAGAGTGGTTAGTAGAAACAGGGGCAAGCGCCCGGAAAGCCAACCGCAATTGGCTCGGTCTATACCAAGTCCCCGACAACGGCACCAAAAACTTGTTCGCTCCAAACGGTGTGTGCAAGCTTTAAATTTATAACCCTAGATATAAGCTTAAAACAAGGATGCGAACCCGCAGTGTACGGGTCAATCGTAGTAGAAAGCAAGAAATTCCAAGGGTCGATCACAAGGACTTAGTGAAACAAAGCAGGTATAGGTTGTCAATGCAATTACTAACCACAAAAGCGATTAAAACAATCAAAGATGATAAAAAGTCAATTAAGGAAATATGCAATTCTAGGGATTAAAGCATCTAGTTGTGGTTCCAACTCAAGATCTAAAGATAAAGCGGACAAAGCTGAGATTTTGCAAAGGGAAGGTGTTACTAAAGTGGAATAGATCACCGGGTAAGTCTCACTACTCACTAATCCCAAACCGTAACTCCTATTACCGGGTAAGTCTCAAGGAATTAAGGAAAAGAACTATAACCTCAAACTAACACACCACCTAAGGGAATAGAATCAACCTTTACCGGGTAAGTCTCAGGCTAACTCACAAAGATGGAATGAAAGCACACTCAAACCCCAATAAAGGATAAACCTTTATTACCTACACTTATGATCTTTGGTAAACAAACAAAGGAATTACCGGATAAGTCTCATCCTAGGCTTGCATTGAACCAGGAAAGGTGTAATAAGAATAGGATTTGGCAAACTCTAACACTAAACTCTCAGTTACGGATCAGAAAGGTCACCTCGGTCAGACGAATTTCACCCCGGCCGAGATGTTCATCGACTGAGCAAGATGTTCTAGGGTTAAGGATAAAGACTCGAGCTTTCAGGGTCCTACTGGAATGTAAGATTATTCTATCATTGTTTTTCCCACAACCTTCAGCCAATCACCCTAGAATCACACAAAGAAATAAGCCAATCATCATCATGGAAGCAATAATCAAATATAAGGGAAGAAAGTGAATAATTGAACAAGAAAACCTTAAGAACAAGGCTTCAAGAACTGAATCAATTATTAAACAAACAAGCGTTCCTTGGATCACAATCCAACAAGACAATCAACAAAGAAGGGAATCTAAGAAAGTCTTACAAAACCCTTCACAAAAGCTATAAAAGCTATCAACTTTCTTCCTTCAATCTTCCTTCAACCTTCAAAAAGGTTCTTCAAATCTCCCAGCTGTAGTGGGGTGTAGCGGCTGTAAGCGGGTCTAAGCACGATAACAGATGCCGGATTTGTGGAAAATCCGACCCTTTTTATAGGAAAATTACCTCCTAAAGATAAAAGGTCTTAGAAAGATATTTTCCATAAAATAGGTAAAATATATGGGCTAAATTATCTTCTTACTTCCAGGAATCCAGCCTAAAAATATAAGATCATCTTGCCAAAAATAAAAGATCTCAGCCAAGAATAAAATATCTCTCGCCGCGTCCAAGGTGTTCGCCTCGGTCGAGCAGCTCCTCTGGATCACCTCGGTCGAGATGGTACTGTAGCTGACCGAGGTGACTCTAAACTGAATGTGAAATCTCTCAAATCTGGTCAAAGTAAATCTTTAATCTATATCCATGCTTCCTGGATTCTTCCTTAAGCTCCTGAATGTAGCTCCAATGACTCCTTACCTCCTTTAGCTCCATTTTAGTCCAAAACGTGTCATTTTACCTACGATTACAACGAAACTTGGTGTAGACCTCGATTCCCGTAAAGGTAGATGAAACGACAATAGAATCACATAATATACATCCAAACATGCAGATTATTGAAGATAAAACGTCTAAATAGGCCCCAAAATATAGACAATAATTCATGCTATCAGAAGTTATCATACCTGAGGTTATCATACCGGAGGTTATCATACCGGACCAAACAAACTGATTTTATGTCATATTTTGGAATTAAGAATTACATACCGGAGAATTACAGACCGGAGAATTACATACCGGAAGTTATAAAAATGGTATGAGCAAAAACAAAACATTCAAGTAACAACCTTGAAGCAACAAAAATGTCTCTAAAAATGGTATTACCTTCTTCTTTGCCTAGAGACGATCAAGACCCCTGTCAGTATCACCCTGAGCGAGTAAAGGTTGTAAATTCACTAGTGTAAGCATCATTGACATCCGGTATGAACTTCCGGTATAAAAAAATTTCGGTATGAAATTCCGGTATGAAAATTTTCATTATGAACATACGGTATGAACTTTTGGTATGAACTTCCGGTATGAACTTCTGGTATGAACTTCCGGTATAAAAAAATTTCGGTATGAACTTCCGGTATGAAAAATTTCATTATGAACTTTCGATATGAACTTCCGGTATGAACTTTTGGTATGAACATCCGGTATAAAAAATTTTGGTATGAACTTCCGGTATGTAAAATGTCCGGTATGTAAATGTCCGGTATGTAAAATGTCCGGTATGTAAATGTCCGGTATGTAAATGTCCAGTATGTAAAATGTCCGGTATGTAAATGTCCGGTATGCTAATGTCCGGTATGTAAATGTCCGATATGAAAACAAAAAATAAAAAGGGAAATAAAATAAAATAAAAAATAAATTCAGTAATTAAAATCAAAATTTACATAACAAACAACAAATATTCTTTTTTTTTTAATAGAAGGGTTAATTAGTTTTACCGTACCACTAAATGAAAGTGGTAAAAAATCATGGGATATATTTACTAAATAGAAAACTAGAAAAGGCCTAGTTAGTATACATTAAAATAAAAAAAAACTTACTTACCTAATTAGCCCTTTAAACAATTGTTACTTTCTAGCATGATAAAATTTTCTACTATACAAACCCTTTCTAATAAAACACAACTATATATATAATATTTATAAAAGAAATAAGTATTTAGAAATTAGGCGTCTATATATATAATTTTATTATAATTAATCATCATTTAAAATATCTTTAAAACTTATCATGATATTGGCCTTTAAGTAGTGAAAGAATAACCATTAAAGTTGTGTCACATACCTATAGGCTATACACATTGCTTTTCTCATTTCTTGAAAAATAATTTGAACAAAAGAGACAACTTTTTTTAATGGACCCATATAAAAGAAAGAAGGAAAAAGAAACAAGTATTTTGGATGGACCAAGGTAAGAATCAAGAAGGATGGACCCAAATAAATAACTGTTGGGTTGAATCAAGAATTTTACTTTTAAGTGTCCGTTTACTTTAAATTCCGAAAACGGAACGGAACGGATTGAGTCTATACGTATATCCTTGTTCATGAAACTTTTTGGAATCGTTCTTTGTGGTTTAAACTAATTGGAGTATAATTGGACTACTTTTGGTACCCTATTCATGAACAAAAAATGATAAAAAAAAGAAAATGCATTTTGTATGAGATCACAAAAAATGATTTCAAAAAAATTCATGAACAAGGTGCATACGTGGACCAAATTCATTTCTATTTCATTTCCGTTTCCGAAATTTAAAACAAACGGACCCTAAATGTAGTTAAAAAGTAGTATATGGGCCGGAAATTCGATTGGGGTAGACGATGGTATAGTTAGGCCGACCCTTGTCCGGATCCACCACCGGCACCTGATTTCATTAACTTGTCTTGCACTTTTTAACCGGATAAGATATTTACCGATCACAGTTAAAATTGTCCTAATGATCCACCACCAACTCTTTGTGGTGATCACCTAGGTTGGCCTCCTACTACTACTAACCTTTGTGACACATGCATGCGAACATCTTATTAAACTTTGGGCGTGTTTAGTAAAATCGGATCCGATGTTGTGGTTGTGGTTAAGGTTGTGGTTGTGGGTAAGGTGGTGGCTGTAAACAACTGTTTGCGGTTTATTAAAAACTTTGTACACGTGTTTAGTTAAAGGGTTTGGAATTAATTTTGATTTCGATCAATGACCAAAATACCCTCATTGTTTATTTACAATATTGCCATTCCCGGCCACCATTGTCTTCTTCCCCAATTTGAGCTCGATGGATTAGAATATTAGGGTTTTAGTTGGATTATGAAAGAATTGTTTGTGGATTCCAAAATGTTTATCCATCAATAGTCGCAATTACACAACTGCTTCATTTGATTTTCTGGTTAATTGGGGAAGAAGGGTTCTCCCAAATTTCTTTCTTCTCCACTGGGTTTGGGAATCTCACAAGAAGTACACATCTTGGACTAGCATTTGATACACTCGAAAATCGAAGCTTCCAAACTGCAATTGAACCCGCCGAAATTGAGGCACTCATGAGTCGATTCAGTAACGAATGAGGGCTGAAGAATAGACAGAGATAAGCGGGTTGCGGTTGAAGTCCAAATGCGCTTTCCGTTGGGGGTTGTTCGCAGAGACAAAGGGTTAGCTGCCAACAGTGAAGAAGAAGAGTTTGCTTGGGAAGGAATACAAAACTTTCAACAATTGCAGTTTGGAAGCTGTGTTGAACCCTCTGTTTTTGTAGTCACCGTTCTATTCACAGCTGTGTTTAATTTTTGGTTCAATTGGGGAAGAAGGGTAGAAATGGAACCCAGTTTCACAAATCTTCAAGAATCTCTCAAAACCTTGGTTGAGGAGATTCCAAAAAACAGGTTTTCAAACCTTTAAAACCACAACCACAGATACAACAGTGAAATCCAAATATGTAACTAAACACATGTAGAAAAATTCAAAACTGGAACTGAATCTGAATGATTTTGTGAAAATTCTAACTAAACAGGACTTTTGTCTTTAGAGTTTAGTTCTACAAGACATTCAATTACCATAGTTTTTTTTTACCCAAATGACTAACATAAACTCCTCATTAGATACATGTTATGCTAGTTTGCACATAATAGTGTCACTATATCCATTAGCTAACTTTGCTTTCTTTTTCAAACCCAGTGATTTTTATGTATTTTTTTTACTTTTACATACATGTTGTATATTTATGTCTAACGATGTAAAAAACATTCAAGTATGTCATTTATTTTATTACTTAGTTTTTTTTTGTTTCAATAAAACGTGTTTGAATTGTATGAAGTTTGTTGATATCTACCTTGAAAAAAAATAAATTTAGTTCATGTTGACTAATATTTGAAATTATAAGGCTTTGCAAATAGTATTGATTCCTTTTTTGGGTTTCATTTGTTCACCAAATACGCTCTAACTTTCTGTGGTCTGTCAACGTGACCTTAGATTTATGAGAATGAGGTAGCAAAGATCGAAGAGCCATGCACATGTATTTAGGTGGGGCCTTGTAGTGTCCGTTTGAGATTCCAAGCTTATTGAAGTTGAAGATGAAGTTTATTGATAGTCGAAAATTATTGGTTAATTGAAATAAAAAGTAGATTAAGAAGCTTATTTTCTTTGATTCGATAAGTTTGATGGATATTTGGGAAAACAAAGCTTGTAGAAGTCAATACCAATAAAAAATTATCAAATAAAGTATATTTTATATTCAATATGATCTGGTGTAAGGTCATACAGTATATATATGTGTATATATATATATATATATATATATATATATATATATATATATATATATATATATATATATATATATATATATATATATATATATATATATAAATTCATTTGTAAAAACTACTAAATTCTCGTAATTACATCTCCCAAACACCCTACCACCTATCTTACTGTTTTCTTTCACGATCTTTGTAAGTTGTCCCGTCTGTCAAACGGACCACTCACCCTCTTTATCTCGTGATGTTCATTCTTCTTCTTCTTTTTCTTCTTCTTGGTGAAAGACAAATATTAAGTGGCTCTTTGATCTCCCTTGTCCTATTTTAAGAAGCGCCAAAAAGCTTTATCTTCACAACCCGGATTTGATGAAGACTTGTGTAATCATGTTGATGAATTAGACGGCATTGGATCAACTATACTACATCAACTTAAGGGAGATATTGGGCTATAAGAGCTACAAGGACAACAACATGGAGAAAAAGAAAGAAAAGGAGATATTATGGAAAAATGTTACTGCTTTTTCCAAAAGTGTTAATACTCAACTCAGATTAAAAAGAATATAATAATATCGGTAGACGAGGCAGGATCACTGTGAAAAAGATAAAAAGTAAAAGACAATGATATTGTATTTCAAATGTAGTTCAATGCTTGTGTGTCAACTGACTTGGTCTTAATCTTTATATATGGATTGTGTACATAAACAAATAACATAACCTTTAGAATCGCTTCAGTCATCGCTTTCATCTACCACGTATGGATCGCCCGCAACAACCTAATCTATAACAAAGTTTTCACTAGAGCCATTGAGTGTGCTGCTAATATAATCAGCTCTATCAAGAGCCACTTTGGATCCAACTGGAAGGACAGATCTCACCATTCTCTCCATGCTGCTGGTATGCTGAACATCAGGCTTGACTAGGTTGCTGTTTCTTTCGCTGGGATGCTTTGTTCCTTTCTCTTGTTTCCAGTTTTGTAATAGCATTCTGAACTAGTGTTCTATCCCATCCTGTAAATTCATACTCAATACAATTAACATTTCAAAAAAAAAAAAAATAACATAACCTTTATTCATGTATAAGAGATATGTAACCGGAGATCATCTTGACATTGGCATCAGCTAGCTAGGATGAAGAAGAAATTGGCATGGTTTCTTGTCAGCAACATGATTAATGCTTCATATATAAAGTTAAGCACTCAAACTATTCGTGCAAGCGAATACAACGTTGGATCACTACACTAATTAGCTAAACCATGTTTACTACTTTCTCCTTCAGCTCTCCAACATAGTCAGCCCCAAGTGAGATCATATCACCCATCTGCAACAATGCAATTAATAAATAACTTTAATTTTGCTATATATATATATATATATATATTGTTTGGCCTGGAAGTATGCAAAATGCCATTAGCTGAACCGACCTGGACGTGAATATGGTGAGCATATCGATCTTGACAAGGATCAAAGACGGAAACATTCAAAACCTCCATGCCTTCACTCTCAAGCTTCTCAAGAAGCTTCCATAAGACATCATCATCCTTGTTCGTTTGATGGCAAATCTGAATGATGACTTCACCTCTTTTGATTTCATTGACGGAAACAGACGCAATTTTGTCTTGCTTTTTGGCTTCCTCAGCTAGCTTCTGATTGTGAAGCCTTGAGAGCAATTCTTTCTTCTTAGATTTGAGCTTTTCTACATCACTTTCCAGATGTGGAATGTGTTCGACAGCTCTGTCAATCAGATATGGTGTACTCCACTTCTTCTGCAATCAATTAAGCTCCACATTCAAACAACAATTACAGTAGGTAGCTAGCTCTACAACTGAAAAGTTGGGATGAACAACATTATGCCCTAAATAATATGGGAGATATACTTTTTGACCTTCAATAACATCCCTTATAATACAAGGTAAATGCAAATGAGTAAGGTGGCAATAGCAGGCTATTATATCCACATTATTGTTAGCGTTAAGATAAAGGGCTCACCCGAAGGATCACCACGGGGACTAAGAAAATTTTGGAAGATATGTCTTGAATGTCACCTTCACAGATTCACTTAGGAGATGATACACCCTCGTCTGGGGAATGAGGGAAATAAGTCCCCGTCAAACAAAATGGACAAAATCCCCCTCGGTGGTTGAACTAGATTCATTTTCATTTTATTTTCGAAGTTACAATCAAACGGGAGGATATAATTCATTGGTAGCAAGAGTGACAATTTCCTATTTATCTACAGACATGGCATGAACATAACATGATTTGGGTCTTTTATCCTACTTAATGGGTATTTTGTTGTCACTAGGATACCTACAAGTTTGTTTCTCTCTCAAGAGAAGTATGCCTAACTAGGAGATTTTTTTTATCAATTCAAGATGACAAACTCCAAACCCTCATCTAGACCTCTAGTCACTTGTAGATCTACCTCCCGTTATTTGTGTTCTTCAACTCTCAAGATGTGTGGAATACTATTTCTCCTATTGTCAATTGATTTTAGGATGTAACCCAAATACTTGTGTGTAAGGTTCATTTTTTATAGTTTTGTGTTCCACATATTAGACCCGCCGGATATAAAAAGAGAATTTAAAATCAACACCCCGCTCATCTCTTAGGTTGAAACCCTATGCAACTGAAGTGTCATGATGAGCGGCTAATATATGAGTTGAAGATAAAGACGGCTGACCTTAGGTTTGTTATGAGAGTCGGGAAGCAAAGATCGAAGAGCCAAGTAAGTCGTATTTAGGTGAAGCCTCCTAACCCTCTCCTTCTCGTTGTGATCTATTTTTCTCTGCTTCATCATCATCATGACACTGGAAGATGAAGATACTGTGCCAACTTGATCTCCTGGATCTCCCTTTCCATTTGGTTGCTCTTGCCCTAGTTCAATTGCTTCACGTGTTATAATTCTATCTTCAACAAATAGATTAGGGCTAATTTGGTTATAATCGTCAGCCAACAAAAAGCTCAAATCTTGCCCTATATATTGTGGGACAGCTCCAAAAAAGCTTGTGTATGGAGGTTCAAGATGAGGAGGGAGAGGAGGGTAAAATAGGATTTCATCGTCTCCTACAACTTCATAACCTGGATTTGATGAAGCCATTGATGGATTTGTTTGGTATACAGAAAAGATTGGAAGAGGGTTTGTTCTTGATCTATAAATCTTGTATCCTCATATTTAATTGTAACTGAAAAGTTCTGTGAGGAGTTGCAGTGATGATCTGAGGAAGTCAAGTACCCAACAATGGTGAAGGAGGCTGTTTTTTTTGCTCCTTTTTGGTAAAGTCAATTGATTTAATTTACTCGGATTAAAAAATAAATCCGAAAGGTAAGACACCAACGGCCGGTATATTTATTTAAAAGATAAAGAATAAACAAAAAAACAATACGTCAACAAACTTGGTCTTAATCTTATATTTTAACAACCAGAAGTCAAGTATTCTTTTAAAAATGGCGTGGGACGTCTTTTGTCATGTCATTATTTGTTGCTACCTTTTTAACAAATCAATTGGTTAGATGTACTCGGATTAAAAAATGAAACCGAAAGGTAAGGGACCGCCGACCGCGTTTATTTAAACGATAAAGAATAGACAAAGGAGAATGATAAGATGTATGTCAACAAATTTGGTCTTAATCTTATATCTTAAAACACGTTATTCGACGAGCGACTTAAAACGCGTAATTCGACGAGCGAGACATACATGTCAATACCATACTTATTGTGTATGGAAAACAAAGATAGGGCAAATGGATGATATGATATTAGCAAAAGCAAAAAGGGTAAAGGTATCCATGTCTTCTCCCGTTGCAGGACAAGGAGAACAAACTGGAGATCTTAATCTAATAACAAAAGCTATGAAAACAGCAAAGAAGATGGAATTAAAATACCTGTTGGTTGCCAATCCAAGAGACGATGGAGAGCTCTTTGATTCAAATATGTGTTTGCAGTGATCGACAAAGTCAGAATCATTTATTGGAAGCATTCAAGAATATATATATATATATATATATAGGTTTTGCAGTACGTTAATAAGTAGTACGTGGAAGTGGGCAGTACAAGTTAAGTGACAGTACATATATGATACAGCATAAAAGAAAAGTGTAGTGGTAGTAGTATCATTCATTATTTATAATTGGTACGCCTAATACTTGCCCATTAGCAGTAGGTAACCCTGAGTCAATTGACGTTTTCACAGCCCCTAATCTTGATTAGACCATCTCAAAGAAGAATGCTATCTTAGTTGTGTCCGGTTTAGATTTTTCGGTAGTTTTTTTTTACTATTTTTTAAAAATGGTCGGGCATAATCTCGGCCCGCACAAACCAAGATTCCTACCACTGATAAGCATAACTCAAATAAATTGAGGAGCGAAAAAATCATGAAAACAAAACATGTTGACAAATTTGTCATTGTGGTCAGACCAAATCATCTCATAACAATATGGCAAAATGCCGCTTAGGTCAAAGACCAAATCATCACTCAAATCCTCAACACCAACAATCCTGTTCTTTTTAAAATATCTCAAATGCAATCTCTTAAAAATACCACAGTGCAAGATAAACAATGTCACCGCCAATCATTGGCAAAACTACTCAAGTCAAAGACAACGTCAAACACGTACTTTCATAATCAATCGATAACTCATTTCTTTAAACACCATGAATGCATAGTTCATAAATTCCGAAATCAATCATCTTTCAAAACATCAAATCATGTATGTAACAAGATAAATTATTACAACTAAATTATGCTCGTATAAAAGCTCACAAGTACTTGCCTCGATAAATCTTACTCAAACACACTCAAAGTCAAAAGCGACAACGTCAACAAAACTCGACAATATCACAAACGACCTATCGAGCAAAAGATCACAGTTAACATATATACTATAATGATCATCACAAACACCATCTAATAGGTGTAGAAGTGACTTGCTTAATCCTAACTCAAGTTTGGGTTGTACTTCCTTTCTAGGGTTTGTCATTACCCTTTTATCCAAATGAACAAGTACTTAGAATATCGAACTATTCATATTATAACCCAATTACCATAATTCACAACTTAACATGCAACAACCGTTGTCCAACAAAGGTTTCAAGAGTTACTCTTGTAGTGAAGGCGGAACGAAAGTCAATCAACGCTTGTCGAACTTTGACTTGAGCTAAAAACCTTAACCGAGGGTGCTTTCGATCATAAACAGCATCAACTATACAAGTTTAACTCTATTTGCTAAACTTGGGACATATGACGTAATATATAAATATAGTTTAAAAACCATAACTATAAACTCGGTTTAAAAATCGTATATATATTTTCTAGGGGTAAACAACGCAAATCTAAAAGGGCCCTTTCTGCGATATAAAACTTGGCCAAAATCTATAAATTCTTTTCCAGGGGCATTTTTGCAAAGTCGGAAAATATGGGTCATTTACGTAAAGTAAAAGTTTGGACCATTTACGTAAATACGCATATGAGGGCATAAATGCAGAAAACACAAATATGGCCATAAATTGTAAATAGAAACATGGGAGGGCTTTTATAATATATCCTAAAATCCGGGGCCCGATTGTAATATCGGAAAAGGATGGAAACGACGGTTGGTTCCTCCGGTGACAAGGCATGCAACACGGCTCCGGCGGCACTACAACGTCTCCCAACCGCACCAGGACAACAACAAGATGGTTGAGCAGCTCTTCCCAGAGCCAGCATTTCCTTTCTGGGAACGGTTGTAATTAATAGAAAGACGAGAGAGGAGCAAGCGAGAGAGGAAGCTCTGATGGGAGTGACGAAGAAGAAGAAGAAGAAAAAAAAGAAGAGTGTTGGAGTCTGCTTGAGAAAGGTGAGCTGACAAGGGAAAAAGGAACACCAAAGGTGGCCGGAGGCAAACTCAATAGAATAAGAGGAAAAGGAGGTAGAGATGGGAGAAGACTGAGAGTGAAGACTAGAAACATAGGGGCTTTGATGAATGCAGGTGATGGTGAACCTCGAGGAGGTTTGAGAGAGACGGAGGGTGCAGAGAAGAGCTCGACAAGAGCTCGACAAAGATGGAGTGGAAGTAGAGATGCAGGAGCTTGAAGTAGGCTGAGGGACAAGGGAATGTAGAAAGATAAGGACGAAGAGAGTGAAGGATTTATTGCATGGAAGGTGAAGGGAAGAAGACGGGGCCAACGGTCGGGGTAGCTACAAATAGGTAGGGGAGCTAGACGGCTAAGAAAGTAGAGCAGCAATAGTGTTGGACATAAAAATGTAACCAATTCTATTACATTTAAGTGAATGCACACAAGCTATATAAATACATGTACGATATGCATTCAATAGACAAGTTGATCATTTAGTAATCAATATCATACGTAAATATCCTTCTCTCATTCACTCATACCTAAATTATAACATGGTATCAGAGGGATTTTAAAGATCCTCTTGCCCTACCATGCCAAACACACACATTTCAGATTATGATCCTTCAAATGTTGAAGATGATCTATTGCAGCAAGTCAAACTCCATCACTTTGATGCTCCATCGCTCAAACTAGCAACAACTCTCCTCAACAATTCCAACTATTCTCGTTGGAAGAGATCAGTGGAAGCTTTGTCATTAGCCAAGAACAAACTCAATTTTGTTCATGGCGTCTACAATCGTCCTCCATCAGATTCCAAGATGCAAGCCAGGTGGGATCAATGTTATAGTATGCTTATATCTTGGATTTTGCACTCAATGGAGAAGGATATTGGAGAATCGTTCTTGTTTTGTAATACTACTGCTCATATATGGAATGGATTGGAGATTCGATTTTGAAGATCCAATCACATCAGTCTTTACCAGATTCAGAAGGAACTCACTCTGATTTCACAAAGTAATCAATCGGTTACCTCATATTTCACTAGCATGGAAAACTTTCGGAGAAATATGCTCTTGTTGTGATGAATCAGATATGTAAGTGTGGATCCAATGCTATCGCACTGGCTATGATTCATGATCAACGGGTTATACAATTCCTAGTTGGCCTGAATGACTCCTTCTCTTTGGTTCGTTCTCACATTTTGATGATGCATTCTAGTCCAACTCTTAATGAAGTTTACAAGATTGTGCTTCAAGAGGAGAATCAGAGAACTATTTCCAACACGCATATTCTGGATGATAATGCTTCGGCATTCTACTCTCAACATCGCACCAAATCTTTCAAACCACCATGTCGAGGCCATCCAAGTACTGATTCCAAATCTGGATCAAGTTCAAACACACGTCCCTATTGTGAGCATTGTAAAATCAAAGGACACTATGCAGATCATTGTTGGAAGTTGATAGGTTATCCAACTTGTCCTATTCCAGGTCTTCCATGGTGTACACACTACAAGATTGTAGGTCATGACACAAACAAATGTTGGAAAGTGATTGGATATCCAACAGGTCATAAACTGGTTGCATTTGCAGTCACAAGATTTTTCACACCTAAACAAATGACCAACATTCTATCTCTACTTAACAAGACACAACCTCATGATCCTCTAAGTGATGTTACTGCTCTTCTTGCTGCTAAGCCTTCTTGTTTCTTATCTGTTAGTCTCAATTCCAAGTGGACCTTGGACAGTGGAGCCATAGACCACATAACTCCCAATCTTAACTTCCTTACATCCTATACTACCCTTCCTATTCCCTCATTCATTACAATGCCAAATGGTAATCGAATTCCTGTTTTACATCAAGGCACCATTTCCAAAAATGACAATATAACATTGTCACATTTTTTTCATGTTCCAACATTTCAGTTTAATCTTGTTTCCATTCATGAACTATCCAATGACCTATTATCTCATGTCTTGTTTACTCCTCATGCATGTTTTCTTCAGGACTATTTAATGAAGACACAACTAGTGATTGGTCAAGCATTTAGAGGGTTATATGTGATTGACAAGCTTCCTTTCAAGTCTACTCCCATTTGTTCATCATTTACTACAAAACAATGTAATAAACCTATTAATAATGGTCTTTCTTTACTTATCAAGACTAGTGCACATTCGGTTGAATTGTGGCATTGCCGTTTAGGCCATATACCTTTTGATAAACTTCATTTTGTTAATAGTGATATTAGTACTTCTAAACCACAATCTATTTGCACCATATGTCCCCAAGCACGTCAACATAGACATCCCTTTCCTACATCATCCACACTATCATACAATATTTTTGATCTCATCCATATTGATACTTGGGGACCATATAAACATCACACATGCGATGGATTCTCTTACTTTCTAACCATAGTGGATGACCACTCAAGATGCACTTGGACCTACCTTATGTTTCATAAAAGCAATTCCCTATCCATCTTAAAGTCCTTTGTCTTCATGATCAAGAATCAGTTCAAAACTACTACCAAACACATTAGATCCGACAATGCCTTTGAGTTTTCAAGCAAATAAGCCTTACTATTCTATTTCATGGAGGGTATTATCCACCATACATCTTGTGTATACACCCCACAACAAAATGACAGTTGTTAAAAGAAATCATAGACACCTATTAGAGGTAGCTAGGTCTCTTTATTTCCAATCAAAACTCCCATCTCCCTATTGGGGAGAGAGTATTTTGGACGCTACATATATCATCAATCGAAGACTTTCTCCTATCCTTGACCTCAAGACACCCTATGAACTCATATTTCACAAGAAACCATCATACGGCCATCTTAGAGTCTTTGGTTGTCTTTGCTTCGTCCACACACCCGAAGTCCAACATCGAGATAAGCTTGATCCACGTGCCAAAACTTGTTTTTCTTGGCTATCCTTATGGTAAAAAGGGTTACAAAATTCTTACTTTGGATACTAGGGAAGTCATTGTCTCTCGAGATGTTATTTTCCATGAATAACATCTACCTTTCCACCACATTCCTCACATATCCTCCTCCACCCTCCCAATTATTTCTCGACCCTCCACTCTTGACTCCATCATATTTCTTCCAACTTCTATTCTTCCTTCTCAAACACACGTAGACAACTCATCCTCGATTCCTTCATCCATGTCATCTCCAAATAATGATATCATTACACCCACACCATCTTCTCATTCCTTTGACGATACACCCATACCACCCATTATATCTCTATAACAAGTTAGACGTTCTACTCGATTTATTAACCCTCAATCATACTTTAATGATTTCATATGCACATATAGATATTGATCTCCATCACCAGGGACATTTTCTTCTATTTCTTTACCAACTCATCATCTTGCATCACTTTCTTCCCTAACCTCTTGTTGAACCTACAACCTATATAGAAGCTTCCAAAGATCCACATTTGATTGAGGCTATGGATAAGGAGCATCAGGCTCTCTAAAGCAACCATACATGGGACTTGACCTCACTACCCTCTAACAAGAAAGCAACCGGTTGTAAATGGGTATTAAAAGTGAAATTAAAGGCGGATGGCAGTTTAGAAAGGTATAAAGCACGTCTAGTTGCTAATTAAGGTTACAATCAAAGGGAGGGCATCGATTATCATCAGACATTTTCCCAAGCTGTGAAGATGACAACAATAAGAAGTATCATCGCCATTGCTGCATCCAAAAGGTGGACTCTTTATCAAATGGACATGAACAACGCCTTCTTGCATGGTAATTTATTTGAAGATGTCTATATGAAAATGCCACCGGGTATACCCAATCCCTTGTCTCTTGTGTGTAAGTTAAAGAAATATCTATATGGTCTAAATCAAGCATCAAGGTAGTGGTTTCATTGCCTTATTATTTCCCTTGTTGAAAAAAGTTTTCATCCGTCTAAAAATGACTACTCACTCTTTCTCAAACGTGATGATCATGCAATCACTATTATTGCTATATACGTTGATGTCCTTCTAGTAACAGGTTCTAATGAAAAGGAAATTGTTGCTCTCTAGACATTTCTTGATTCTACATTCGACGTTAAAGATCTAGGTATCTTGCACTTGTTTCTTGGAATAGAAGTCGCTCATACCTATATTGGAGTTGTTCTTGCTCAGCAAAAATTCATGTTAGAACTATTGTCAGAAGCTTCACTTCCTCTTAGAAAATCAACGGCCACCCCTCTTCTCTCCACCTAAAGCTACTCCCTCATGAAGGTGTACCACTTCCAAATACTACTACTTATCGATCCATGGTAGGTAAACTCAATTTTTTGACACATACACGCCCAAATAATGCTTTGATGTTCAATGTCTCAGTCAGTTCATGCAAGAGCCACATACGTCTCACATGGACGCTCTTCACCACACGCTTCGTTATGTTCAAGGTACAATTGGACATGGAATACTTCTTAATGGTTGAGATCAACCAGGTGTGTTAGCTTACACCGACTCCGATTGGGCTTCTTGTCCTTATACAAGAAGAAGTGTCAGTGGATAGATTGTCTTACTTGGATCATCACGTATAAGTTGGAAGTCAAAGAAACAAAGCACAATGTCAAGGAGTTCAGCTAAAGCTGAGTATCGAGCTATGGCCCAAGTTGTTGCGGAGATAACCTAGTTGATTCGACTAATAGAAGAACTCCGCTACAACCACCTCAACCAATTCATCTCCATTGTGATAATATCTCGTCCAAAAACTTGTTCGCTCCAAACGGTGTGTGCAAGCTTTAAATTTATAACCCTAGATGTAAGCTTAAAACAAGGATGCGAACCCGCAGTGTACGGGTCAATCGTAGTAAAAAGCAAGGAATTCCAGGGGTCGATCACAGGGACTTAGTGAAATAAAGTCCAATTACGGTAAGCTTTAGCAATCACTAACCACAAAGCAATTAAAACAATCAAAGATGATAAAAGTCAATAAAGGAAATATGCAATTCTAGGGATTAAAGCATCTAGTTGTGGTTCCAACTCAAGATCTAAAGATAAGCGGACAAAGCTGAGATATTTGCGTAGGGAAGGTGTTGTTAAAGTGGAATAGATCACCGGGTAAGTCTCACTACTCACTAATCCAAAACCGTAACTCCTATTACCGGGTAAGTCTCAAGGAATTAAGATAAGGAACTATAACCTCAAACTAACACACCATCTAAGGGAATAGAATCAACCTTTACCGGGTAAGTCTCAAGCTAACTCACAAAGACGGGATGAAAGCACACTCAAACCCCAATAAAGGATAAACCTTTATTACCTACACTTATGATCTTAGGTAAACAAACTAAGGAATTACCGGGTAAGTCTCATCCTAGGCTTGCATTGAACCAGGAAAGGTGTAATAAGAATAGGATTTGGGAAACTCTAACGCTTAACTCTCAGTTTCAGATCAAATAAGTCACCTCGGTCAGAAGAATTCCACCCCGGCCGAGATGTTCATCGACTGAGCGAGATGCTTAGGGTTAAGGTTAAAGACTCGAACTTTCAGGGTACTACTTTGATTAAGATTATTCTATCATTGTTTTTCCCACAACCTTCCAGCCAATCACCCTAGAATCACACAAAGAGATTAGCCACTCATCATCATGAAAGTATTAATCAAGTATATGGGAAGAAAGTGAATATTTGAACAAGAAGAATTTAATGAAAAGACTTCAATAACTGAATCAAATATCACAACAAAGCGTTCCTTGGATAGAAATCCAACAAGACAAACAACAAGGAAGGGAATCTAAGATAATCTTACAAAACCCTTCAAAAGCTATAAAAGCTATAGACTTTCTTCTTTCAACCTTCATAAAGGTTCTTCAAATCTCCCAACTGGAGTATGGCTGCTGCGGTGTAGTAGGTGTAAGCGAGATCTCCAACTGTATGCGGATGTATGCAGCCTGTCGGATTTGTGGGAAATCCGACCCTTTTTATAGGAAAATTACTCTCCAAAGATAAGATATCTTAGAAAGATCTCTTCCCATAAAAATACGTAAAATATATGATCTAGCATATCTTCTTCCTTCCAGGAGCCAAGCCCAAAAATATAAGATCTCTTTCCAAAGATAAAAGATCTCAACCAAGAATAAAATATTCTCGCCGCGTCCCAGGTGTTCGCCTCGGTCGAGTCGACTTCTCTCGATCACCTCGGTCGAGGTGAATCTGTGGTCAACCGAGGTGAGTCACAACTGAAAGTGAAATCTCTTAAATCTGGTCCAAAGTGAATCTCTAATCCATGGCTATGCTTCCTGGATGGTTCTTTATGTTCCTGAATGTAGCTCCAATGATTCCATAGCTCCTTTTGCTCCCTTTTGATGCAAAACGTGCCATTTTACCTACGATTACAACAAAACTAGGTGTAGACCTCGATTCCCGCAAAGGTAGATGAAATGGTAATATAATCACATATTATACATACAAACATGCAGATTATTGAAGATAAAACGTCCAAACAAATCCCAAAATATAGACTATAATTCATGCTATCAAAATACCCCATACTTAGCCCTTGCTTGTCCCCAAGCAAGTTCCGCATATAAAAGGCAAGGTAGAATGGATTATAAGTCAAGAAAATCAATGAAAAGTCTTTCAAAACATTTTTCATGGTGTGCTATAATCATAAATCACTCTAAGAGAATACTTCATGGAATTTAAAATCAAAATATGATCAAAACATTTTATAAATATAGGAAAGTTGTTCATCTTTGCATAAAATCATAGAATGCATAATAAGTCATAATTATCGAAATTAATCATGCATAATCCAGTTTAAACCACTAAGTCAATCAACAAGCTCGAGGTCTCAAGGGCTTCCTAAAAGAAAGGTCAAGAAATGTGTAAGGTAGGGATGTATGTAAGGTAATGTGGTGCTAGAATCCGGGAAAAGGATATACTTCACTTTCACTTTGACTTTCAACATCTTCCACCAATAAGCTTTGCTTATTTCACACTTTTTCTTTTTTTTACTTTACTTTTTGGGATGTATGGATAGAGGTGCACAATAACCGAAGCCTAGGAAATCAGCAATCATCAATTTCTTGAGATGCATCAAACCCTTAATGCACATACCATGACCCGTTAGGTATATCGCCCAATCCGACTTTGGCAAGACACAAACACCCGGCTATGTGAATGGTGCCGAGTTACTTATCATCATGATTGACTTCCCCAAACCTATTTTTTTCTTTCTAACACTTTCACTTCCAGCCAACTTCTCAACTTTAACTTCACTTGCTTTCACCACTTCGCTTGCTTCCAAATTCCCGGATAGGTAAAGGGAGGCAAAATGTATATGAGGGGTTAAGCATGATCAAGAAGAAGAAGAGAGAAGAATGAATTGCCTTGGTCTTTCCAGGAAGAAAGTGAGAGAACTCATAATGTGGTGTCAACCTTCAAATTCAACATAATTTAGACAAAAACAAAGTATTAAACATGCCAAAAATTTCAAACAAAGCATTTAGCAACTTAAACATATTATAAAATCTTTCAAACACATAAAGATTTCAAAACCAGTCAGTAAGAAAGATCTTCACTGAGATCATATCCAGATAAGAAGCACAAAAATCGTTTTCGAAAACTCTCAGTTAACCCACCTCGGTCGAGGTGTTCTTAGGTCAACCGAGGTGAAACACCTCGTTCGGCCAGAACTGCCCCGGGCGAGGTCAAATTTTTTTTTTTTTTTAAAACCAGTTTTTTTTTCAGTTTCGACGTTTTTCTCAATCAAATAACCTGTAAGTATGCATGTAGTCTCAGATAAACACATAGAAACAAACTGAAGCATAAATATAAATAAATATCCGATCAAGTAGAGTCATACATTACATAAGTGTCAAGTAATAAATCAATAAACACCCCATACTTGGGACACACTGTCCCAGTGGGTCAAAATAAGTCCAAGGAATAAAATACTCACCGGATAATAAGCTGAACTGCATAAAAATAAGAAAGAAAATCCTGCAGCTCTCAATAATCTTGATCCGGTGGTGGTGGTGGTGGCACGTATGGGTACTGAGATGGGTCAAATGGATAACCCATAGTCTGCTGGAACTAGATCTCCATCATCCTGCGCTGATAATGCTGGCTCTCTAGCATCTGATCAGTCCAACTGTCGATCTGTCGGTGCTGGGCGGCAAATCTCTCATCGATGTCCACAGTAAGAGCAGCATAAGAGTCAATCATCTGCTCTGTCAGATCATCGATCCGACGGTGAGCCTCTGGATCTCTATGTCGGCGTGTCCTATGCCTAGCAGGTCTCAATGGTGATGCAGCAAGTGCCGGCTCAGTATCATCATCATCCAGATCAATAACCGGCGCACTCGTCCCGGCAGTATCTGTCCTTATATCCATCGGGACTCCACCATCCCTGTCATCAGTAGTCTCTTCATCATCTACCTCCTCCACCTCAGCTGGGGCAGCTGCTGCCTCTCTATAATCCTCCATCAGTGGGGCCCAGGCGGTCTGCCAGTAATAAGGGTCATAAACTGTAAACTGTGCTGACCACCTGATCCCCTACGGTGCAGTCAGCTCCCATGGCATAACCACGTATGGTGTAGTCAGTCCTCGGGGAACCAGAATCCGCCGAGTGATCATCTTCTGCAGCCCAAGCGGCTTGGCAGCCGCCACCATAGTGCAAGCGCTGAGATCCATGTCCTGGTAGCTGGCGATGTGGGTCACAAGTCCTCCACAACAGATGTCCCTTTTTGCCTTGGCCTTGATCTTGTGCAGGTCCTCTGCCAACATCAAGCCAAAGTCAGGGATCCCTCCAGTCACCATGCAATATAGGCTAAACAGCTCCCCCTGTCGGACCTTCTGGGGCGTCTCAGTACGCGCTAGAAGCGTCTCGCTGAAAATACGGTGGGCTAACCTAAAAGCTAAGTGAAAGATGACCTTCTCCCTGGAATCTCCAGGGCGCCACCTATCTGCGTGCTCAACCACGTGAGCAATCTGTCCCCAAAACTCCCTAGCTACAGATCTGGAAGGGAAATCAACAGATGTCGGGGCAGGGAAACGAAAAATATCCCTCCAATATTCTAGTGGAACTATGAAGTTCCGGTTCATCAACCGGTACTTCACAGAACGCTCTCTGGGGAGGTAGGTGAAGGAGCTAATAAACTCTAAGGTGGGCTCCAAATAGGCAGGTGCGCGGATCTCAGTAAACTGATCCAATCCTACCGTCGATATCATCCGTCTAAGGTCTCCATCCATATGGAGACAGTCAAAGGCTGACACGTCCAGGAAGCGAGGTGTTATCACTGGACGGGCTGCTATACGGTCGTAATCGACCCGGTGTCGCTCGTGGATCACCGGGCGATAGGGTCGGGAAGAAGAGGAAGAAGGGGAAGGGGAGGATCTATCCCTGATGGCAAGACGTCTCTCAGAACTCATTTTCAAATTCTCACTATCAGGTCACCTTGGTCGGTGTGACAACACTCAAGAACACCTCGGCCGAGGCACAGCACGTCTGGACCGAGGCGAAAACTGTGTAACTAATTTCCTCAAAATTTCCAGTTCTTTTCCCCCAAAATCACTACAACTGGTTCCTATGGGGTACTTAATCCATTTCTCAGCAAATGCAGGGCAATCCAAGCCCAAATTGAAGCGAACACAGCGAGGTTAGGGTTTTGTACTCGTTTTACCTCGTTCGGCCGTTTCGGTTCGATTTCTTCACAGATCGACGTTGTACTGGGATCCTCTATGCTTTAATCGTAGTTTGGAAGCGAAAATCTTCGAAAACGAGCGAGAATCGAAGAGGCGAGGTGAAATGGGTCGCCGCGGTCGAGGGGGTAGGTAAAGAGGATAAAAAGAAATTTTTCCCCTTTTTATACCCTTTCTGGAACTGCTGTCACCTCGGTCGAGGTGGTCTCGACTGGTCCGAGGTGGTACTGACCGAGGTGGTTCTTCAAAAACCCTAGTCGCCTCGGTTGCTCAAGAATCATCTCGGTCGAGGTGTTCTGACAGCAACCGAGATGTGCCTCAGTCAAACTTCATCTTCTCGAATTCTCAAATTTTTGTCCTTCCAGTTACGCTCCTGGTTTGTTCTCCTTTCTTAGATGTCACCTGTTATCTGTCTAGGACGCCATAAACAAAACAAAGCAAAGCAAAAGCAAAACTATCTAAGCTAGAGAGGGAAAAGAAAGCAATACCTTGGGTTGCCTCCCAAGAAGCGCTTGGTTTAAGGTCGCTAGCTGGACCATAGTGCGTCTCAAACGAGGTATATTGGTGCAACCTCCTCAACCGGAGTCTCCGGTTTGTAATTCTTGAGTCTATGACCGTTGACCTTGAAGCTTCCGCTCGTTTCGCCCCATATCTCAACTACACCATGAGGAAAAACATGTTTCACAACATAAGGTCCGGTCCATCTAGATTTTAACTTACCTGGAAAGAGGCGGAGGCGGGAGTTGAAGAGTAGAACTAAGTCTCCTTCGTTAAGCTCCTTTGGGATGATACGCTTGTCATGCCATTTCTTCGTCCTCTCCTTATAGATTTTGGCGTTCTCATAAGCGTTCAAACGCAGCTCCTCCAGCTCGTTGATATCCAATAGCCGCTTCTCGCCGGCCTCCTTAATGTCGAAATTCAACCATTTGATCGCCCAATATGCTTTATGTTCTAACTCAACGGGAAAATGGCAAGACTTCCCATATACCAAATTATAAGGGGTGGTACCTATGGGAGTCTTAAATGCGGTCCTGTAGGCCCAAAGAGCATCGTCCAATTTCATGGACCAATCCTTCCTCGTCCTAGAGACGGTCTTCTCCAAAATTGCCTTGATTTCTCTATTCGAGATTTCGACCTGTCCACTAGTTTGAGGGTGATAAGGGGTTGATACCTTGTGGGTTACCCCATACTTCAATAGAAGTGCTTTGAACTTCCGGTTGATGAAATGCGTTCCTCCATCGCTGATGATGATGCGTGGAGTTCCAAAACATGGAAAGATAGTTCTGTTTAAGAACTTCACAACCACTTTAGCGTCATTAGTGGGAGAAGCGATGGCTTCAATCCATCTAGAGACGTAATCAACTGCAAGAAGAATATAGAGGTTTTCTCCGGAGGATGGGAAAGGTCCCATGAAGTCTATCCCCCATACATCAAAGATTTTCACCTCTTGGATGTTATTAAGCGGCATTTCGTTCCTCCTTGATAAATTTCCTGTTCTTTGGCATGCATCACAAGAGACAACAAACGATTGCACATCCTTAAATAATGTAGGCCAAAAGAAACCGGAACGTAATACCTTAGCGCATGTTTTATCGATGCTAGCATGTCCTCCACAAGGAAGTGAATGACAATGACGTATGACGCTGTTAACTTCATCTTCCGGAATGCATCTTCGAAGCATCCCATCTGGCCCGCGCTTGAATAGCAACGGCTCATCCCAGTAGTAATGGCGTACTTCCTTGAAGAATCTCTTCTTTTGAGAGTATGTCAATCCGGGTGGTATTTCCTGACAAACAAGATAATTTGCAATATCAGCATACCAAGGTCCTTTATTATCAGTATGTTGGTGGATGGAATGTTCCACCAACTGGGGATGAATGTCAGAGAAAGGAGTAAAAAGTTTGTTATTTTCAGCAGTCTCAGTTGACATCATCTCGCCATCGACCTCGGTCGAGGCGCAAAGGCGTTGACCGAGATGTTCTTCAGTTGCCTCGCTCAGTCCAGAAAGTGCCTCGGTCGAGGTACTGCAACTGGAACCGAAACTGGAGATCTTCGTCTCCTGGATTAGCTTCTCAGTTTTAGCTCCTGGATCTTCTTCCAGTGCTTTTAAGCTCCGTATATATGCATCACAAGAAGCATCTATACCTTCCTCCATTAAACTGAAACTAATAACTCTTTTGAGTGGATCGTTAATAAGGATAGAGCTCACCAATTCTCTTGATTCTTCTTCATCGTAGATGTTGAAGATATCATCGCTTAGCTGCTCCCCTTTCATGGCTGCAAGTAATGCAAACTCCACCTCATCGCCACCAATGTTGAATTTCAACTTGGCGTTCTTGCAATCCACGTTGCAACCCGAAGTTGCTAGAAATGGCCTCCCGAGAATAATGAAAACAGGATAATCTGCGGGAATGTCAAGTACAACAAAGTCTATTGGTAAATAGAAGTTACCTAACTTGACCGGAACGTCCTCCAAAATTCCCACGGGATGGGTGATGGAGCGATCCGCCATGTATAGTCGAATCTTGACTGGCTTGGGCTCTCCAAGTCCGATCTTCACACATAGCTCCAGCGGAATGATGCTCACGCTGGCTCCTAGATCACATAGGTCTTCACAAGTGACACCCCAACTTGAATGGTAATGCAAAATAAGCCGGGATCTCTCAATTTAGGTGACATCTTCTCCTTCATGATTTGAATCAGTTCCGAGGATTTAGATGTCATCCTAACTTCACCAAAATCTTCCACTTTCCTCTTCCTTGATAGGATCTCCTTCAAGAACTTCCCATAGGCGGGCATCCCTAGAATAGCATCAAGGAAAGGAATTTTAATGTGTAGTTTATTCATTAAGTCAAGGAACTTACCAAAGTGCTTGTCTAGATGTGCTCTGGCCCTTGACTGGGGGAATGGAAGTGGTGGTTTGTATGTAGGAGGTGGAACATAAACTTCAGTTTTCCCCTCCGCTTTCTGTGACTCCACTTTGGTTGGCATCTCGGCCGAAGTGTTCTTCGACTGCACCTGGACCGAGGTGGTCTTCGTCGGTACTGGCACCGACCGAGGCACTGGATCTGCAGTTTTCAGTCCACTCCTCGTAGTTATGGCCATGATCTGGCCCTTAGGGTTGCTTTCCGTCCTTGCTGGAAGCTTCCCTGGATCTCTTGGCGCTTCATTCGCCCTACTTGCAAGTTGTTGTTCAAAGGCTTTTCGGGCCTTCGAAAATGAAGTCATAGAAGTCTCCATAGCACTAAGCTTGATCAATATAGCCTCCAGCACTGCATCTTTCTTTTCCGGCTGAGACGAACTTGATCCTTGCCCCTGGCTCTTTAATGGAGTAGAAGAAGAAGAAGGGGAAGAGAGGAAAGGATTAGAGGAATCGTTAGAATTGGAGTTTGAATGATTGTTACCAGAATTTTGGTTGTTCGCCCTCCAATTGTTGCTATTGGATCCTCTATTGTTGTTGTTGTAACTGTTGTTCCGGGAACCGTTGTTGTTGTTACGGCATCCATTGTTGTTGTTGCTTTGTCCTTGATCTTCCTTCTTGGTTTGAGCAACCAAGAGTTCCTTCAATTGCTTCACGTCATTCTTCAAAGACGTGAGTTGATTGTTGTTGGGCTGAGTTTCTTGGAAGTTAACTCTTTTAACTCCACCTTCAGCTCCTTGATGGGTGTACTTCTCCATATGTAAAGCTTGCTTCTCGATGAAGTCTCAAGCTTCATCAATCGCCATGTCCATAAAGGTACCGGCGGAGAGTAGTTAGAGGTTGAATTGGGTGCTTCCGTCCAGTCCTTTGAAGTATATCTCCAATAACTCTATCTTTTGAATCCCATGATGTGGGCAATCCAAAAGAATGTCCTTGAACCTCTCCCATGACTTGGACAAGCTCTCCTTGTCCTTCATAATGAAAGCATTTATATTCCCTCTCATTTCAGCGGTCGTTGAGGGGGGAAAGAATTTGGTCAAGAATTCCGTAGTCATCTCCTTCCATGTGCTAATTTTTCCTGGAGGAAGAGATTGATACCAAGTAAGAGCTCTATCTTTCAAAGAAAAGTAAAAAGGTCTTAGCTTGTAGTTTTTAATTTCAATCCTTGAGGGTCTCAAGGTCTCCATCAAGATCTCATAGTTTTGAAGATGTTGATGCGGTGATTCCTTCTCTAGCCCTCCGAACTGGAATTGGCGAATTATGGATAGAACTTGCGGTCGAAGTTCGTAGTCATGGTCCCCTGGATCTCCTAGGTTAACTCCTGGACGCCTCAGTTGTTGGTTAGGGTCCATCCTTTGACCTAGGGTTTGCGGGATTCCTGCAAAAAGAGCGCCTCGGACTGGTATCCGAGGTGGAAGTACCTCGGCCGGGGCGTTAGGTACTGGAACCTGCCTCGGTCGAAGGTCAGCGACTGGGACCTGCATCGGTCCAGCATCGGGAACTGGATCTTCCCTTGGTCGAAGTTGATATTGGTCTCGTAAGGCTTCCATATCTGCTTCGATCGCCTCAGTCCTGGTGCGAGTTTCTTCTTTCTCTTGCCTTAGCTCTTCCCTGCTGAGGCGTAGCTGTTTTAGCGCCTCTTTCAACTCGGCCTCAAGATCACGATTGTCTTGGTTGGCCATCTTCGCTTCTCTTAAGCGTCGTCTGTATGTCTTTTCTAGTTCGGGATCGTAAGGAACGATTTCCTTCCCAGTGCGGGTTCTTCGCATAAACCTAAGAAAGAACCTGCAAAAGTCACTCAAGTAGAGTGATCAGTAGACACGGGGGCAAGTGCCCCAAGAGCAAACCGTAACCGGCTCGGTCTAGACCAAGTCCCCGACAACGGCGCCAAAAACTTGTTCGCTCCAAACGGTGTGTGCAAGCTTTAAATTTATAACCCTAGATGTAAGCTTAAAACAACGATGCGAACCCGCAGTGTACGGGTCAATCGTAGTAAAAAGCAACTAATTCCAGGGGTCGATCACAGGGACTTAGTGAAACAAAGTCCAATTACGGTAAGCTTTAGCAATCACTAACCACAAAGCAATTTAAACAATCAAAGATGATAAAAGTCAATAAAGGAAATATGCAATTCTAGGGATTAAAGCATCTAGTTGTGGTTCCAACTCAAGATCTAAAGATAAGCGGACAAAGCTGAGATATTTGCGTAGGGAAGGTGTTGCTAAAGTGGAATAGATCACCGGGTAAGTCTCACTACTCACTAATCCAAAACCGTAACTCCTATTACCGGGTAAGTCTCAAGGAATTAAGATAAGGAACTATAACCTCAAACTAACACACCATCTAAGGGAATAGAATCAACCTTTACCGGGTAAGTCTCAGGCTAACTCACAAAGACGGAATGAAAGCACACTCAAACCCCAATAAAGGATAAACCTTTATTACCTACACTTATGATCTTAGGTAAACAATCTAAGGAATTACCGGGTAAGTCTCATCTTAGGCTTGCATTGAACCAGGAAAGGTGTAATAAGAATAGGATTTGGCAAACTCTAACGCTTAACTCTCATTTCGGATCAAATAAGTCACCTCGGTCAGAAGAATTCCACCCCGGCCGAGATGTTCATCGACTGAGCGAGATGCTTAGGGTTAAGGTTAAAGACTCGAACTTTCAGGGTCCTACTTTGATTAAGATTATTCTATCATTGTTTTTCCCACAATCTTCAGCCAATCACCCTAGAATCACACAAAGAGATTAGCCACTCATCATCATGAAAGTATTAATCAAGTATATGGGAAGAAAGTGAATATTTGAACAAGAAGAATTTAATGAAAAGACTTCAATAACTGAATCAAATATCACAACAAAGCGTTCCTTGGATAGAAATCCAACAAGACAAACAACAAGGAAGGGAATCTAAGATAATCTTACAAAACCCTTCAAAAGCTATAAAAGCTATAGACTTTCTTCCTTCAACCTTCAAAAAGGTTCTTCAAATCTCCCAACTGGAGTATGGCTGCTGCGGTGTAGTAGGTATAAGCGAGATCTCCAACTGTATGCGGATGTATGTAGCCTATCGGATTTGTGGGAAATCCGACCCTTTTTATAGGAAAATTACTCTCCAAAGATAAGATATCTTAGAAAGATCTCTTCCCATAAAAATAGGTAAAATATATGATCTAGCATATCTTCTTCCTTCCAGGAGCCAAGCCCAAAAATATAAGATCTCTTTCCAAAGATAAAAGATCTCAACCAAGAATAAAATATTCTTGCCGCGTCCCAGGTGTTCGCCTCGGTCGAGTCGACTTCTCTGGATCATATCGGTCGAGGTGAATCTGTGGTCAACCGAGGTGAGTCACAACTGAAAGTGAAATCTCTCAAATCTGGTCCAAAGTGAATCTCTAATCCATGGCTATGCTTCCTGGATGGTTCCTTATGTTCCTGAATGTAGCTCCAATGATTCCATAGCTCCTTTTGCTCCCTTTTGATGCAAAACGTGCCATTTTACCTACGATTACAACAAAACTAGGTGTAGACCTCGATTCCCGCAAAGGTAGATGAAATGGTAATATAATCACATATTATACATACAAACATGCAGATTATTGAAGATAAAACGTCCAAACAAATCCCAAAATATAGACTATAATTCATGCTATCAGGCAACAAGGAGGCGGGTAGCTTGCTAGCATGGGCGGGAGACTCCAGGGCTAGCCCAAAGATCTAGGAGTCCGGCTAGCTTGGGCGGGTGTAGGATGCAACGGCTATGAGGGGTAGCCGAGGAGGAGAGTGTTGGCGCCGGATGGTCAGGGTGGGAGCAAGCTGGGGCCGACTGACACCAGACGACAAGGAGTTGCATGGTGAGGAAACGGCACCAGACGACACCACGATATGGTGAGGGAAGAAAGAAAGAGAAGAAAGAAAAAAAGAAAGAAAAAAAAGAACAAGGAAAAAAGAAGATAAAAATAAGACTCGATAAAAATTATCCGTAACGGATGTTTTGGATCGGAAATTTTTCAAACTTTTACGGAAAATATATACAAGTTATATACTCTTATAGTATAATTTCAAATGTAGGTAAATAATTTGGCATACTTTAACAAATTTGAATATAGTTGAACAATTTTTAGTTGAACAAATACATTTTATATTCGAAGAATTGTTACTTTCTAACATAATGAAAATTTCTACAATATGACTCCTATCTACTAGAACTCAACCATATATATAAGGTAGATGTCTATAAATAGATAAAGTTATATCATATATCCTAA
Organism: Fagopyrum esculentum; assembly: GCA_033239045.1. Taxonomy (NCBI): domain Eukaryota; kingdom Viridiplantae; phylum Streptophyta; class Magnoliopsida; order Caryophyllales; family Polygonaceae; genus Fagopyrum; species Fagopyrum esculentum. Next base: position 123,955,994 of record BSUD01000002.1, read on the forward strand.
TAATTTTTTTATTTTAATTTTATCAGCATTCAAAATATCCTTAAAACATAACATGGCACATAATAACTTTAATTAGTGAAAGAATAACCATTAAAGTTGTGTCACATACCTATAGGCTATACATATTGCTTTTCTCATTTTTTGAAAAAAAATTTGAACATGAAATTAGGAATGCAAAAGAAACAACTTTTTCTAATGGACCTATGTGAGAAGAAAGAAGAAAAAGAAGCAACTTTTTTGGATGACCAAGGTGAGAAGCAAGAAGGATGGACCCAAACAACAACTATTGGGATGAATTAAGACTTTGAATTTAGTTTAAAAGTAGTACATTGGCCGGAATTTTTCATGGATCGGGGTAGACGATGAAGAACCGTTAGGTGAATAAAAAGGATAAAAGATACTCTAGAAGGGGGGTTGAATAGAGTATGAGAATATTTCGCAAAAACCTATCTCAAGGCTTTGAAACCAATTTCAAAGGCCTTGATGTCGATCTGAGCTCTTTGTGACACACTTTGATTTCATGGGCTTTGAAACTACTTTCAAGGGCATTGACTTTGTAAACCTGCAAAACAAAGTTAGTCACAATAAAGCAAGATAAAGTGCGGAATGTAAAAGATCAACACGAGAATATGTTTACGATGTTAGGCTCTAAATAGCCTACTCTCCGTCCCAGGGTATATCCTTAGGATCTAACTATCTATTATCAGCTTCAAAGAGTCCTAAATACAAACTAGAAGAAATCCCCTTCTTCTCTCACTGTAGCCAATGCTACGATCTAGCTCCAACTCTTCACCTTGCTATAATAGCCTAGTTACTTCGCAGAGTAACACACACTCTAGTATAACACTTTTTAAAAATACCATTGGAGCTCTCGAGTTCTATCTCTCTCTAAGGGATAACGCTTTTAGTGAAAGAAAGAAAGAAAAATTGTTTGATCGAATGAAGATGTTTTGGATCGCTTGAAGACTTTAGATGTTTCCGTGTAAGTTTATGTCTCTTGTTATTCAATCGACATCTTCATTTATAGACTACTATGGAGAGGTCTTCTAGCCGTTGGGAAGATGACCGTTGAAGATGTTTCTTCTTCTCCATGGAAGTCGCTTCTTGGTTGAGATGAGGTAGATGTTGTAGATCTTCATCTCCTTGAAACACGTTGATCTCTCTGCTCCATGATCTTCTCGTATTTGTTGTGACGATATCAAATTTCGTGAGAGAGAGGATCTTCATGCATTCGGTTGAGGATCGTAGCAAGATCCTTTTAAGAATCAAATCTTTATTGGTTGGTTGAGATCTTCTTTTAAACATATCTTCTTGTTGAGCATATCTTTCTTAGAAGATCTTCTTTGATGCTTTGGTAGATGTGTTGTTTGAATTCCTTCAACATGTAGCCTCGACGTGTCTTTGACTTCTGATCCCTTGAAATGCCTTTTAAGGCCTTCGTCTTTTAATCACTCTAAATTCCTTGTCTTTCCTTGCATCTAATTTCAAGGCTTTCCAAGGTCCTTTGAAATGCGTTTCACAACCTGCATACATTCAATACAAACCACCAAAACAAACCAAGCACTCGATATATAATCAATAAATTGTTAGTGTATAAAATCACTTCATTTGTGTTTAAGTCTTCCATCATCATTACCTATAAAAATATATAATCAAGGTGGAGTTCCAATCTCCCCCTTGATGGAAGACAACACAAATGTCTCGTACCTGCATTGTAAAGTTAGCGATGCATATATGAATATCAAACTAACTTAAAAATGCAGAATGCAGAAAATATCGAAATGTCGGATCATTTATTTCTCCCCCTTTGTCTTTCAACAAGGGAGAAAAATAGTGAAAGAAAGGAAGTTAAAATTTTACAACCTAGAAAAGTATGTCACAAAACCCACAAAAACAAATCAAGTTTTTCAAAAACATCAACTCAAGCTGAATCCTCCTCACAAAACCTCCTTTTTCCCTTAGATGAAGACTTTTTGTGGCTCCAATCATCCATTTCAGCAGCTAAGCGTCGTCTCTTTTCTTCAGCTCTCCGTTCCTTAACCACCTCATATTCGATCACTAGTAGGATAGTTGGCTCAACATGAGCCAGATACAAAATAAAATTATTATGTACACGACGTTTGCAATTCATTAGCACGTTTTCCACTTTCTCTTGAGTATGTTGAGCTACATCTTCAGTCATGGATAGGATTCTTCCCATGGTGGTCGGAGTAAGAGCATTCATCAAATATATTTCATTGACCTTAGCATTTATGGTAGATAGTAGTTCATGATTGGCATCCAGTCTTCTCTTAGTGTCAAACTGGAAATCAAACAGTTCACGATTCAGACAAACCAGTTCTTTTTCACATCCTTCTAACCTGATTTCGAGAGTAGGAGTAGAAGATGTTGGAGCTTCTTGAGTTGGAAGTAGAATAGCTCCTTTCCCTTTTAAAGTCCATGTGCCTGCAAGAGTCTTCTCAGTTCCTAGTTGTTCTAAGAAGGTCTCATCAATCTTGCCAGAAATTGACTGTCGATCTTCAGAGGATGTATCAATTGTGAAATAGCCAAAGATCTTAGGCAACAGATTTCCATAAGGAAAAGGGATGGCTCGCTTAGAGTTTACAGATTGTATCATATGGTTTAGGATGAAATTAGAACATAATCATATGGATTAGCTCTAAGGATTGATCAATCAAAAGTTCTCTTGAGTTTCCACGAGGAACAACACATCAAACCAGAATGGTAAAAACAATTTTAGCATCTAGGGTTAGGGAAGTATGAGTAAGCTGGCGTGAGGTTGAATTGGGAACTAGAAATTTCTCCTTAGCAAGTCGAACACTCTCTGATCGTGAGGGATGATTAAAAGCGATATCTGTAGGAATTCTAAGAATCTCACTTAAAATAGAAGAAGTGAGAGAAATTGGGGTACCTTTTACAGATGATTCGAGGGTGATAAATCCTTTGTCCCGTTTTGTGATGAGATTGACATAAAACATCCTTGTGAGTCTTGGGAAAGCGAAATCTCCAGGGTTTAAGATTTTCCAGACTATCAAACTCTTGAGTCTATCTATGCAAGGGATCTGAAGTGTTTTGAGAAATGCAGTAACCACCAGATCACACATACAAAGGGGTCTATTGTGAAAACCATCGAGCCAAGATCCCGAGGCTTGAAAGTTGATAAACCAAGATGTGGGAAGACCGGTCGTTTGAGAAATTTCCAAATCCTCAGAAGGTGTTTCTTCTTTTGCAACAGATGAGATCTGAACAAATTTCTTTTGGGGGCCTGAGGAGCAAATTTCTTACTTCTGGGAGCCATGGATGATGTTGAGAGAGAAAACAAGGAATTTTTTTTAAAAGGGTTTATGTAAGGAAGGAAAATGAGAAAGATAGGAGATTCTGGCATTTTAAAAGAATGAAAACAATAATAACAAGATTTTGAGAAGATCAAGCTTTTTAAAGACCAAAGAAGTTTCCAATAAAATCTCAACAAGTCTTTTTCATGCCGTAAAAAATTTTGAAACTATAAAAACAATTTAAAATTTTAAAATATCTAAAAGATATTAATTCTTAAATAGATCCGTATATCTTAATTTACCCTTGGATCTTGTTTCAAGGCCCTTGAATTGCCTTTCAAGGCCCTTGAAAAAGATAACTGGGATGGATACGAAGGAGAAAATAAAATGATTTACTCCCCCTACGTTAATGCTTCCTTGTTCAACATACCAAGCTCTAATCTAATAAAATTGAATTGATCTTCAGGTAGGGGCTTGATAAAGATATCTGCAAGCTACAAGTTAGTTGATATAAAAGATATCGAAACATCACCTTTCTCAACATGATCACATATGAAGTGATGCCTTGCATCGATATGCTTAGTCCTTGAATGCTACACATGATTTTTAGTAGCACCGAATAATATATCATCAACATAGATTTGTACTACTAATATATCGTTGCCTCTGGTTTTGATAAATAAAGTTTTATCAATCAACCCTCTTTTGAATTTGTTTTCGAGAAGATACTTGGACAATCTTTCATACCAAGCTCGAGGAGCTTGCTTAAGACCATAAAGATCTTTGTCCAGTTTAAAAACATGACCAGGAAAATCATCATTTTCAAAACCAGGAGGTTGAGCAACGTAGACTTCTTCTTCTAAGAAGCCGTTTAGGAAAGCACATTTTACATCCATTTGAAATAGTTTTATACTCATGAAAGATGCAAATGCAAGTATCATACGTATGGGTTCTAACCTGGAAACCGGAGCAAAAGTCTCCTCATAATCAATACCTTCTTCGTGGTTATAGCCTTGTGCTACAAGTCGTGCTTTACTTCGTATGACTTCGCCACTTTCATCCAACTTATTTTGAAAACCCCATTTCGTGCCAATGACGGATTGATGTTTTGGTCTTGTAGTAAGAGTCCAGACCTTGTTTCTCTCAAACTCATTTAGTTCGTTTTGCATGGCAATGATCCAGTCGGGTTCTTGAAGAGCTTGAACATAATTCTTTGGCTCAATAAGAGACACGAACGCAGAGAATACGCATAGGTTGTTTACTTTAGATCGAGTTTGAACTTCTGCATTTGGATCTGAGATCACATTTTCTTGTGGATGGTATGAAGAGTGTTGAAATTTCCTTCGTTTGTATGATGGAACATATCCTGAAGTTTGAGGCTTATATGCTTGACTAGATTCAGGTACCGTTGATGTATTGCCTTTGGATCCTATCTCAAGGCCTTGAAGTTGGGTTTCAAGCCCTTGAAACGGAGTTTTGACATCGCAGTTTTCTGTTTCAATGTCTTGAAGATGTGTTTCAAGGTCTTGAGAGTTTTCTTCGGTATCTTGAATCTTTTCTTGTATATTCTTTTCTTGATCTTTAGGATCTTCATCCGAATTGTGATCTTTTCTTTGATTCAGATTAAGATTTGCAAAACAATCACTCAAAGTACCATCATTGCTTTTATAAAAAATGACATGAATACTTTCCTCAACAATTTTGGTACATTTGTTATAAACACGATAAGCTTTGCTATTTGAAGCATATCTAATGAATATAGCTTCATCACTACGTGCATCAAATTTTCCAAGATTATCTTTGCCATTGTTATGAACAAAGCAAGTACATCCAAAGGGTTTGAAATATAAAATATTAGGTTTTCTTCCTTTAAATAATTCATAAGGAGTCTTTTTCAAGATAGGGCGAATTAGACATCTATTTAAGATGTAATTAACAGTGTTTACTGCTTCAGCCCAAAAACTTTTCGGCAAACTGTTTTCTAAAAGCATAGTCCTAGACATATCCTCAAGAGTGCGGTTCTTACGTTCCACAACTCCATTCTATTGAGGGGTTCTAGGAGCTGAAAAGTTATGTGAAATACCATATTTTGCACACAACAAATCAAAATTTAGTTGATCAAATTCTCTACCATGATCACTTCTTATAGAAATGATTGGTAGGGTTTTCAAGGTTTGCAACTCCTTACACAATTTTAAAAACTCAAACAATGCTTCAGATATTTCTCGTAGGAAAGAAATCCATGTGAAACGAGAGAAATCATCCATAATAACAAGGATGTACTATTTTCCTTTGGGAGATTTATCACGCATAGGTCCACAAATATCCATATGTAAGAGTTCAATGGGTCAAGAAGAACTTTCAACTTTCTTAGGTTTGAATAAACCTCTTGTTTTTTTTACCTTGTGTATAAGCTTTACATAGTTCATCTACCTTGAAATTTGGCAAGCCACGTACCAAATTTTTTGAAAGTAGCTTCTGCGTGGTATGCATACTTACGTGACCAAGTCTTCTCTGCCAAAGTCTTGGATCATCGGTCAAGGCCTTGAGACATTTTAGCTTAGTTCCTGAAACTTGGTTAGAACTCATAGAATAAACATTGATACATAAGTGAGGATACTAAGCACAATGTCACGCGTCGTTTTGTCTTGAACTTCACATTTTTCTAAATCAAACAATACTTTGTTGCCTTTATCACATATTTGAGAGATGCTAAGCATATTATACCTTAAACCGTCAACCAGATATACATCATCAATAAAGTTAGATAAATTATAACATATTTTACCAATGCCAATAATGTCACACTTTCCGTTATCACCAAGCGTAATGGTTCCAAATGATTGCTTCTTTAAATCTGAGAATAGTGAACTTTTTCCACTCATGTGTCTTGAGCAACCAATATCTAATATCCATTTATGATCCTTTACCTTGGTGATATCCCGCAAAACAAAAAACATCAACCTTTCCGGGTCGACCAAATGACATATTTTGGTCCATATTCAGGTTCGATCATGTTTGGTGGTCTAGTACCTTTAGGAACCCAGATTTGTTTGACCTGTTTCCTTAAACATAGAGGATAGGTGATTCTAATAATATAAGGGTCATTTCTTCTATATGGACATGTAGATCTTACATCACCATTTTTACAACAGTAAAAACAAGTATGCATATGAACACTTCCTTTATCCTTGACAAAAGTGGTAGTTGGTTTTCTAGGAAAGCTCCTATGATAACCTATACCATTTTTGTTAAGTGAGGATTGTTGTTCACCCATAATTTTTTCAATATTAGCTTTTGAACGAGTAAATTTAATAAGTGCAACCTTCTAGTCTTGACACGTCAAAGTTAGATCAACTTTCTCTTTCTCTAGATCGATATAGTTTTGATGAAGAGAGGAGAGGTTGTCCTTGAGAATCACATTTTCTGATTCCAAGGCCTTGATATTGTCATCAAGGTCTACCTTCTTTGTGTTAAGATTTTCAATCTCCAAAGACATCTCACTTAGTTGTTTTTCTTGTTCAAGAAACTTTTCGTTTAGAGAATTTATCCTTATTCTATGTTCCTTGTCACATATAATAATGTCTCTAAGGAATTGTTTTAGGTCACATTCAGGTTGAGACATGATAGTACTTACCACATTATCAACATAGAGATTTGAATCTTCTTCATGATCGGCTATAAGACACAGGTTTGCTTGTTCTTTTTCGTCTTCTGATTCATTTGAGGATTCTGAATCACTCCATGAAGCTACCATAACTTTCTTATTTCGATCAGTTTTCTTGAAGTTGGTCCTCTTCTTTTGTGCACAGTCCTTAACGAGATGATCTGTTTCACCACATTCAAAACAAGTCAGCACTCTAGTTTTCTTGTTAGAGTTAGAAAACTTACATCAGGTTTTTTATGCTCTTGGATATTCTCTATTGTTTGCAAAGTGTTTCTTTATCTTGAGAATTCTCGCAAGATCTTTAGAGATCATGGCTATTGCATCTTCTTCATCATCATCATCATTGTCTTCCTCTTTTGATGGTAATTCATCTTTCCTTGATTTTAATGCCAGATTCTTAGTGTTGGATTGGAGCTCTCCATCTTCTTCACCAAGAACCATTTCATGTTTGATGAGTTTTCCAAGGAGGTCATCAAGAGGAAGAGTTGAGAGATTCTGAGCTTCTCCGATGGCAGTCATCATTGGTCCCCACTTGGCTTTAGGTAAGCTCCTTAGAACCTTTCTAACTTTTTCTTCATTTTTGAAGACCTTTCCTAGTGAGTCAAGGTTGTTCACGATCTCAGTGAATCTTGTGAACATTTCTTTGACTGGTTCATTTAGATTCATCTTGAATAGCTCATATAGTCTGAGGAAGATGCTAATATTTGTTTCCTTGACTTGTTCCTTTGTATATGACAACAAGTTTGTCCCATATTTCCTTTGCACTCTTGCATGATGAGATGCGGTTAAATTTGTTTGCATCTAATCCGCAGTAGAGTAAGTTCATAGCTTTGTAGTTTTTTGACACACTGTCCAAGTCAGCTTGTGTGAAGTCAACTTCCTTCTTTGGGACTTGAACACCTTCAACTGTCGTAGTTGGGACTTTGGGGCCATTTTGAATGATGCTCCATAGTTCCATATCCTGATCAATAATGAACATACGCATGAGTGCTCTCCAATGGGCAAAGTTGTTACCACAAAAGAGTGGTGGTCGAGATGAGGATCTTCCTTGAGCAAATCCTCCATCACCTACAGGATTCATGATTAGTCTCACTAATGGTTAAATCAATATACGTGAGCTCTGATACCAATTGAAGAACCCTTAGGTGAATAAAAAAGGATAAAAGATATTCTAGAAGGGGGGTTGAATAGAGTATGAGAACTTTTCGCAAAAACCTATCTCAAGGCTTTGAAACCAATTTCAAAGGCCTTAATGTCGATCTGAGCTCTTGTGACACACTTTGATTTCAAGGGCTTTGAAACTACTTTCAAGGCCCTTGACTTTGTAAACATGCAAAACAAAGTTAGTCACATTAAAGCAAGATAAAGTGAGGAATGTAAAAGATCGACACGAGGATATGTTTACGAAGTACGGCTCTAAATAGCCTACTCTCCGTCCCAGGGTATAGCCTTAGGATCTAACTATCTATTATTAGCTTCAAAGAGTCCTAGATACAAACTAGAAGAAATCCCCTTCTTCTCTCACTATAGCCAATGCTACGATCTAGCTTCAACTCTTCAACTTGCTATAATAGCCTAGTTACTTCGCAGAGTAACACACAATCTAGTATAACACTTTTTAGATATACCAATGGAGCTCTCGAGTTTTATCTCTCTCTAAGGGATAACGCTTTTAGTGAAAGAGAGAAAGAAAATTTGTTTGATCGAATGAAGATGTTTTGGGTCGCTTGAAGACTTTAGATGTTTCCGTGTAAGTTTATATCTCTTGTTCTTCAATTGACATCTTCATTTATAGACTTCTATGGAGAGGTCTTCTAGCCATTGGGAAGATGACCGTTGAAGATGATTCTTCTTCTCCATGAAAGTCGCGTCTTGGTTGAGATGAGGTAACGTTGTAGATCTTCATCTCCTTGAAACACGTTGATCTCTCTGGTCCATGATCTTCTCGTATTTGTTGTGACGATATCAAATTCCGTGAGAGAGAGGATCTTCATGCTTTCAGTTGAGGATCGTTGCAAGATCCTTTTAAGAATAAAATCTTTCTTGGTCGGTTGAGATCTTCTTTTAAATATATCTTCTTGTTGAGCATATTTTTCTTAGAAAATCTTCTTTGGCCCTTTGGTAGATGTGTTGTTTGAATTCCTTCAACATGTAGCCTTAACGTGTCTTTGACTTTTGATCCCCATTTCAAGGCCTTCGTCTTTTAATCACTCTAAATTCCTTGTCTTTCCTTGCATCCAATTTCAAGGCCTTCCAAGGTCCTTTGAAATATGTTTCACAACCTGCATACATTCAATACAAACCACCAAAACAAACCAAGCACTTGATATATAATCAATAAATTGTTAGTGTATAAAATCACTCCATTTATGTTTAAGTCTTCCATCATCATCACCTATACAAATATATAATCAAGGTGGAGTTTCAGATGATGGCATAGTTAGGTCGACCCCTGTCCGGATCCATCAGTGTCACCTGTTTTCACTAATTTGTCTAGCACTTTTCAACCGGATAAGGTATTTGCCGATCACTTTTGAAAATATCACCCTAATATTTGATATTACAAGTCTTTGCAAATAGTATTGATATCTTTCTTGGGTTTCATTTGTTCACCAAATATGCTCTAACTTGTTGAAGATGAAGTTTATTGGTAGTCGAAAGTTATTGGTTAGTTGAAATAAATAGTAGATTAAGAAACTTTTTTTTTTATTCGATAAGTTTGATAAATGTTTGAGAAAACAAAGCTTATAAAAGTCGATATAAATGAAAAATTATCAAACAAAGTATAAATGTTATTAAATATGATATACTGTAAGGTCATATATTGTATATAACATAATCTTTTGTAAGCTTCCTTTATGTACCTTATGAAATAAATAAAAAATTTACTTGTAAAAACTACATAAATTCTCGTAACCCTCTTTATTTCATCGTGTTCCTTTTCCACTCATACAAATGTTGGTGAACCACAATGAGACGACTCTTAGTACTAATAGCTATTTATAACTAAGATCAACTCTTGTAACCCTTTTTAAAATCCCAGCAATAGTTATTCTAATATGATGAAGTAGTGGGTTAGGCCTATTTTTAGTACAGTTATCATAAGCTCAAGTACCTAATCCAAAGCCAATGTCTTCATAACCCAGATATGATGAAGAATTGTGTATTCCTGTTGATGAATTTGAAGGCATTGGATCAACTATACTACATCAACTTAAGGGAGAAATTGGTCTTCTAGGAGCCGCAGGGACAGCAACAGGGAGAAAAAAAAAAGAAAAGGAGATATTATGAAAAATGTTACTACTTTTTTCTAAAGTGTCGTTATCAACTCAGATTAAAAAGAATATTATAAAATCGATAGACGAGGTAGAAGTAGAACGACTATGAAAAAGCTAAAAAGTAAAAGACAATATATTATATTTCAAATGTAGTTCAATGTTTGTGTGTCAACTGACTTGGTCTTAATCTTATAATGTAGAAAGAAAAATAAGTTATAACTTTAGATTTGACAAAGAATCGTTACTTAATAATCTTTATATATGAAATGTGTATATAAACAAATAACATAACCTTTATTCATGTATAAGATTTGTAACCGGAGATCATCTTTACATAACTGACACCAGTTAGCTATAGGATGAAGAAGAAATGGCATGGTTTCTTGTCAGCAACTTGCTATGAGTTTCAAAAAGAGATTGCTATATGGAGGTTTTCATTCCAATCAAAATTATTAGGAATCTTGAAAGCACGATTAATGCTTCATATATACAAGCTAAGCATTCAAACTATGCATGCAAGCGAATACAACCTTGAATCACTACACTAATTAAGCTAAACCATATTTACTAATTTCTCCTTCAACTCTCCAACGTAGTCAGCCCCAAGTGAGATCATATCACCCATCTGCAACAATGCAATAACTTTTATTTTTGCTATGGACTGGAAGTATGCAAATTGCAATTAGCTGAACTGACCTGGACGTGAATATGGTGACCATATCGATCTTCACAAGGATCAAACACAGAAACATTCAAAACCTCCATGCCTTCACTCTCAAGCTTCTCAAGAAGCTTCCATAAGACATCATCATCGTTGTTCCTTTGATGGCAAATCTGAATGATGACTTCACCTCTTTTCACTTCATTCACGGAAACAGACACGATTTTGTCTTGCTTTTTGGCTTCCTCGGCTAGCTTCAGATTATGAAGCCTTGAGAGTAACTCTTTCTTTTTAGATTTGAGCTTTTCTACATCACTTTCCAGATTTGGAATGTGGTCGACAGCTCTGTCAATCAGATAGGGTGCACTCCACTTCTTCTGCAATCAATTAAGCTCCACATTCAAACAAGAATATATTACAGTAGCTAGCTCTACAAGAGATCACTTCAATAACATCCCTCACAGATTCACGTAGGGGACAAAATCCCTCACAGATTCACGTAGGGGACAAAATCCTCGTCTGGGAAGTGAGGGAATTTGATTAGTTTAAATATTTATAGGGAAACAAAATGGGAAAGGTTCCAAAAAATTTCATGAAAAAGTACATATATGGACTAGATTCATTTTCATTATGCTTCCCGAGGTACAACCAAATTGAGGCTAAATTCATTGGTAGCAAGAGTTACAACCAAACGAAATCCTCTCGTTTGGGGTTTAATGTAATTGTAGTAGAATTTGATTAGTTTTAATAGCTACAGGGAAACAATGGGAATGATTCCAAACTCCAAACCTTATTGGCATTGCTGTCACTAGGACACCTACAAGTTTGTTCCTCTCTCAAGAGAAAAGTATGCTTAGCTAGAAGATTGTTGATCAATTCAGGATGACAAACTCCAAACCTTCATCTAGACCTCTAGTCAGTGTCAGTTCCTTACTAGGGGCTTTATAATATGTGACGTTCACTCGTCGTGATATCAACTATGCACTCCAACAGATGTGCGTATGATTCCAAAGAGATTCTACGGGCTCGTTTGTAAGCGCTAAGAATCATTCCCGATAACAGAATGATTTCGAATCAATCAAAATTTATGTTTGTCTAGAGGTCTTTTAACACATCAAAGTAATCTCATCATTTCCATTTTCTTTCTATTCCATCGATCCAACCAAATGGACACTCACTTTCATTCCTTGAAGCGGATAGTCCACTACATATATGATTACCTACAACGCTGTTGTTTTGGGAGGTTGCCTTGACACTTGTAGATCTACCTCCGGTTATTTAGGTCCATTTACCAAATGGAGACATGTAGAAACCCTATGCAACACCAGTACACATCTAGCTAGGGATTCACTTCGTTTGCAGCAAAGCAAACCATGATGAGTGACTAATATATGAGTTGAAGATAAAGACAACTGACCTTAGGTTTATTATGAGAGTCAGGAAGCAAAGATCGAAGAGCCAAGTAAGCTGTATTCAGGTGAAGCCTCCTAACCCTCTCCTTCTCGTTGTGATCAATTTTTCTCTGCTTCATCATCATCATGACGCTGGAAGACGAAGATACTGTGCCCACTTGATCTCCTGGATCTCCCTTTCCATTTGGTTGCTCTTGCCCTAGTTCAATTGCTTCATGGGTTATAATATTATCTTCAACATATAGATTAGGGCTAATATGGTTATAATCGTCAGGCAACAAAAAGCTCAAATCTTGCCCTATATTTTGTGGGAAAGCTCCAAAAAAGCTTGTGTATGGAGGTTCAAGATGAGGAGGGAGAGGAGGGTAAAATAGGATTTCGTCGTCTCCTACAACTTCATAGCCTGGATTTGATGAAGCCATTGATGGATTTGTTTGGTATACAGAAAAGATTGGAAATAGGGTTTGTTCTTGATCTATACATCTGTATCTTGTATACTCATATTTAATTGTAACTGAAAATTTCTGTGAGGAGGTGCAGTGATAATCTGAGGAAGTCAAGTACCCAACAATGGTGAAAGAGGCTGTTTTTTTTGCCATTTGCTTATTTGTTGCCTAGTTTTTGGTAAAGTCAATTCATTTAATTTACTCGGATTAAATAAAATCGAAAGGTCAGGGACCACCACCGTCCGGTATGTTTATTTAAAAGATAAAGAATAAACAAAGGATAATGATAGATGTGTGTCGACAAACTTGGTCTTAATCTTATCTTTAAAAAAAAGAAAGAGAAGTCAAGTATTCCATAAACAATGGCGAATGACAAAATGAGGGTGTCTTTTGCCATTTCCTTATCCGTTGCCTCCTTTTCAATAAATCAATTAATTAAATTTACTCGGATTAAAAAATGAAACCGAAAGGTAAGAGATGACGTTTATTTAAAAGATAAGGAATAAACAAAGGACAATGATAGATGTGTGTCAACAAACTTGGTCTTAATCTTATCTCTTAAAACACGTTAAAACGCGTTATTCGACGATCGAGACATTCATGCCAATACCATATTATTGTGTATGCAAATAAAGTAGTGAAAACAAAGATAGGGCAAATGGATGATATTAGCATAAATATAAAGGGTAAAGGCATCCATGTCTTCCGTTGTAGGACAAGAAGAATCATTAAAAAAAAAAAACCCTTTACTGGATAAAAGTAATTGAATATTAAGAATTGTTGAGTAGAAGAGCCCTAATCATAGAGTACATTCAAGATGAGGAAGTAAAATACCTGTGAATGAATGTTGGTTGCCAATCCAAGAGATGGGGAGCTCTTTGATTCAAAAATGTGTAAGTGTTTGCAGAGATCGACAAAGTCAGAATCAATTATTGGAAGCATTCAAGAATATATATATAGAGAGAGAGAGAATTGATAATAGATAGGGTTTGCAGTACGTTATTAAGTAGTACGTGGAAGTGGGCAGTACAAGTTTAAGTGGCAGTACAGCACACAAGTGTAGTGTAGTAATAGTAGTACCATTCATTATTTTATATATACTTGCCCATTACATTAGGTAAACCCTCTGTCAATTGACGTTTCAACTGCCCTAATCTTGATTAGACCATCTCAAAGATGAATGTTATTTTAGGCCCTGTTCGGCGGAGTTTTTTTTAAAGCTTTTTTTTTGTAGAGTTTTGAAAAAAATGAAAGCTAATGGGGTTTACAACAATTTATTTGGTAAATTAGTTTTTTATTAGATTTTTTAAAAGTTTTTTGATCCAATTTTAAAAAGTTTCAAATGATAGCTTTTTGTGTAGATTATCCAATTTTTTTACAATTTACCCTTTAAAGATAGCTTTAACAATTTGTACATTTTTTTCCTTTTTGGCTTTTTTGGTAAAATTTATCTACAAATCTACTTTTACCAAACATCAATTAGCTTATTTGTAAGATTTTCGGAATTTACAAAACTCTTTCAAACTCTAATAACAAATCTACCAAAAAAGCTAAAGCTACTCAAAAAGTTTAAACTACTCAAAAATCTTGATTTGTGTTTGGTTTAGATTTTTCGGTAGTTTTCTCAACTAACTTATAAAAAATTTAAGCGTTGCGATTGTTTGGTCAAAGTTTAAAGTTTTATATATTTATTATGTTGATAAAATATAAATTACGAATGTAATAGCTCACAACGACCCACAACGACCTATATACCAATATTAATTCGATTGAATAAATATTATACTTGATTCTGGCCAAAAACCCAAAAATGTATGATTTTTTTTATTTTCAAACATTTTATGCCTATTTATACAAGTTCTCAAGGTGTCATTGTAAGATCTCAGTTTTCACTTTTACCACCTCCTCGGTGAAGGAGGCCGCCCCAGCGGCCTTGATATCTGTCCCCGCCCCCGCGGTGACAAGTGGCTACCCCTACGGCACGGGTAATCTGCCCCTGCGGATTTACCTTAGACAGCGAAAATCTTTCATTTTCGGTTTTATCTTGTTCCTATCTTAGAAGATCCGATTTTCTTATCTTTGGACGACTTTCGTGGATCTTCTAAACCCTAGAACGTCCTTCCTTTTATCTTTTCTTCATCTTCTATAAATCCCCTTCTTTCCCCTCTTTTTCTCGCTTCTTGCTTACGTCTTCTTCAACCCTAGAGTGTTGCAGCCTTGCTTCCTGTGTTCTTGTTGAACGTGTAAGTCCTTCCTCCCTTGTTTTTCCTCACGTTCATGTGTTGCTGCAGTTTGTCTTCCTTATGCTTCGTTTCTCTCTTCGTTTCCCTCTTTTCTTCTTCTCCAAGAATTAAGTTTGATCCTTCATTCTTGTGGAGTGTTCCGTTGATGATTCGTTGTTGTTCAAAGGCTCCCTTGGTTGAGTTGTGACGTGATTTTGTGTTGAGAGAAGCAAGCTTTGACCTTTGGTGAAGTTCCTTGGTGTCGAAGGAGAAGTCGGTGATTTTGTCACAAAAACCGCCCCGCGCCTGCACAAAGCCGCCCCTGCGCCTTTGTCACGTGCCGCCCCTACGCCTCTGTCCAGCCGCCCCCGCGATTTCTTTTGCAGTAACTCCCGTTCTTGTGAGTTGATTCCTTCCTTGCTCCTCGTTCCTTTCCTTGTTCCTTCTGGATGTTCCTTGACCCTGAGTGTTCTGTAAGACTAAGGTGAGACCTTAGCTTGTGTAGATCTCTTAGAGATCATGAAGACTAGAAGTTATAGACTTCTAGCATTCGTTTCGGTTCTTGATTCGTGATGCTTGTTGAACAGGCTTCCTTGTGTCCCTTTCCTGAGGCTTTCTTGAGTGTTTGCTGAGTGTTAAGATTACCTTCGAGTGAGGTAAGTCCCTTGGAATTACTTAGCTTTATTCCGCGTATTGGATTGATTGTATTGGCTTGTTTGTGTTGCTTTTTATGTTATAACTGATAACCGGAATAAGATTGACCTTTTTATACCTTAATTGGCCCAAGTGTATTATAATCGGACGGCCACCGCTTGTCCAGTTCAGAATGGGGAAACTGCGAGGTGCTCTCGCGACCAGTCCAGGAGGTGACAGAAGGATGCATACGTTCTATTCCTATTGGTGAAGGGGGACGGAGGCGAGATTGTAGCGAATCTCGTGTAACAACCATAAGTTGAATTAGTAATCTGATAACCTAATGAAAGATAATAACCGGCTGTTGTGTGAGCATGTTATGTGTTTACTTTACCTTATGTGTGTTTGTGCCTTTACTGTCTTTTTGATATGTTGAATGTTAGCTAACGGTTTATACCGATGTTGTAGATGTTCCTCAAGTTCAGGATGCTACTGAGTGATTCGGATGGTGTGGACAACCGGGGTTCCCGTACATTATAGGACGGGATCGGGTTTATGTTATGTTGTTGCTTTTCTTTTTGTTTTGAACTCGGTTGCGAGTCTTTTACGCTTCCTTTTGTTTAAAACTTTGGTTTTATATTGATTTTTGGTTTTCATTCATCTATGTCTTGTTGTAAGATCCGTTGTGTCGTTGCTACTCTGAGGGTCGGGACCCATTGTGAGGTCCTAGCCCGTAACGCTTCGAGTTCCTAGAACTTAGGGTGTTACAGTCATCAAGAAATAACCGAGGTGGGATAGAAAAATCCATAAAAATATGAATGAATTTATAAAATCATGAATATTAAATGATGTTAAAATTAATTATAAGAAAATAGATATATTATGTCTTAGTAAAAGTAAAAATTCAACGTTGTTTATGGATCAATTTTTTTACAAAATACTATGATTTAGTAAAAAGATTTATTAGCTTAATTAGTGACTTAGTAAAAAATTATTTCGGGAAAAATCATGAGGTCGTCACGTCAGCATCAACGTCGCCTAGTTTAGGGCCTATTTAGTAAGAGTTTGTGTTTTTTCGGATTTATAAATTAAATGAGTTTATACGGGTTTATAGTTTATTTTTGGGTTTACAAACCCGTTAAGTTTATATATATTATTCCGATAAAGATGTTTACTTAAGGATTTTTTGTGGGTTTATTTTTTGTCAAATAACATTTTTGTCTCTAAAAACAATTAAAGAATAATCCAATTATATTTAATCAAAAATTTTACTTGTCCATTAATATTTGATTGTTAGATATTGCTTGAGTATACTTATGTTTTGTCTAATCTCTTTCAATCTTTGATGTCAAACTATATTTCGGATTTATGCTATCCAATCCTCAAGTACTTACCGGTGAAGAACCTGCTTCGATTACACTACGTTTGTAGATTATGGGTAATCGACTCTAGATCGTGCATACTAGATATGCCTTATAGTCCAAAGGCCTTGTATCATTGTGCACAACAAAGAATTGAAGTAAGTCCACTTTGATCCACACTTACCCTCTCTTTGACAAGCTAAGCGATCCAGTTGGGCTTCAAACTTTTAAAGAGAATACTACAGAAATGCACAGACTACCTATATTGTATGAATTAGTTGTTGTTAGTACCGTTGATGTTGCAATATGCCTTTTCGACCACAAAAATCTCTTCATGCTCTAAAACCCTTCGATCTGTCGGTTCTTGAATTGGTTGGAGAGGTCTTTGATCCTTCTTCTTCTCTAGTTGTTGTTGTTGTTGTTGAAGGAGGAAATGGGACGGAGGTCGACTAAACGGCTCTACCGGATGACACAATAATTCAACTCTTTTCTTGCCTGAATTATCGAGACCATGCGAGCTTGTCGTCTACTTGTCGGACACGGAGAGCTTTAGGAAGCTCGGATTGTTTGTTGGGAATCGTTCGACCTTTGTTCGCATTGTTGTTCGAATGACTTTGGATATCATGACAATTTCGGTTATAAAGAAAGAATAAATTCATCCATAAAAAATAAACTTGGGTTGAGGAGATTATTTATTATGGGTTTATAATACCAAATAAACTCATTCAAAAATAAACCCGTTCGCAAGTAAATACCCACAAAAAAAAAGTTTGGGTTTATAAACTAAATGCAAGTAAAACAAACCTTTAGTAAACATGCCCTTAGTAAAGGTATATAGATAGTTTATATCTTGTCCTATACGGGTATTTGCTAATAAAAGTTTTTGTATATTTGTTATATTGATAAAATATAAATTACGATGTTGTAGGTCACAAGGACCAACAAGTTAGTAGGCCACAGCGACTTACATACAAATATTATATTTGATTTTGGCCAAAAGTACCAGAAATGTATGATTGGTATAATTTTCAAACATTCTATGTCTATTTATACAAGTTCTCAAAGTGTCATCATTCATTGATAACCAATGTGGGATAGCAAAATCCATAAAAATATGACCGAACTTAAAAATTGTGAATACCACATGATTTTAAAAATAATTATAAGAAAATAGATTTATTATGTTTTAGTAAAAGTAAAAAAATTCAACGTTATATATCAGGATAAATGATAGATAAAATATTTTACAAAATAGTTATGGTTTAGTAAAAAAGATTTATCGACTTAATTAGTGACTTATTAAAAAAATTATTTCGAGAAAAATTGTGAGGTTGTCACGTTAGCATCAACGTCGCCTACTTTAGTAAATGTATATAGATTTTATTAGAGGTGTCAAACGGGGCCTTCGGGTCAGGTTCGGATCGGGTCACTGCAGGCTCGGGTTGAAACGGGTCGGGTATTAAAAAAGGCTTGGTTAATAATCGGTTTGTTTCGGGTCACGTCAGTTTGGGCCGGGTATCGATTGTTCGGGTTATATCAGGTTATCGGATAGCTTCGGTTCTCGGGTCATAACGAGTTGGTTTAGTTCAGTTCTTAGTAGCGGTGTCAAGTGGTGCCAACGGGTCGGTTTGGATCGGTCACAACAGGCTCGGGTTCAAATGGGTCGGGTTAAAACAATATCTCTTTTTAGCGGTTAGTTTTGGGTCAGGTCGTTTTTGAACGGGTATCAATTGTTCGGGTTCAAACAGGTCGGGTCAAAACAATCTCTCTTTTTTGCGGTTTGTTTCGGGTGGTTGGGTATCATTTTTTTCAAGTTAATACCGTTATCAAATAGCCTCAGTTCTTGGATTATAATTTAGTTCGGGTTCTCGGGTCATTTGGGTACAAGTGTCAACTGGCGGGTCAAGTTATGTTCCGGTTGGGTTGAAACCGGGTTGGGTTGCATAACATCTTGATTTGGGTCGGTTTTCGCCTTTGGGTAATTTGTAATAAACTACATAAAATCACCTCTTATTTATAATAAACTACATAAAACCACATCTTATTACTCATCTTATTACTCTTTTTTTTTTTCACTTAACCACATCTTATATTTTTATTTTCATTTAACACCACAATATTTTAATCCATTAACAATTAATCACCTTATTAATATTCCATCTAGACTAATAGACTATCCAGTTTTCTATCCAAATTTAATGGATCCACCAAAAAGTAATTAATTACTTTGGGATACGGATTATAAATATGGGATAATTACTTTGGAATACGGATTTATAAATCGAGGTCCTATAAATTCCTTTCGAATCTTTAAATGTCACTTAACAATTAGCTTATTTTCAGTTAATTAATTTGATTATGATCAATAACCCGTTATATCGTTAATTTATTTTTATATTAATCAACTCTTACTTTTTAAACTAGTGGGACACACAATATAAATAATTTGACAGCTTATTTGGATGTAACACTTTATTCAAATGTAACTATTTATCGCTTTTCACCGATCAGTTAATAATCCGTTGATATTTGGTTGATCCGTTTTATCCAAATTCTAAAATATGGTATATGAATATTGTTTTAGTTGGATCGGATAATTACTGTGAATATTTGGGTTATTTGTTTGATCGGAATGATTTTAGCATGATACGTTTGATTGAAAATGACTTTAACCAGATCTGGATATCCGACGGATCCGTTTGTTCCAGACAAACGTGAATGATCCATTTGATCCATTTTTTTTCTATTTTGTTTGTTATAAAGTAAAATAAAATATATCTTAGTCAATTAGTCACAACTTAATCCAAATGAAAGGAAAATATAGTTGATACAAGTTTTTTTTAAAGAAACTTATTTAAACACTTTAACACATATCTTAAAAAACGTCATCATATATACTTATACAGTTATACTGTGTATTATGTAATATGTACACTTCATTACTTGTATAGGAAATCGGAAATTAAAGTTGGAAAATACTTTTGATAAGTAATTAGTAAACAATAAGTTAAAATGAAATGAGTTAAAATCATCGTTATCTTACATTTATCGTGCCGGAGTGGAAAAATGTCATTATAGACTTATAGTTATTACATGAATTATGTAATATGTACTATGCATTTATTTTTTTGATACAAAGGTAAGTAGGTTAGGAGGATCATGTTCTAGAAACCGATCGACCTAGCGCATTCTTGCAGATGAGATCTTTCACATCTTCCGGCAACGTGTCGATGTCAATTGGTTGAAACCATGCAGGACAATTTTGTCCGCAACTGTGTTAATTTTCCTGAAAATGTGTTGGACGGAACAATGTGTGAATCCCGAAATCATTTTGAAAATATCCGAGATGATCATTGTAATACCCGGAAATTTATTTCCGTTATTTCTACTTTTTTTTTTCTCTCTTTCTTCCTTTCAACACAAAGCTTATCATTTTATGTGAATTTTTACACACATAAAATGATAAAAGTTTCACAATAATTCAATCGTTCGGCAAATCTTTATTTTTTTTATATGAAGAGTTAATCAAATAAAATGCTTCTTACCAACTTTTATGATTTTATGTGAAGTTTTAATCACATAAAATTCTACCTAAAACACTCTCACAAAAATATATATATTAGATCACCATTTGACAAGGCTTTGACAAGATATGACAAAGCCTTAGAAGGCTTCTCAGCCCACCTCCTATTTGTGTCCCTTGCTTCAGCCCATGTGGTTGCCCCTTTCCCACAGCCCACGCCATATTCTAGCCCAGCAGCAGTAAAGGGCATCCAACCTAGCAAGGACAACGTGTGATCTGTAGGTATCTCTCTCCAACGCAGCAACCTCCATCTCTTCTATCCCCTATATTTCTTTCTCTTTTTGCATATACGTACTTCCTTCCTTAAACCAGCCCAAGATTTCGCTTACCTTTTGTGTTGATAGGAACCCACCTTCCCTCTTTTGTGTCCACATACATCCTCCATAACCGTCAACTCTAAACCACCTCTGGTTCTCGTCATCCTCACCAGACGCGTCCCTGCACGAAGCCCTCCCACAAGGCCTCACAAGTGAACTCGGTTGCTTGGCAAAGAGCGCACAACCTCTGGTTCTCGTCACCCCTCACCAGACGCATCCCTGCACGAAGCCGTTCAGCAAGGCCTCCCAAGTTGAACTCGGTCGCTTGGCAACGAGCGCACCTCGGCATCGATCCCTACCTCACACCACGTCCGGCTCTCGCAACAGATCAGTGACGCCTCAACGTCGACCCCAAACCGTCTTCTCGCCACCCTCGGCACACCTGGTATCGTTGCCACGAGAGCAGCACACCGATAGCCTGGGACGATAGCCTCGACCTCTCCTCCGCCCGCAAGAGAGCCCACTCCGCACCTGGATTCTAGTCCACCAAAGAGCAAGTAACAACATCGAGCCTGAGTTGCAAAGTCTTCTTGCACTCTCACAACAGATCTGGGCAGCCTTCTCTGTAATCCTCCACCTTACCCTCCTCCTGTTGCTACCAATTGTCGGGTAAGACTCTAGCCTCCTTTTCAATCACTTTATGCAGCAACCTACCTCACCCATCGAAGGCCATGGATCGGCCTTTGACCTTCTTGGTGTACACAGGGACTGTGTCGGGGTCATGATGCAGAAGCTCCTCTTCTCCACTCCAACCTTGATCAAAGCCAACCCTAACAAGTACTAGAGTAGAGTTTAGTTGGAGATCAATTGGTTGCAGCCAAGGACACTCGAACTCAGGATGCTGGGAAGCTCTATTGCTGATCTGAGACGCCAAGGGTGAGTTTCGAACCTGAGACCAATTACAAACCCAAATTTTTGATTTCTAGAAATCTGTGTGAGGAGTTGTCTTTGAGCCTGTGTTTCAATGCCTTGGATTTATTTTTCACCGTTCAAATTTTGATAGATTGTAGAAAGATATGCATAGTTGGACGTATCAAAAGTTTAGGTCCATCCAACGGTCGGATCTAGATTTACAAGGTTCCAAAGTAGGCTAGTTAGGCAGTTGGTAAAGGTGCAGATTTTTGGCTAAGTATGGGAGATTTTGTGTGGAAGAGTCAACTTGAGATTTTTGTGTGAGACTAGTTTTTGATTCTTTCTGAGATTTAACTCTTCTCGTGGGTAGAGTACTTTACATATAAGGATTTGAATTTTTATTTGAGATTTTTAGATTTTTGTATGAGCGTTCTAAGTTATGTCAAAGTGAGATTGTGAGTGTTTTTTTTTCATGGAAGTTAAAAAGTTGGTAAATATCTTCCAACTGAGCTAGATCGTTCTGGTGAGGGTTAGAGTATGGTTTCGGGCTTCATATGAAGTTTTAGAAATATTCTAAGTATACTTCTAAGGTTTCGGACACTAGGGGGCAAAATAGTAATTTGCCATTACGGGGGTATTTTGGTAATCTATTTGATGATAGAGTTAAATATCTAAGAGTTGGAGACTTCTACATAAAATAGGATACCTTATTGATCCACTTGCCTTTTATAACAGGCGATTGAGTTCCTGCGGTTGCGGACCGAGTCGAGATAACGGGATTATGATATGATTCAGGTAAGTCCTTTGGGCTTACTTATCTGACTTCTAGATATGAGTGTGGATAATGATGGTGGTGTGTGAATGAGATGTTTATAGTTATATTTTAACAGTAAATATGTACCGACCTATACTTTGGCCTAAGAGTAACGGGCGGTGGCATTCTGCTCAATTAGCCTGAGGGCGCTGGGGGTTTCTTTAGGGACTAGTCCACACTCGGTTTGTAGTGATGCTACCGGCAGAGGTAAGCTAGACCTACACCCAGTTGGATAAGGAACGGAGGCGAGAACTCTTAAGATTTCTTGTGCCACAACTTTAAAACGGAATAAAGTGGATCACCTAAGCTATCAGATAATAACCAAATTGTGCGCCAGCATGATGGGTGTTTATGTTACCTTGTTTGTGCTTGTGCTATCCTTATTCTTCTTATATTTGGATTGTTAGCTAACGGTTTATCCGTGTTGTAGATTTTTAGAGATAGACCGTTGCAGAGAGATCCGGAACAGATGGTCAGCCGGGTCCACGTACTCATTAGATGGGGACGGGGGAGTCTTCCATACGGCATGCATGTTACATATCTATATATATGTTTGTAAGGCTGTAACATGTGCATATTCATAAAATACAATTTTTATGTTTTGAATTTGTTATAGTTACACTTGTGCCTTGTTGTAAGATCCTAGTAAAGTTGTTGTTAAACCAAGGTCGGGACCCATTGTGAGGTCCTAACCAGTAGCTCCCTGAGTTCTGAGAACTTGGGGTGTTACAATCATATCTATTTCCCATGGAGGTTGCTATATTATGTTGATTGTATTTATTAGAGTCAAATTATCTCTTTCAATCTTGATGGATGTAGCACCTATCAAAGTGGTCTTTACGGGACCCTCTCTCAAAGCAAAAGCTTTAGCCTCAAGGACAGATTCAGCGTTACACCTTCCATTGCCTACAACAATGGGAATGACAAGATGATTTCTAATAATGAAACCAAAAGAACATTGGTTCATTTAATTTCTAGAGGCATCGAAATTTAGTTTAAGATGCCCCTCCATTGGTCTCTTCCATTGCAAGTTTTGGTTCTCCTTCTCCGAGTTGTGTTTGTCTTATTATTGGAATTTGAACTTTCCTTTGCCTTATCCCACTCAGCAATTTTGTTAAGTGCGAGGAGTTTTAGATTATGTGGGACCTTTAGTTTATTGAAAATGATTTGATTTCTAGCCATCCAAATGTTCCACCATATTACAACAAGTTTTCTGAATTCCGATGAACTGATCTTTTCTCTAAGGTCAGTCAAGATATCGATAATCTTCCAATTGTCTATGTCGTAGTTTTGTAGTATTGATAAAATACTTGGATTGTCAATTGTTTGTGCAATGTATGGGCATTTAAATAAGCGGTGTTTGGAACTTTCTGTATGATGTTTACAAAATTCACAGTTCATTACTACGAAGATTTTTTGTCTATCAAGATTCTGCTTTGTTGGTATTCCATCAAATGCCAATTTCCATAGGAAGTTTTTGATTTTGGGCATCGTATCAAGTTTCCATATCCATGTTTTGTCCATAGTTACTCCGGCCTTACGTTTTTGTATCCTTTCTATTGCCAATTTAGTCGAGAACCATCCTTCGTCTTTCATTGCCCAGTATAGTCTATCTCTGATATCATTTTCCGGAAGGTTATAGCCCTTGATTTTCTCAGCAATATTGATTGGTAGAAGATTGTTAAGTTTATTTAGTTGTTGTCGGTTTCATTTTTTGTTTGTGATGTACGAGTCCGCAAATTCAGTCGGATTTATAGAGGCATTGTTGTTCACTATGTTTTGTAGTCGGGTTTCGGTAAACCACCTATTTGTCCAGAATCTAACTGTTTTTCCGTCACCCACGCGCCATCTCAGCCTTTTGTAGTTTTACAAATTTCTTCCATTGACATGATGTGCTTTTCCCACTTTTGTAATTCCAAATGGGTGTGCCTTTAAGGTATTTTTCCTCGACTATTTTGACACATATATTTTCTGGGTCATCCATAATTTTCCACAAAAGCTTCATTGTAATGCTTTATTTATGTCTTTTGCTTACCTAATTCCCGTTCCACCAAGTGTGGTGGGTTTACATATTTTTTTTCCAGCTAATGAGTGGGTGAAAATTAGGTCCCTTATTCCAAAAGAAATTTCTATTAATTCAATCTAGTTCTTGATGAATGCTTGGAGGTAACATAAATGCCTGCATGAGATAACTTGGTTTGGCATTGAGAGTTGCTTTAATAAGTGTTATTCTCCCTTCTTTGACAACGATGAAGCTTTCCATTTGTCAATTGTTGTTTGGACTTTTGGATTACGGAGTTAAATATATCTTTATTTACTCTACCGCTTATGATAGGTATTGTTCAAGGTTATTAACTGCATTAATGCCAAGAAAGTCTTGGATTCTTCTTTTTTTTCTTATCCACGTTCGTGGTTGTTTGTAATGAAAATTTGTGGTAATTTATGACCTGACCCGGGATGTCACAATAATCATTCAACGTTGCTAAGACTTTGTTGCTTGCTAGTTGCTTTTGCAGTTGTCTTAGTGAAGATTATTATGTCATATGTGAAGGCTAAGAAAGAGATGTTTGTTCCATTTTTTGTGATAGGGAAACCTGTGGATTTAGGGTTTTCGATTGATATTCTTTGAACACTTTTGGCTAGTACTTCGACACATAGGTTGAAGAAGAGTGGAGATAGGGGATCTCCCTAACGGATCCCTCTTTGGGGGTTGAAGATTATTGTAGGAGAGTCGTTTATTAGTATGGAGTAGGAGACTGTTGAGATACATTCCAAAATTCAGTTTTGAAATTTTTCTCCAAATCTAAATTTTCTTAGGATTGCTTTTAGAATGTCCCATTCAACTTTGTCATACTCCTCTTCCATTCTAGCTTAATTTCCATATATATATATATATATATATATATATATATATCCTTCTTTTCCTTTTTTTGTTCTAAATCCATGAAAATTTTCATGAGCGATAAGGACATTATGATGAATTGCTCTGTTTTTTATGAAGGCGCTTTGTAGTGGATGAATCAATTTGGGTAGTACTGAGCTTAGTCTTTTAGCCAATATCTTGGCAATTATTTTATATAGGGTTGAGCATAGACTTATAGGTCGATAATGATTCGTAGTTGTCAGATTGTTGATTTTCGAAGAAGTGTAATGAAAGTATGGTTAATTTATTTGAGGATTTTGTCGGCTCTATAGAAGCTTTTGACCGCTCTCGTAACTATTGGTCCTAAGATATGCCAATATTTTTGGTAAAATCCCGTTGTCATACCATCAGGACCCGACGATTTGTCACTACCGATGTCAAAAAGGGAATCTCTTATTTCCTTTGTGGTGAAGGTCATTGACAGATTTTGGTTGTCATTCTCAAAAATTTCTAATTTAATGACTTCTAGTTGTCTTTGTAACTTGTGTTGATCTATAGTTGACCTTTGAAATCTATGCTTAAAATCTTTCAAGAATTCTTCATTGATTTCATTTTCCTTTGATAACACCATCCCATTTCTTGTCGTAATTTTTGTAATGATTTTCTTATTTCTTCTATTGGTTGCTTTTCTGTGATGAAATTTTGTGTTTTTATCACCTAGTTGTAGATTAGACGTTTTAGCTCTTTGAATCCAATATTTATGTTGATACTCCAAAAGACATTCTCTTTTTCTAAGTAATCTATTTATATTATCATTCTTGATTTGGACAAAATTTTTAAAATTTTGTTTTTAGAGAGATTCAATCTCTCCATCCACTTTTTGTAGTTGTTCATGAATATTTCCAAATTTTTCTCGACTCCACTGTTTTAATTTTACTTTTAGGAGTTTTGCCTTTTTACAAGACTAAACATATGTGTACCTAGGAATTGAGTTTTCCATACTTGTTTTCCTAGATTCTCGTAGTCTTGTCACTGCAAACACATTGATTCAAATCTGAATGATTTATATTTGATGTTTGTTTGCATATTTTGAAGACATATGGATATCATGCAGTGATCAGAAGTGGTGAATGTATGATTTCTTGTATGTATTTTGGGATATTCCTGAATAATTTGTAGTGATGTCATTGCTCTATCTAGATTTTATCTCCTTCTTTTTTTCTTTCTCCAAGTGTATACATTACCTTTGGTGGGGAGATCAATTAGATTGCATTCGTGTGAGAATTGTTGTAACCTATCATATTTATTGTTTGTTGTTAGAGCCCCCTGAAGAACCGGTAGGTGAAATAAAAGGTTAAAAGATACTCTAGAAGGGGGGTTGAATAGAGTATGAAAACTTTTCGCAAAACCAATCTCAAGGCCTTGAAATCAATTTCAAGGGCCTTGATGTCAATCTCAGTTCGTTGTGAAACTTTGCTTCCAAGGGCTTTGAAACAACTTTCAAGGGCCTTCACTTTGAACTCCTGCAAAACAAACTTAGTCACAATAAACAAGATATGGTGCGGAATGTAAAACATCGGCACGAGGATATGTTTACGAAGTTCGGCTCTAAATAGCCTACTCTCCATCCTAGGGTATAGCCTTAGGATCTAACTATCTATTATCAGCTTCAAAGAGTCCTAGATACAAACTAGAAGAAATCCCCTTCTTCTCTCACTGTAGCCAATGCTACGATCTGGCTCCAACTATTCACTTTGCTATAATAGCCTAGTCACTTCGCAGAGTAACACACACTCGAGTATAACACTCTTTAAATATGCCAATGGAGCTCTCGATTTTTATCTCTCTCTAGGAGATAAAGCTTTTTAGAAGGAGAGAAAATAAACTATGTTTCGAAATGAAGATAACTTTGGTTCGCTTGAAGATTATAGATATTTCTGTGCGGGCTTATCTATCAGTTCTTCAATTGTCATCTTCATTTATAATCTTCTATGGAGAGGTCTTCTAGCCGTTGGAGAGATAACCGTTCGAAGATAATTCTTCTTCTCCATGAAGATCGCTTCCTGGTTGAGATGAGATAGACTTTGTAGATCTTCATCTCCTGAGAGCACGTTGATCTCTTGGCTCCTTAATCTTCTCGCTGACTGTTGTAACAATCTTCAAAATCTAGATGAGAGAATCTTCGTGCTTTTTGGTTAAGGATCTTTGTAAGATCTTCTTTGTTGGTCGGTTCAAATTTTCTCCTAATCATATCTTCTCAAATCTTCATATCTTCTCAAATCTTCTTGTTTTGAGCAAATCTCTCGTAAAAGATCTTCTTTGTGATTTGAAATCTTTTCGTTGTTCAGCCTTGTCTTTCTTGTTTCTTTGAGATCTACTTCAAGGCTTTTGAGATCGCTTCGTTGTGCATCCTTGTCTTCTTTGTACCCTTGAAATCCATTTCAAGGCCTTTGAATTCTTTGACAAAACCTGAACTTTCGAAATATAATAATTCATTGGTTAGTGTATCGAACTACTTCATTTGTGTTTAAGTCTTCCATCAGCAGCACCTGTAAAACCTATATAATCAAGGTGGAGTTTTCAATCTCCCCCTTGATGGAAGACAACACAAATGTTTTTCAAACCTGCATTTTGTTAGTTTAGCAATGCATATATATGAATATCCAAACCTAAAATGCAGAATGCAGAGTGCAGAATATCGAATGTCGGATCACATTCATTTCTCCCCCTTTGTCTTTCAACAAGGGAGAAAAGTAGTTAAAGCACGAGAGTTTTAAAAACAATTATAGACCCAAGATTATTTTCACAAAAACCACAAAAAGAGTTTCTCAAACAGCAAGCTCAATTCTCCTCATAAAACTTCTTTTTTCCTTTGGATGAAGACTTCTTATAGCTCCAATCATCCATTTCAACTGCTAAACATCGTTTCTTTTCTTCAGCTCTTCTTTACTTAACTGCTGGCAGAAAAATTGGCTCAACGTGAGTTGGATACAAAATTGATTTATTCTGTACACGCCTTTTGCAATTTATCAACGCATTCTCAACTTTCTGAGTATGTTGAGCTACATCTTCAGGCACGGGCAGAATACTTCTCATTGTAGTCAGTGTAAGAGCATTCATCAAATACATTTCATTGACTTTAGAATTTATGGTAGATAGCAGCTCAAAATTTGCATTCATTCGTCTCTTAGTATCAAATTAAAAATCAGACAATTCACGATTCAGACATACCATTTCTCTTTCACAACCTTTTAACCTGATTTCTGGAGTAGGAGAAGTTTGAGCCTCTGCAGTTGGAATTTGAGTAGTTCCTTTTCCTTTTAAAATCCATCTGCCTGTAAGAGTTTTCTCAATCCCCAATCTTTCTAAGCAGTTCTCATCAATTTTACCAGAAATTGACTGTCGATCTTCAAAGGATGTATCAATTTTAAAATAGTCAAAGATCTTAGGCAGCAAGTTTCCGTAAGGAAGAGGAATGAGTCGCTTAGAATTGACAGAATGTATCATATGGTTGAGAATAAGATTAGGTACATCTATGTCTAGATCAGACATAATCAGTTGAATTAATTCCATAGATTGATCAGTCAACAGTTCTCTTGAGTTTGCACGAGGAACAAAACATCGAACCAGTATAGTAAAAACTATTTTAGCCTCTAAGGTTAGAGAGGTATGAGTAAGTTGACGTGCGGTTGAATTCGGAACCAGAAATTTCTCCTTAGCAATAAGAACACTCTCTGATCTTGAAGGATGATTGAACACAATATCGGTAGGAATTCCAAATATCTCACTTAAAACAGAAGAAGTGAGTGAAATCGGAGTACCTTTCACTGAAGATTCAAGAGTGATACATCCTCTGTCCCTTTTTGTAATGAGATTAACATAGAACATCCTCGTGAGTTGTGGAAAGGCAAAATCTCCAGGGATTAGGACTTTCCAGATAATCGAACTCTTTAGCTTGTTTATGCACGGAATCTTAAGAGTATCAAGAAAATCAATGTCCTCCAGATCACACATACAGAGCAGTCGATTGTGAAAACCATCAAGCCAAGATCTTGAAGCTTGAAAATTGATGAACCATGATGTGGGAAGACCAGTCGTCTGAGAGATGTCCAAATCCTCAGAAAGTATTTCTTCCTTTGCAATTGAGGGGCTCTGAACGACTTTCTTTTTGGGAGCTTGAGAAGCGGATTTCTTGCTTCTGGGTGCCATGAGTGAAGTTTGAGAGAAAAAGCAAGGGATTTTTGAATAGGGTTTCTGTGAAAGAATGAAAAAGATAGGAAAAATAGATCCTTTTTAACAGTGAGATAACAAGATTTTGAGAAAATCAAGCCTTTCAAAGACCAATTTGAAAACCAATAAAAATCCAACAAATCTTTTTCAATTTTCAAACATAAGAATCCACAAAAACAATTTAAGAATTAAAATATCTAAAAGATATTAATTCTTAAAAAGATCCGTAATATTAATATACCCTTTTGAAATGTGTTTCAAGGCCCTTGAATTGCATTTCAAGGCCCTTGAATTGCATTTCAAGGCCCTTGAATTGCATTTCAAGGCCCTTGAATTGCATTTCAAGGCCCTTGAATTGCATTTCAAGGCCCTTGAATTGCATTTCAAGGCCCTTGAATACATTAATTGGGCTGCATACGTAGGAACAAATAAACTCTTTTACTCCCCCTACATTAATGCTTCCTTGTTCAACATACCAAGCTCCAATCTAATAAAATTAAATTGTTCCTCAGGAAGAGGCTTGGTAAAGATATCTGCAAGCTGCAAGTTAGTAGATATAAAAGAAATCGAAACATCACCTTTCTCAACATGATCACGTATGAAGTGATGCCTTACATCAATATGCTTAGTCCTTGAATGCTACACAAGATTTTCGGTTATCGAAATAACACTAGTAATATCACATTTTATAGGAATACCTTTTAAATCAAATCCAAGATCACGAAGTTGTTGAGCAATCCATAGAATTTTTGCACAACAGGCTTCCGCAGCGATATATTTAGCTTCGGCTGTGGATAGGGCGACAAAATTTTGCTTCTTGGAGTGCCAACTGATTAGGGATGACCCTAAGAATTGGCAGCATCCAGAAGTGTTTTTTCTATCGACCTTATAACTTGCAAAGTCTGCATCTGAATAGCCAACAAGGTGAAACGAGCTTTGACATGGGTACCATAACCCTAGATCCTTAGTGCCATTGAGATACCAAAAGATTCTTTTCACAACTATCAAGTGTGACTCTTTAGGATCAACTTGAAATCCTACACACATGCACACGCTCGATACTCCTTTTGTACTACACTTTTTCCATCCTTGTCATGGTCAAGCGAAAGTGTTGAACTCATTGGAGTCTTTGCAATCTTAGATTGATCCATTTTGTACTTTTTAAGCAAGTCTTTAGTATACTTGCTTTGATTGAGAAAAATTCCTTTTTTTGCTTGTGAAACTTGAAGTTCAAGAAAGAAATTAAGCTCTCCCATTAGGCTCATTTCAAACTCCCTACACATAATATCTGAAAATTCCTTGCAAAGGGAATCATAAGTAGCACCGAATAAAATATCATCAACGTAGATTTGTACTACTAGAATGTCGTTGCCTCTGGTTTTGATAAATAGTGTTTTATCAATCAAACCTCTTTTGAATTTGTTTTCAAGAAGATATTTAGACAATCTTTCATACCAAGCTCTAGGAGCTTGTTAAAGACCATAAAAAGCTTTGTCTAATTTAAAAGCGTGATCTGAAAATTCATCATTTTCAAAACAAGGAGGTTGAGCAGTAGACTTCTTCTTCTAAGAAGCCATTTAGAAAAGCACATTTTACATCCATTTGAAAAAATTTTATGTTCATAAAAGATGCAAATGCAAGTAGCATACGTATGGCTTATAACCTGGTAACTGGAGCAAAAGTCTCCTCATAATCAATATTGTCTTCTTGGTTATAGCCTTGTGCTACAAGTCGTGCTTTATTTCGTATGACTTTGCCACTTTCATCCAACTTATTTCAAAAAACCCGTTTCGTGCCAATGACGGATTGGTGTTTTGGTCTTGAAGTAAGAGTCCAGACCTTATTTCTCTCAAATTTGTTTAGTTCATTTTGCATGGCAATAATCCAATCAGGTTCTTGAAGAGCTTGGACGTAGTTCTTTCGCTCGAATAGAGACACAAAAGCGGAGAAATCACATAGATTGTTCACTTTAGATCGAGTTTGACCTCCAACGTTTGGATCTGAGATCACATTCTCTTGTGGATGATATGAAGAGTGTTGAACTTTTTTTCTTTTGACAGATGGAACAGATCCAGAAGGTTGAGCCTCATATGTTTGACTAGATTCAGGTACCGTTTATATATTACCCTTGGATCCAATCTCAAGGCCTTGAATGTAACGCCCAAATTTTGGTGCATTTTCGTTATTTATTTTGCTGACTTTTATCGATAATATACTAGAATAAATAATTTTATTAACAGTACTTTAAGACTTTTATTTTAAGACGTAAATTATGTTTCCCCAGATATTTTTATATTTTTGGATACGTTTACGTGTATCCGCCCTTTTGTTTCTCGAAAAAGTTCGGAAATATTTTCCGATCTGAAAATCCCGTTCCGGTTATATTTAATCTATTTATTCCCAATTTTATTTCTTTTCTTCTTTTTTATCCAGCCTTCTTCCTTCCTCACTTGTGTCGGTTGCCTTGTCCAGATACCATTGCCGCCCAACCTACCATGCCATCCTACCCTAGCTCCTGCAACCTGTGGCCTTGACCCCTCGTTTCCAGCCTGAGTTGAACCCTCACGTCATCATCCGTCCCTTTGCATAGTTACACTCACCACATCTCTTCACCTCTCAGTTGTTTCTTTCTCACACAACTCCCATTCTCCGCCATCAGATGTGCACTGTATCTCTTTCTCTTGCCTTTGTGCAACAGCCGCACCACCTAGGAACCGCCAGGAGGAGGAGAAGCCGCCTCGAGCTACCGGAGCCACCAACGGGCTTAACTCACTCCGTCTCTCCTTCCTCTGCTCCCCTATCCGTCTTTTGTCATCTTCCTGTCGTCGACTACGCCTCGAACCACGTCTGTGCTCACCTGCCTCCACCGGAGAAGCTTGGCAGCCACCGGAGAGGCCATCGCGTACCCTATCTACTCAAGCCTTGTCAAAGCCTTGCAGCCGCCTCCGTCCCCTCTGCTTGCCCTGCCTTTCCACCGCTGGAACTTCGTTGCTCTACCTCCACCGAGTCGGAACAGCAGCCTCGTCGATGCCGGAGAAGTTGGTAGCTTGCCTCCTCCTCACTTCGCTCGCCGGTGCCCTAACTACCGCCGCCAGATCGAGTCTCCCAGGGCTTCCGCCAACTGAGAAGGTTTCAAATGAAACCCTTGTGATTTTACAAGCGGGACCCCCTCACTTTTGGTTCATTACAGAATGGACCCATATCCTATATAATCTCATTTTTGTACCCACAATTTCTGGAATTTGATATTTATGCCCCTGCAGGAATTTAATTACATATTATGGCCCAAGGTTTTACTTTAGGAAAATGTATTTATGGATTTTAAATTTGGAATTTACTTGAATTATATTCTAATTTATATATAGCGTATATGTTATGCTCATGTTGGATTAATTCCGGGTTATGACTCAAAGATTAAATTACGGGATTTTAACGTTGGCTTTGAAAACGAGTTTTACCTTGGGTTTATGATGTTATACGTTTTGCCCGGAATATATATTTATGGTTTTAACTTGGGTTTTAAAAGTAGGGTTTTCCTTATATTATATATGTTCCTTATTCCGTTCAAATTCAGCTTATAAGCTAAATTTGTTTAGTTTGGTGCTAGGTTCGGAAGCGCCCCGATAAAGGCCTAACGAGTCCAAGTCGACATCCGTTGAACGACTTCCGTCTTCTGACTTCTTGTGAGTATACTTTCCCCTCGATCTAGTTATGTCAAGTTTTAGTATCATGCTAGGATGGATCTAGCATAACTTAGAGTTAATGCCAAGTAGTGGTTTTGAACCTTAGGTGAGTTTTGAGGATTTGATATTGTTTGATGGATTGATGTGGATTCTAAGCTTGAGGTGGTATTGCGGTCTAGTGAGGTTGTTATAAGGATTCGAGTATATGGTTTAAACTTTTGAGAATCATTAGGCCTGAGGTGTTGATATTATCTTGTGAGGTTGTTTATGGCTTTAAGTGTGGCTTGAGTTGTGAGAATTTAGGGGTTGAGGTTGTATGATTGTTGAAGTTGTGGACTAGAACAAGAGTATCCGAGTGGTGTTGTGAGTTATGATCTTGCGAGATCCGAGGGATTAGAAGTCTTAGGACTTCTAGCTTGTGTTGAGTGTGATGTGGGCATGAGGGATTTTAGGATGCGGTCCTAGAATTGAGAGTCAAATGGTCTTGCGTAGATCATTTGTATAGAAGTCTAAGACTTCTATTGTGAGTGGGTTGTTGATATAGTTATCTTCTTGTGAGCAGGTTATGGGCTTCCTCCCTAAGGAAGCGAGAGTGTTGTGAGTTGAGTGTGGTGATGAGGTAAGTCTCCGAACTTACTTAGCTCGTATTCTATGTATTAGATTCGATGCGTGTTTGGTAGTGTGTGTTTTATTGCTTCCATTATACCTTATAAAACCGGAAATAGGATTACCGACCTTTATATATTATTTGGCCCAAGTGTATGATAACGGGCGGTGACATCACTGTCTAACTCTTGCGTAGAGTTAGGAGGTTCTTGGCGAACAGCCTGTGTGGTTAGACGGTCGGAGGCATCCGTACCGTTCCATGCGGTAAGTGGGAACCGAGGCGAGTTTCGGGAGATTCTCGTGTCACAAAAGAAGTTGAATTAAAACGGGATACGACTTAATAATAAAAAGATAATAAACCGGACTTGTATGATTTGGTGTACATTGTGTGTTATGTTGATTTACTTGTGTTTGTGCCTTTCACCTTGATTCTAATGCTTCGAATATTAGCTAACGGTTTTATACCGATTTTTGTAGATTGTCTTGCAGGTTAAGAATGCGGCCGGGAGATCCGGAAGAGTGAGCAGCCGGGGTTCCGTACATTTTAGGAGTGGGTTTTGGTTGGAGTCGGGTTGTGTTTTATTCTTCGTTATTATGTTGGTATGCCGTGTGTATGGCCTTTTTGTCTTTGGTGTTGTTATCGGCTGAAGTCTTTTGTTGTTTTCCTTCGGGTTTTCTTTTTATCATTTGCATTAAAAGGAATTTCGGTTTTGCCTTTATTTGTGCCATGTTGAAAGATCCGGTGAAATTGTTGTCAGGCTAAGGGTCGGGACCCATTGTGAGGTCCCAACCCGTAGCATCCCGAGTCCCGCGGATTCGGGGTGTTACAAAAGTGGTATCAGAGCCCTAGGTTGACAACAATGGCACTCGCAATCTTCTAAAAGCCGAATAGAGGGAAATAGAACCCTCAAGGGTTCTATGTTAAAATGATTTTTCATTTTTAAAATCACATGCATGAGTCGGGGTAGAATGTACGGACCACCACTCCTTTCGCGGATCTCGGCAGCTTAGTTTATTGGATTTATATATATATATATATATATATATATATATATATATATATATATATATATATATATGTATATTTGTAGATATGTAGATATGTATATATTGATTGTAGTTGCATGTTGGACTTGATATATATGTATTGTTATATATGTGGACTATAGTGCGTTTTAGACCTTGCTTTGTTGTTATGGATTTCTGGATGTGTTATATTGGTAGTGATATGGACATAGGACTTATATAGTTATGTATATGTATTCTTATTATATATATATATATAGTAGCATATGGAGATGTAAGACCTTATAGAAAAGATGATAGTAAGATATCATCACCTTTAGGACGATATTGTTGGCATGGGATAACGTTCATACGAGGAGGAATAAGCTCAAGTATCGAATTTGAGCGTTACGTTCGGAAGAATACCTTGGAGTCTCTTGTACTCCTTTAAGCGGATGTCGAAGCAGAGGATTAAATAAAGGACAAACAAATGAAAGACAACCTCGAGAACGTTTAAGCAAAATTGAGAAGGAAGTCGTACAAGTAAGGAAGCGGCAAGAAAAGACAAGTGGTGGTTCCCAAGGGAAGCGACGATGGAACAAACAATGAAGCAACTAGAGACAATGAACGTAAGTTTTTTTCCAAGGGCAGTGTCGAGGAACTAAAGATGCGAATCAATTAAAGTGGACTGAATTCTCGATAGAGAATAAAAGTGGCATTCTAATTAAGACGGGTTCTCAATTGGCACTCCTAAGTATGGGAGTCAAGATGAAAAGAGTGATCGAACCTTTTGCGAAAGATTTAAGATACCGTGAGTTAAGCTTACGAGGTACTAATAAGTGAAGCGTCGATATTACGAGAGTTATGAGAAGACGGGCATGTGGGAATTCACGTGGAGTTGACCGATTTCCATTATTATGATAAGAATAAGAAACGCCAAAAAGGAGGAAGTGTGAATAAATGATGATCCCAAGAAGATGAAAGATGAAACGAAGAGCTTTGATTGAGAGACTTAAGATACCAACCAAGAGGAACGCGAGTGGATGCTAGCTAGGGCTATAATATTTGGGAAGGGCTCTTGAAAGACATTAAGGAAGGATGGTTAAGCCTATGAAAGGGAGTTATATGAAACAACAAGGCAAAGAAGATATAGTTACCTTATAAAGAAAAGGAAGCATGGAATGAAGAAAGAACTAACGGAGTTTAAGGTAAAGTACCCTGAGGAGGGTAGCCTTCATGAGAATGGTGACATGAGAAGTGAAGTAGCATAATAAGTCGTTAATTGCGGAGAAGGTCAGATACAAGTTAATCGGTGACAACTGAGAACGCACAGGTGCGGGTTGTCTATTTGTGAGTGTAGAGGGGATTTGTAAACAAGATTATGGGCATACAAAGGGATTTGGATGACCTTATGCGACCTTTGTAGGTCATGGAATAGGCATATGGGAGAACGACACGAATTAGAGGTTTTAAAGTTTGACCACGGTAAAGGGGAAATAGTGAATCAAGAAGAAGGTAAGGTGTCATGGAGGTGGTACGTAAACGGGAGTATATCGAGGATGCAGGGTATGAAATGGATGATATGTTACCGCGGGAAAGAGATAAGTCAAGTTTCTAGACTCACACGGAAGAGACATGGTGGATATGGCGTGAAAGAGAGGACCTAGATTAGGGCAACACTGCAACCTTAGAGTTATGATGTTAGTACCTGGAGATGTAATGAGTTTGATATTTTAGTGGTTTTGGATTGGGAGTTTCTTCTAACATTTTTTTCCACAGGGCATACCGGTACAGTTGTGAAGTTGTGCATAGAATACCGAGAGATGCATAAGGTGACCAACAAGAGTAACAGAAGATCGAAGTTTTGAAGTTTGATGTCGACAAGAGATGTACAAAAAGTATATGGAAGATTGAGGTTAGAACCTCTACCGTCGAGTTGACGATACATAAGGAAATGAAGTAGGTTCTACACCTACTCGAAGGAATGGTGCAAGCTTATATATTATGCGAAGAACGGTTCCCACATGATGGGATGTCATAGAAATAAAGAAGATAAGGTCAATTATTTTGAAGCACGGTTAAACCGGGTAGTTGGGATCCTTATGGTGGCAATAAGTGAGAAACCTTAGAAGATTTTCACAATCATGTCACCAAAGAGGGAAAATGAGATTAAGATAAAAGAATACTTGAATAAGGTTACAAGAGTCAGAAGACTCGAGCAAGTCTCTCGACTTCAAGAGATGAAGGCTCTCTAGAAGAGGACGGTGAACATAGTAGTTACAAAAAGAGCAATAAAAGGGTTGCAGGACGTCACCCCAACAGATCAGATTGGACCACCTCTCAAGTTTTAAGACAAGGTTGTGTAGGTCTTATTTATGGGACGAAAGAAGGAAAGACGAAAACCGAGATATCGCAGTTTCTAACACGTCAAAATGTGGATTTGTTCACTAAGTTCAAGCTTGACTCGATTCTGATATCTAAGGCGCCGTATGGAATGACACTTGTGAAGAGACATGAGTTGTGGAAGCAAGTGAAGGAGCATTTGGAAGAACTTATTGAAAAGAGTTCATTGGAATTAGTGAAATGTTATGGAGAACTCTGAAGGTTATCTTGAACTCTCGATTTGAAGTTCATATTGGTGTATATCTTAAACTCTTGATTTGAAGTTGTTATGAAGAACACCAATTTGTGAAAAGAGAGACGATTATCTCCGTTTGTACGTCAATTACAATGAGTTGAACAAGATGACAATGAAGAACAAGTATCCTTTACCTCAAATAGATGATCTACTCGAACGGTTGCAATGGTCGGTAATCTCTTCTAAGAATGATCTAAGGTCTGATTGTCATCAATTGAAAATTCGAGAATGGGATATTGCAATTACGGCATTCCGGACAAACCGTGGTCGCTACGAGTTTTAGTGATCCCATATGGGCTTACTAACGCCCCGGATAAGATATTTTTGTCTACTCTCGAAGAAGAGATAATTTGTATGACAAGTTGTCTCGGGATGGCAACCCCCGAAGGACGTAAAAGGAGTTACAAGCTCTCTTGGATGTGCTGGTCATTACTGGATTTGTGAAGAGAATATCCAAAGTAACACCATCTATGACTAACCTACTCCGGATGACAATAAAGTATTGAGTGGGACGAAAGTGGACAATGGAGTTTTTGAGAGTTAAGAGGAGATTCATGGGTGCAACTATTTTGGAATTGCCTCAAAGTATG
Source organism: Fagopyrum esculentum (assembly GCA_033239045.1). Taxonomy (NCBI): domain Eukaryota; kingdom Viridiplantae; phylum Streptophyta; class Magnoliopsida; order Caryophyllales; family Polygonaceae; genus Fagopyrum; species Fagopyrum esculentum. Next base: position 123,994,130 of record BSUD01000002.1, read on the forward strand.
ATGGATTTGAAGTGTACTAGTGATTCTCCAAGACCAGGTCTTGAGTAAGTATGGAGGAACGGTGTAAAAATAATAGCATATGTGTTAGTTAGTAGAAGTAGTGTGAAGTAAAGAACTTTCTCCATTACTTGGAGCTTGCAACAAGAGTTGAGGAAACGTAACATCAAGTTTGGTTTGATAAGAACCAAAGCCAACGGTGGGAAATAGAAGTTCGATCTTAGCGACAAGCAAAGAAGAAACAAATTGGAATGATGTATTGAGAAAGACCCGAGAAGGAAGTTAAGTTTCCGATATATCGGACCTTTTTGAGATCTTAGCGTGAGTGAGGAAAACGGTTACCGGTTGGCGTGGCCGCCGGGAATAGAGAGTGTTTACCCAGTGTTGCATGTGTATCAGTCAAGGGAGTACATACATGACTCAAGATGGATGGTCAGTCATGGTGGTTTAGCGGAAGACGAGGAACCGATGAGGCTAACTGGAAGACGGGGGAAATATCTTTGGTTGAGTTTTATGCTGAGCTAGTAGTATCGATAGAATTGATGAGTTAGACCTAGTTCTTCCCTTAGTTGAGTTATGTGTAATTGTGTTGTGTGCGGGAATGCGTTATATGACTTGTTATATCTTGCGGTGGTAGTTTGAATAGTTTGTGTATATAGATTAGAAGTTTTCAGCCTTCTTAGGGTGAGAGTTCATACCTTGGCCTTAGAGACTGAGAAGTTCGACACATAGCAAGTTTCGGGACGAAACTTGTTCTTAGAGGGATCTAATGTAACGCCCAAATTTTGGTGCATTTTCGTTATTTATTTTGCCGACTTTTATCGATAATTTACTAGGATAAATAATTTTATTAACAGTATTTTAAGACTTTTATTTTAAGACGTAAAGTATGTTTCCGCAAATATTTTTATATTTTTGGATACGTTTACGTGTATCCGCCCTTTTGTTTCTCGAAAAAGTTCGGAAATATTTTCCGATCTGAAAATCCCATTCCATTTATATTTAATCTATTTATTCCCAATTTTATTTCTTTTCTTCTTTTTTTTTATCCAGCCTTCTTCCTTCCTCACTTGTGTCGGTTGCGTTGTCCGGAAACCATTGCCGCCCAACCTACCATGCCATCCTACCCTAGCTCCTGCAACCTGTGGCCTTGACCCCTCGTTTCCAGCCTGAGCTGAACCCTCACGTCATCATCCGTCCCTCTGCATAGTTACACTCACCACATCTCTTCACCTCTCAGTTGTTTCTTTCTCACGCAGCTCCCATTCTCCACCATCAGATGCGCACTGCATCTCTTTCTCTTGCCTTTGTGCAACAGCCGCACCACCTAGGAACCGCCAGGAGGAGGAGAAGCCGCCTCGAGCTACCGGAGCCACCAACGGGCTGAACTCACTCTGTCTCTCCTTCCTCTGCTCCCCTATCCGTCTTTTGTCATCTTCCCGTCGTCGACTCCCCCTTGAGCCACGTCTGTGCTCACCTGCCTCTACCGGAGAAGCTCGGCAGCCACCGGAGAGACCATTGCGTACCCTGTCTACTCGAGCCTTGTCAAAGCCTTGCAGCCGCCTCCGTCTCCTCTGCTTGCCCTGCCTTTCCGCCGCTAGAACTTCGTTGCTCTGCCTCCACCGAGTCGTAACAGCAGCCTCGTCGATGCCGGAGAAGCTGGTAGCCTGCCTCCTCCTCACTTCGCTCGCCGGTGCCCTAACTACCGCCGCCGGATCGAGTCTCCCAAGGCTTCCGCCAACTGAGAAGGTTTCAAATGAAACCCTTGTGATTTTACAAGCGGGACCCCCTCACTTTTGGTTTATTACAAAATGGACCCATATCCTATATAATCTCATTTTTGGACCCACAGTTTCTAGAATTTGATATTTCTGCCCCTGCAGGAATTTAATTACATATTATGGCCCAAGGTTTTACTTTAGGAAAATGTATTTATGGATTTTAAATTTGGAATTTACTTGAATTATATTCTAATTTATATATAGCGTATATGTTATGCTCATGTTGGATTAATTCCGGGTTATGACTCAAAGATTAAATTACGGGATTTTAATGCTGGCTTTGAAAACGAGTTTTACCTTGGGTTTATGATGTTATACATTTTGCCTGGAATATATATTTATGGTTTTAACTTGAGTTTTAAAAGTGGGGTTTTCCTTATATTATATATGTTCCTTATTCCGTTCAAATTCAGCTTATAAGCTAAATTTGTTTAGTTTGGTGCTAGGTTCGGAAGCGCCCCGATAAAGGCCTAACGAGTCCAAGTCGACATCCGTTGAACGACTTCCGTCTTCTGACTTCTTGTGAGTATACTTTCCCTTCGATCTAGTTATGTCAAGTTTTAGTATCATGTTAGGATGGATCTAGCATAACTTACAGTTAATGCCAAGTAGTGGTTTTGAACCTTAGGTGAGTTTTGAGGATTTGATATTGTTTGATGGATTGATGTGGATTCTAAGCTTGAGGTGGTATTGCGGTCTAGTGAGGTTGTTATAAGGATTCGAGTATATGGTTTGAACTTGTGAGAATCATTAGGCCTGAGGTGTTGATATTATCTTGTGAGGTTGTTTATGGCTTTAAGTGTGGCTTGAGCTGTGAGAATTTAGGGGTTGAGGTTGTATGATTGTTGAGGTTGTGGACTAGAATGAGAGTATCCGAGTGGTGTTGTGAGTTATGATCTTGCGAGATCCGAGGGTTTAGAAGTCTTAGGACTTCTAGCTTGTGTTGAGTGTGATGTGAGCATGAGGGATTTTAGGATGCAGTCCTAGAATTGAGAGTCAAATGGTCTTGCGTAGATCATTTGTATAGAATTCTAAGACTTCTATTGTGAGTGGGTTGTTGATATAGTTATCTTCTTGTGAGAAGGTTATGGGCTTCCTCCCTAAGGAAGCAAGAGTGTTGTGAGCTGAGTGTGGTGACGAGGTAAGTCTCCGAACTTACTTAGATCGTATTCTATGTATTAGATTCGATGCGTGTTTGGTGGTGTGTGTTTTATTGCTTCCATTATAACTTATAAAACCGGAAATAGGATTACCGACCTTTATATATTATTTGGCCCAAGTGTAAGATAACGGGCGGTGACATCACTGTCTAGCTCTTGCGTAGAGTTAGGAGGTTCTTGGCGACCAACCCGTGTGGTTAGACGGTCGGAGGCATTTGTACCGTTCCATGCGGTAAGTGGGGACCGAGGCGAGTTTCGGGAGATTCTCGTGTCACAAAAGAAGTTGAATTAGAACGGGATACGACTTAATAATAAAAAGATAATAAACCGGACTTGTGTGATTTGGTGTACATTGTGTGTTATGTTGATTTACTTGTGTTTGTGCCTTTCACCTTGATTCTAATGCTTCGAATATTAGCTAACGGTTTTATACCGATTGTTGTAGATTGTCTTGTTGGTTAAGAATGCGGCCGGGAGATCCGGAAGAGTAGGCAGCCGGGGTTCCGTACATTTTAGGAGTGGATTTTGGTTGGAGTCGGATTGTGTTTTATTCTTCGTTTATTATGTTGGTATGCCGCGTGTATGGCGTTTTGGTCTTTGGTGTTGTTATCGGCTGAAGTCTTTTGTTGTTTTCCTTCGGGTTTTTTTTATCATTTGCATTAAAAGGAATTTCCGTTTTGCCTTTATTTGTGCTATGTTGAAAGATCCGGTGAAATTGTTGTCAGGCTAAGGGTCGGGACCCATTGTGAGGTCCCAACCCGTAGCATCCCGAATCCCGCGGATTCGGGGTGTTACAAAAGTGGTATCAGAGCCCTAGGTTGACAACATTGGCATTCGCAATCTTCTAAAAGCCGAATAGAGGGAAATAGAACCCTCAAGGGTTCTAAGTTAAAATGATTTTTTATTTTTAAAATCACATGCATGAGTCGGGGTAGAATGTACGGACCACCACTCCTTTCGCGGATCTCGGCAGCTTAGTTTATTGGATTTATATACATATGTATATATGTAGATATGTAGATATGTATATATTGATTGTAGTTGCATGTTGGACTTGATATATTTGTATTGTTATATATGTGGACTATAGTGCGTTTTAGACCTTGCTTTGTTGTTATGGATTTCTGGATGTGTTGTTCGCTCCAAACGGTGTGTGCAAGCTTTAAATTTATAACCCTAGATGTAAGCTTAAAACAAGGATGCGAACCCGCAGTGTACGGGTCAATCGTAGTAAAAGCAAGGAATTCCAGGGGTCGATCACAGGGACTTAGTGAAACAAAGTCGGAATAGGTAAGCTTTAGCAATTACTAACCACAAAGCAATTAAAACAATCAAAGATGATAAAAAGTCAATAAAGGAAATATGCAACTCTAGGGATTAAAGCATCTAGTTGTGGTTCCAACTCAAGATCTAAAGATAAGCGGACAAAGATGAGGTTTTTGCAAAGGAAGGTGTTACTAAAGTGGAATAGATCACCGGGTAAGTCTCACTAAACACTAATCCCAAACCGTAACTCCTATTACCGGGTAAGTCTCAAGGAATTAAGGTAAAGAACTATAACCTCAATCCAACACACCACCTAAGGGAATAGAATCAACCTTTACCGGGTATGTCTCAGGCTAACTCACAAAGATGGGATAAAAGCACACTCAAACCCCAATAAAGGATAAACCTTTATTACCTACACTTATGATCTTAAGTAAACAAACTAAGGAATTACCGGGTAAGTCTCATCCTAGGCTTGCATTGAACTAGGAAAGGTGTAATATGAATATGATTTGGCAAACTCTAACACTTAACTCTCAGTTTCGGATCAGATAAGTCACCTCGGTCAGCCAAATTCCACCCCGGCCGAGATGTTCATTGACTGAGCGAGATGCTTAGGGTTAAGGTAAAGACTCGAGCTTTCAGGGTCCTACTGTGATTAAGATTATTCTATCATTGTTTTTCCCACAACCTTCAGCCAATCACCCTAGAATCACACAAAGAGATTAGCCACTCATCATCATGAAAGTAATAATCAAATATATGGGAAGAAAGAGAATAATTGAACAAGAAAACCTTAAGAGAAAGGCTTCAATAACTAAATAAATTATAAAACCAACAAGCGTTCCTTGGATAGAAATCCAACAAGACAATCAACAAAGAAGATAATCTAAGATGATCTTACAAAAACCCTTCAAAAAGCTATAAAAGCTATAAACTTTCTTCCTTCAACCTTCAAAAAGGTTCTTCAAATCTCCGAACTAGAGTGTGGCTGCAGCGGTGTATTCGAGTTGTTCCGGGTGATAGCGGATGTCGGATTTGTGGGAAATCCGACCCTTTTTATAGGAAAATTATTCTCCAAAGATAAGATATCTTAGAAAGATCTCTTCCCATAAAAATAGGTAAAATATATGGTCTAACTTATCTTCTTCCTTCCAGGAACCTAGCCCAAAAATATAAGATCCTCTTTCCAAAGATAAAAGATCTCAGCCAAGAATAAAATATTCTCGCCGCGTCCCAGGTGTTCGCCTCGGTCGAGTCGGCTCCTCTGGATCACCTCGGTCGAGGTGATTTGTAATCAACCGCGGTGAATCACAACTGAATGTGAAATCTCTCAAATCTGGTCCAAAGTGAATCTTTAATCCATGGCCATGCTTCCTGGATGTTTCCTTAAGCTCCTGAATGTAGCTCTAATGACTCCATAGCTCCTTTTTGCTCCTTTTTGATGCAAAACGTGCCATTTTACCTACGATTCCAACAAAACTAGGTGTAGACCTCGATTCCCACAAAGGTAGATGAAACGACAATATAATCACATAATATACATACAAACATGCAGATTATTGAAGATAAAACGTCTAAACAAATCCCAAAATATTGACAATAATTCATGCTATCAAAATACCCCATACTTAGCCCTTGCTTGTCCCCAAGCAAGTTCCGCATATAAAATACAAGATAGAATGGATTATGAGTCATAAAGATCAATGAAAAAGTCTTTCAAAACATTTTTATGGTGTGCTACAATCATAGATCACTCTAAGAGAATACTTCATGGAATTTAAAATCAAAATATGATCAAAACATTTTATAAATATAAGAAAGTTGTTCATCTTTGCATAAAATCATAGAATGCATAATAAATCATAATTATCAAAATTAATCATGCATAATCCAGTTTAAACCACTAAGTCAATCAACAAGCTCGAGGTCTCAAGGGCTTCCCAAAAGAAAGGTCAAGAAACGTGTAGGGTAGGGATGCATATAAGGTAATGTGGTGCTAGAATCCGGGAAAAGGATATCACTTCACTTTGACTTTCAACATCTTCCACCAATAAGCTTTGCTTATTTCACACTTTTCTTTTTTACTTTACTTTTTAGGATGCATGGACAGAGGTGCACAATAACCGAAGCCTAGGAAATCAGCAATCATCAATTTCTTGAGATGCATCAAACCCTTGATGCACATACCATGACCCGTTAGGAATATCGCTCAATCCGACTTTGGCAAGACACAAACACCCGGCTATGTGAATGGTGCCGAGTTACTCATCATCATGATTGACTTCCCCAAACCTATTTATTGCTTTCTAACACTTTCACTTCCAGCCAACTTCTCAACTTTTGCTTCACTTGCTTTCACCACTTTGCTTGCTTCCAAATTTCCGGATAGGTAAAGGGAGGTAAAAATGTATATGAGGGGCTAAGCATGATCAAGAAGAAGAAGAGAGAAGAATGAATTGCCTTGGTCTTTCCAGGAAGAAAGTGAGAGAACTCATAATGTGGTGTCAACCTTCAAATTCAACATAATTTGGATAAAAACAAAGTATTAAAGATGCCAAAAATTTCAAACAAAGCATTTAGCAACTTAAACATATCATAAAACCTTTCAAACATATAAAGATTTCAAAACCAGTCAGCAAACAAGATCTTCACTGAGATCATATACAGATAAGAAGCACAAAACGTTTCGAAAACTCTCAGTTAAACCACCTCGGTCGAGGTGTTCTAGGTCAACCGAGGTGAAGTACCTCGTTTGGCCAGAACTGTCCCGGTCGAGGTCAAAATTTTTTTTTCTGTCCAGTTTTTTGACGTTTTTCTCAATCAAATAATCTGTATGCATGCATGTAATCTCAGATAAAACCATAGAAGCAAAATAAAGTATAAATATCCGATAATGTCGAGTCATACATCACATAAGAGTCGAATAATACATAAACACCCCATACTTGGGACACACTGTCCCAGTGGGTCAAAATAAGTCTAAAGAAAATAAAGTACTCACCGGACATAGCTGAACTACATAATAAATAAGAAAGAAAATCTTGCAAGCTCTCAATGATCACGATCCGGTGGTGGTGGTGGTGCGTACGGATACTGGGATGGGTCAAATGGATAACCCATAGTCTGCTGAAACTGGATCTCCATCATCCGGCGCTGATAGTGCTGGCCCTCTAGCATCTGATGAGTCCAGCGGTCGATCTCTCGGCGCTGGTCAGCAAATCTCTCATGGATGTCCACAATAAGGGCAGCATAGGAGTCTATCATCTGATCCGTTAGATCATCGATCCGACGGTGAGCCTTTGGATCTCTCTGTCGGCGTACCCTACGCCTAGCATGGCGTACTGGTGATGCAGCCGGCGCGGTCTCAGTCTCGTCATCGTCTAAGTCAATGACCGGCGCACTCGTCCCAGCGGCATCAGTACCTGTATCCATAGGAACTCCACCATCCCTATCATCATCATCATCATCAACAGCCCCCTCAACCTCATCCTCCTCAGCTGGTGCAGTTGCTGCCTCTCTCGCATCCTCCATCAGTGGGATCCAAGCAGTCTGCCAATAGTGCGGATCATACACTGAGAACTGGGGTGACCATCTGATCCCCTATGGTGCAGTCGGCTCCCATGGCATAGCTACATACGGTGTAGTGAGTCCTCGGGGAACCAGTATCCTCCGAGTAATCATCTTCTGAAGTCCTAGCGGCTTGGCAGCCGCCACCATGGTACATGTGTTAGCATGAAATATTGTGATATTTTAGGCACGTTTTCTAAACGTATTTGATTCATATTGATAGTCATTGATTGAGCATTGTTGCATAAGTGAGCTAGTTTGCCTATATTGTCGATATAGATGTCTACACATGTTCTATGTTGATTATAGGTGATTGGGAGCCATTTCCGAACGGTATCTAGCAAAGAAGAGTTGATTGAGTATGTCCATGGATTGAGGGCATTCTTAGGAGCAAAATGGAGTTCAACTTGAGAAGTGCACGAGGCTAGGGAAGAATCACGTTCTTGCCCTAAACCACGCTCTAAAATACGGCCGTACTACAAACCACGTTCAGTTCCACGGCCGTGGAACCTTGCAAGAGAGGCGTGATGCATTCCAGTAACTATTACGGTCGTGGAATCCATGGTTCAAACCGTGACACTTTCCACGCTCTAAATTACGGTCGTGGAACCTTCCACGACCATGATCTTGGCGATCTTTTTCGCCACACTTTGAAGCCATGATCTTTTGAAGATTGGGTCGGGCCGATATATTATCTTGCCCTATAAAAAGACGGACGAAGGGAGATTCTGTCACCTTCGCTTAGCGGCACTTATCCACGCTTATCCACGCTTATCCCCGCTTACGCTCGCTTACCTTCGCTTAGACGCATTTACACCACCGTTGGAGATCGACGTTCGTGCTTGGATTTGCCCTAATCTCACACTTTGGTGAAGATTATCGTTGGGATTTCCAGATTTCCCGGATTGACGGAAGATTCGGAAGATTTCTTGCAAAAAGACTTCTCTTCTTGTTTAGGTTTGATTTAGAAGACGGATTGACATCCCGTTCTTCTTTCTTACTTAAGATTGTGTTTATTTGTTCTATTCTGGAATTAGTGACATTATTCGTTCTTGATTGTGACTTTGAGATTGGTTTGGAGTTTATTGAAAGTTTTTGGAAGTTTTCATCTTTCAATCTTTTAATTCTTGAATTTGATATCAACATGACTGTTATTGGCTAAAAACCCTTAACAATTCTAAGGTGAAGGGTTGATAGTTGTGGCTTAGATGATGATAGATCGATTGTAAATAGATTAGACCCTGAGAGTTTGAGAGAATCGTCGACGAACCCTAAATCACGGTTTGTTCTTGAGTTCCACGACCGTGGAATCTCAAGATCTGCCTGTAATTTCTCTTAAGTTTACGAACCTGCTTTTACTTTAATCCAAAGTTAAAGATTAGCTTTAACTTAGTCTTGGCTTGTCTTTTTTAGGTGGTAGTGAAGCCTCAACAACCTCTACCTCGATTATGAGTGTCACAACCTTAATCGGTTAAGTTAGTTTTGACCTTTGGATTATGAGTTTGGGTATTTGCCATTAATTCTTGTCTTTAGAACCTTTCTATATTGAAGCCTCAACAACCTGTATAGAGAGTGTCTTGTAGGTAAGTCATATAAGGTTTTTGGAACTTCACCGTACGATAACCTTACATTAGCATACCTTTGCATATCTCAACTCTGTCTTTATATCAATAGTAAATCTTGAATCGATTGCCACAGCTGGATACTTGGATCTTTAGGGTTGTTGTTTTCCCAATATTTGCAAAAACTCTCATATTTACTCGCTTGATAATCTACAATTGAATTTGTTCCCACCCAAATCCTTGAGTTCGATACTCTGGAATACTTGCTAATCTACGCCGATCCGTACACTGCGGGTTCGCTTGCTTTTATTCTAGTTTTATAATTAAAACTTATTTGCACGCACGTTTAGGGGCGAACAACATGCGCTGAGATCCATATCCTGGTAACTCGCTATGTGAGTCACAATGCCTCCGCAGCAGATATCGCCCTTCTCCTTGGCCTTGATCCTGTGCATATCCTCTGCCAGCATCAAGCCAAAGTCTGGAATCCCTCCAGTCACCATGCAGTAAATGCTGAACAGCTCCCCTTGTCTGACCTTCTGGGGCGTCTCAGTACGCGCCAGAAGAGTCTCACTAAAAATCCTGTGAGCTAAACTAAAAGCTAGGTGCAAAATAATACGCTCCCTGGAGTCTCCAAGGCGCTATCTGCGTGCTCAACTACGTGAGCAATCTGTCCCCAGAACTCCCTAGCTACAGCTCAGGAGGGAAAATCAACAGTAGTCGGAGCTGGGAAACCAAAGATGTCTCGCTAGTACTCTAAAGGAACTAAGATGTTCCAGTTCATCAACCGGTACTTCACAGCACGCTCTGTGGGAAGGTAGGTGAAGGAGCTGACAAACTCCAAAGTAGGATCTAAGTAGGTAGGTGCACGGATCTCAGTGAACTGATCCAGTCCCACCATAGAAATCATCCGTCTCAAATCTCCATCCACATGGAGACAATCAAATGTTGATACGTCCAGGAAACGAGGTGCAATCATTAGACGGGCCGCGATGCGGTCATAGTCGACTTGGTGTCTCTCGTGGATCACCGGTCTCGTAGGTCTAGAGGAAGAAGAAGAAGGGGAAGGAGAGGATATGTCCCTCAAGACCAGCTGTCTATCTGAACTCAACTTTTCTGAAACCTGTCAGACCACCTCGGTCGGCCTGACAACCCTGAAGAACACCTTGGCCGAGGCACAGGCCGACTGGACCGAGGCGAATAACTGCGCGACTGATTTCGTCAAAATTCCAGTTCTTTTCCCCCAAAATTCCTACAACTGGTTCCTATGGGGTACTTAATCTGTTTCTCAGCAAATGCAGGGGCAACCAAAGCCCAAATTGAAGGAAAACAGTGGAGAAGAGCGAGAGGTTATGGTTTTTTCGATATTTACCCCGATTCGGTCGATTCGGTTCGTTTTTCTTGCAGATTCGCACTTGCACTGCAATCCTCTACCCTTTCTCAGTGGTTTGGAAGCAAGAATCGTCGAAAACGAGCGAAGATGGGCAAAGCAAGGCGAGGGGCGTGCCGCGGTCGAGGAGAAGGTAAAGGAGGGGAGAGAAATCTCAGCCCCCTTTTATACCCTTTTCTGGAACTGTTGTCACCTCGGTCGAGGTGGTCTCGACTGGACCGAGGTGGTGCGGACCGAGGTGGATCTTCAGAAACCCTTGTCGCCTCGGTTGCTCAAGAATCATCTCGGTCGAGGTGCTGTGACAACAACCGAGATGTGCCTCAGTCAAACTCCGTCTTCTCAAATTCTCGAACTTCTGTCCTTCCAGTTGTGCTCCTGGTTTGTATTCCTTCCTTAGATGTCCCCTGTTGTCTGTCTAGGACGCCAAAACAAAACAAAGCAAAGCAAAAGCAAACTATCTAAGCTAGACTAGAAAAAGGGAAAAGAAAGCAATACCTTGGGTTGCCTCCCAAGAAGCGCTTTATTTAAGGTCGCTAGCTATACCATACGGCGTCTCTATGCGTGATGGGAGGTGCCCTCACCCCATACTTCACCTCCATCATGGGGTGAAGTAAGTAAGTCTATCAAACGCTCCAACAAGTGCAAGTGCTCATCGGGGAATGAATCGTCTATGGGTGGGCTGTCCTTCTCGCGTGAAGATGGAGGTAGCCGGCTGAGGTGATCCGCAACAGAATTTTCGGATCCCTTCTTATCGCGGATCTCTAGGTCAAACTCTTGAAGTAAGAGAATCCATCGAATAAGGCGTGGCTTGGCATATTTCTTAGCAAGTAAGTAGCGAATGGTTGCGTGGTCGGTGTAGACAATGACTTTCGCCCTACTAAGTAAGAACGAAACTTCTCGAAAGCATATACAACCGCCAATAGCTCCTTCTCGGTGGTAGTGTAGTTGCGCTGGGCTTCATCTAGCATCTTGCTAGCATAGTAAATGGCGGTGGTCCGGCCATCCTTCTTCTGTCCAAGCGCCGCTCCTACGGCTACATCACTAGCATCACACATGATCTCAAAGGGCAAGGTCCAATCCGGAGGTTGGATAATGGGAGCGGAGATCAACGCTTCCTTAATCCTGTAAAATGCATCAAGACACTCATGCGAAAACTCAAAAACAACATCTTTATTCAAGAGGTTAGTTAGAGGTTTAGAAATCTTAGAGAAGTCCTTGATGAATCTCCTGTAGAAACCTGCATGCCCGAGAAAACTCCTCACACCTTTAACAGAACAAGGGGGAGGGAGTTTCTCAATAGTCTCGATCTTAGCGCGATCGACCTCAATACCTCGATTAGAAACGAGGTGTCCTAGCACAATGCCTTCGTTAACCATAAAATGACACTTCTCCCAGTTCAAAACAAGATTAGTGTCCTCACATCTTTGTAGCACTAGAGAAAGGTTAGATAGGCAATCATCAAAAGAGGAACCATATACTGAAAAATCATCCATAAATACCTCCATGATCTCCTCTATATACTCAAAAAAGATAGCCATCATGCATCGATGCGAAGGTAGCGGGTGCATTGCACAATCCAAATGGCATCCTCCTGTAAGCAAATGTCCCCCACGGACAAGTGAAAGTGGTCTTCTCCTGATCATCCGGATGGATAGGAATTTAGAAGAAACAACTATAGCCGTCTAAGTAGCAAAAGTGTGAATGCTGGGCCAACCGTTCGAGCATTTGATCAATGAAGGGAAGTGGAAAATGGTCCTTCCGAGTGGCCGTGTTCAGCTTCCTATAATCAATGCAAACCCTCCAACCCGTGACGGTCCTGGTTGGGATTAACTCGTTGTTCTTATTCGTCACAACGGTCATCCCTCCTTTCTTCGGAACTACATGCACCGGGCTAACCCATTTGCTGTCCGAGATAGGATATATGATACCTGCATCCAACAACTTAAGAATTTCCTTCTTCACAACCTCTTTCATGATCAGATTTAACCATCTTTGAGGTTCCCGTGAAGTTTTATGATCGTCCTCCATTAGAATTCTATGCATGCAGAAAGAAGGCTTAATGCCAATAAGATCATCTATAGTATAACCCAAAGCCTTTTGATGCTTTCTCATGACATGCATTAGTTTAGACAATTCAGATTCGGAGAGGGAAGTACTAACAATAACGGGATAAGTAGAATCCGGTCCAAGAAAGACATACCTCAAGGGATTTGGGAGTTGTTTAAGTTCCACAACTGGGGGTGCTTTTTGAGGGGAATCCTTGCTTCCTCCTTCCAGTGGAGTAGATCCAGAAACTGGACTTTCGGAAGTCTCAGTTGAAATCATCTCGCCTTCGACCTCGGTCGACGCGCAGAGGCGTTGACCGAGATGTTCATCGGTCGCCTCGTTTGGTCCAGAAAGTGCCTCGGTCGAGGTACTATAACTGGAACTGAAACTGGAGATCTTCGTCTCCTGGATTAATTTCTCAGTTTTAGCTCCTGGATCTTCTTCTAGGGCCTTTAAGCATAGTATATATGCATCACAAGAAGCATCTATACCTTCCTCCATTAAACTAAAACTAATAACTTTCTCAAGTGGATCTTTAGTAAGGATAGAGCTCACCAATTCTCTTGATTCTTCTTCATCATAGATGTTGAAGATATTATCTCCTAGCTGCTCTCCCTTCATGGCCGCAAGTAATGCGAACTCCACTTCATCTCCGCCAATATTGAATTTCAACTTGGCGTTCTTACAATCCACATTGCAACCCGAAGTTGCTAGAAATGGCCTCCCGAGAATGATAGGAACAGGATAATCTGCGGGAATATCAAGTACAACAAAGTCTATAGGTAAATAGAAGTTACCTAACTTAACCGGAACGTCTTCCCAGATTCCCACGGGATGGGTAATGGAGCGGTCCGCCATGTATAATCGAATCTTCACCGGCTTGGGCTCTCCAAGTCCGATCTTAACACATAGCTCCAGCGGAATGATACTCACGCTGGCTCCTAGATCACATAAGGCTTCACAAGTGACATCCCCAACTTGAATGGGAATGCAAAACGAGCCGGGATCTCTCAACTTAGGTGGCATCTTCTCTTTCATGATTTGAATGAGCTCCGAGGATTTAGATGTCATCCTCACTTCACCAAAGTCCTCCAGCTTCCTCTTCCTTGATAGGATCTCTTTTAAGAACTTCCCATAGGCAAGCATCCCTAAAATAGCATCAAGGAAAGGAATGTTAATGTGTAGTTTATTCATCAAGTCAAGGAACTTACCAAAGTGCTTGTCTAGATGTGCTCTGACCCTTGACTGGGGGAATGGAAGTGGTGGTTTGTATGCAGGAGGTGGAACATAAACTTCAGTTTTCCCCTCCGCTTTCTGTGGCTCCACCTCGGTTGGCATCTCGGCCGAAGTGTTCTTCGATTGCACCTGGACCGAGGTGGTCTTCGTCGGTACTGGCACCGACAGACGCACTGGATCTGTAGTCTTCAGTCCACTCCTCGTCGTTATGGCCATAATCTGGCCCTTAGGGTTGCTTTCCGTTCTTGCTGGAAGCTTCCCTGGATCTCTTGGCGCTTCATTCGCCCTACTAGCAAGTTGTTGTTCAAAGGCTTTTTGGGCCTTCGAAAATGAAGTCATTGATGTCTCCATAGCACTAAGCTTGATCAAGATAGCCTCCTGCACTGCGTCTTTCTTTTCCGGCTGGGACGAACTTGATCCTTGCCCCTGGCTCTTTAATGGAGTAGAAGAGAAGAAGGGAAAGAGAGGAAAGGATTAGAGGAATCGTTAGAATTGGAGTTAGAATGATTGTTACCCGAATTTTGGTTACTCGCCCTCCAATTATTGCTATTGGATCCTCTATTGTTGTTGTAATTGTTGTTCCGGGAACCGTTGTTGTTGCTACGGTATCCATTGTTGTTGTTCCTTGATCATTGATCTTCCTTCTTGGTTTGAGCAACCAAGAGTTCCTTCAATTGCTTCACGTCATTCTTCAAAGACGTGAGTTGATTGTTGTTAGGCGAAGCATCTTGAAAGTTAACTCTTTTAACTCTACCTTCGGCTCCTTGGTGGGAGTATTTCTCCATATGCAAAGCTTGCTTCTCTATAAAGTCCCAAGCTTCGTCAATCGCCATGTCCATAAAGGTACCGGCGGAGAGTAGTTGGAGGTTGAACTAGGTGCTTCCGTCTAGTCCCTTGAAGTATATCTCCAACAGGTCTATCTTTGGAATCCCATGATATGGGCAATTTAAAAGAATGTCTTTAAACCTCTCCCATGACTTGGACAAGCTCTCCTTGTCCTTCATAATGAATGCATTAATCTTCCCTCTCATTTCAGCGGTCTTAGAGGGGGAAAGAATTTAGTCAAAAATTCCGTAGTCATCTCCTCCCAAGTGCTAATTTTTCCTGGAGGAAGAGATTGATACCAAGTAAGAGCTCTATCTTTTAAAGAAAAGTAAAAAGGTCTTAGCTTGTAGTTGTTGTTTTCTATTCTTGATGGTCTCAAGGTCTCCATCAAGATCTCATAGTTTTGCAGATGTTGATGCGGAGATTCCTTCTCTAGCCCTCCGAACTAGCATTGGCGAATCATGGAAAGAACTTGCGGTCGAAGTTCGTAGTCATGGTCCGCCGGATCTCCTAGGTTAACTCCAGGACGCCTCAATTGTTGATTGAGGTCCATCCTTTGACCTAGGGTTTGCGGGATTTCTGCAAAAAGAGCGCCTCGGACTGGTATCCGAGGTGGAAGTACCTCGGCCGGGGCATCAGGTACTAGGACATGCCTCGGTCGAGGGTCTGGAACTGGATCCTGCATCGGTCGAGGATCGGGAACTGGGTCTTCCCTCGGTCGAAGTAGATACTGGTCTCGTAAGGCTTCCGTATCTGCTTCGATCGCTTCAGTCCTGGTGCGAGTTTCTTCTTTCTCCTGCCTCAGTTCTTCCTTGTTAAGGCGTAGCTGTTCTAACGCCTCCTTCAATTCGGCCTCAAGATCGCGATCGTCTCGGTTGGCCATCTTCGCTTCTCTCAAGCGTCGTTTATATGTCTTTTCTGGTTCGGGATCGTAAGGAACGATTTCCTTCCCAGCGCGGGTTCTTCGCATAAACCTAAGAAAGAACCTGCGAAAGTCACTCAAGTAGAGTGGTTAGTAGACACGGGGGAAAGTGCCCCAAAAGCGTACCGCAACCGGCTCGGTCTAGACCAAGTACCCGGCAACGGCGCCAAAAACTTGTTCGCTCCAAACGGTGTTTGCAAGCTTTAAATTTATAACCCTAGATGTAATCTTAAAACAAGGATGTGAACCCGTAGTGTACGGGTCAATCGCAATAAAAGCAAGGAATTCCAGGGGTCGATCATAGGGACTTAGTGAAACAAAGTCGGAATAGGTAAGCTTTAGCAATTACTAACCACAAATAAATTAAAACAATCAAAGATGATAAAAAGTCAATAAAGGAAATATGGAACTCTAGGGATTAAAGCATCTAGTTGTGGTTCCAACTCAAGATCTAAAGATAAGAGGACAAAACTGAGGTTTTTGCAAAGGGAAGGTGTTACTAAAGTGGAATAGATCACCGGGTAAGTCTCACTAAACACTAATCCCAAACCGTAACTCCTATTACCGGGTAAGTCTCAAGGAATTAAGGTAAAGAACTATATCCTCAAACCAACACACCACCTAAGGGAATAGAATCAACCTTTACCGGGTAAGTCTCAGGCTAACTCACAAAGATGGGATGTAAGCACACTCAAACCCCAATAAAGGATAAACCTTTATTACCTACACTTATGATCTTAGGTAAACAAACTAAGGAATTACCGGGTAAGTCTCATCCTAGGCTTGCATTGAACCAGGAAAGGTGTAATAAGAATAGGATTTGGCAAACTTTAACACTTAACTCTCAGTTTCGGATCAGATAAGTCACCTCGGTCAGCCAAATTCCACCCCGGCCGAGATGTTCATTGACTGAGCGAGATGCTTAGGGTTAACGTAAAGACTCGAGCTTTCAGGGTCCTACTGTGATTAAGATTATTCTATCATTGTTTTTCCCACAACCTTCAGCCAATCACCCTAGAATCACACAAAGAGATTAGCCACTCATCATCATGAAAGTAATAATCAAATATATGGGAAGAAAGAGAATAATTGAACAAGAAAACCTTAAGAGAAAGACTTCAATAACTGAATCAATTATAAAACCAACAAGCGTTCCTTGGATAGAAATCCAACAAGACAATCAACAAAGAAGGGAATCTAAGATGATACAAAAACCCTTCAAAAAGCTATAAAAGCTATAGACTTTCTTCCTTCAACCTTCAAAAAGGTTCTTCAAATCTCCCAACTGGAGTGTGGCTGCAGCGGTGTATTCGAGCTGTTCCGAGTGATAGCGGATGTCGGATTTGTGGGAAATCCGACCCTTTTTATAGGAAAATTACTCTCCAAAGATAAGATATCTTAGAAAGATCTCTTCCCATAAAAATAGGTAAAATATATGGTCTAACTTATCTTCTTCCTTCCAGGAACCCAGCCCAAAAATATAAGATCCTCTTTCCAAAGATAAAAGATCTCAGCCAAGAATAAAATATTCTCGCCACGTCCCAGGTGTTCGCCTCGATCGAGTCGGCTCCTCTGGATCACCTCGGTCGAGGTGATCTGTAGTCAACCGAGGTGAATCACAACTGAATGTGAAATCTCTCAAATCTGGTCCAAAGTGAATCTTTAATCCATGGTCATGCTTCCTGGATGTTTCCTTAAGCTCCTGAATGTAGCTCTAATGACTCCATAGCTCCTTTTTGCTCCTTTTTGATGCAAAACGTGCCATTTTACCTACGATTCCAACAAAAATAGGTGTAGACCTCGATTCCCGCAAAGGTAGATGAAACGACAATATAATCACATAATATACATACAAACATGCAGATTATTGAAGATAAACGTCTAAACAAACCCCAAAATATAGACAATAATTCATGCTATCATGTGTTATATTGGTAGTGATATGGACTTAGGACTTATATAGTTATGTATATGTATTCTTATTATATATATAGTAGCATATGGAGATGTAAGATCTTATAGAAAAGATGATAGTAAGATATCATCACCTTTAGGACGATATTGTTGGCATGGGATAACGTTCATACGAGGAGGAATAAGCTCAAGTATCGAATTTGAGCGTTACGTTCGGAAGAATACCTTGGAGTCTCTTGTACTCCTTTAAGCGGATGTCGAAGGGGAGGATTAAACAAAGGACAAACAAGTGGAAGAGAACCTCGAGATAGTTTAAGCAAAATTGAGAAGGAAGTCGTACAAGTAAGGAAGCGGCAAGAAAAGACAAGTGGTGGTTCCCAAGGGAAGCGACGATGGAACAAACAATGAAGCAACTAGAGACAATAAACGTAAGTTTTTTTTCCAAGGGCAGTGTCGAGGAACTAAAGATGCGAATCAATTAAAGTGGACTACATTCTCGATAGAGAATAAAAGTGGCGTTCTAAGTAAGACGGGTTATCAATTGGCACTCCTAAGTATGGGAGTCAAGATGAAAAGAGTGATCGAACCTTTTGCGAAAGATTTAAGATACCGTGAGTTAAGCTTACGAGGTACTAATAAGTGAAGCGTCGATATTACGAGAGTTATGAGAAGACGGGCATGGTGGGAATTCACGTGGAGTTGACCGATTTCCATTATTATGATAAGAATAAGAAACGCCAAAAAGGAGGAAGTGTGAATAAATGATGATCCCAAGAAGATGAAAGACGAAACGAAGAGCTTTGATTGAGAGACTTAAGATACCAACCAAGAGGAACGCGAGTGGATGCTAGCTAGGGCTATAATATTTGGGAAGGGCTCTTGAAAGACATTAAGAAAGGATGGTTAAGCCTATGAAAGGGAGTTATATGAAACAACAAGGCAAAGAAGATATAGTTACCTTATAAAGAAAAGGAAGCATGGAATGAAGAAAGAACTAACGGAGTTTAAGGTAAAGTACCCTGAGGAGGGTAGCCTTCATGAGAATGGTGACATGAGAAGTGAAGTAGAATAATAAGTCGTTGATTGCGGAGAAGGTTAGATACAAGTTAATCGGTGACAACTGAGAACGCACAGGTGCAAGTTGTCTATTTGTGAGTATAGAGGGGATTTGTAAACAATATTATGGGCATACAAAGGGATTTGGATGACCTTATGCGACCTTTGTAGGTCATGGAATAGGCATATGGGAGAACGACACGAATTAGAGGTTTTAAAGTTTGACCACGGTAAAGGGGAAATAGTGAATCAAGAAGAAGGTAAGGTGTCATGGAGGTGGTACGTAAACGGGAGTATATCGAGGATGCAGGGTATGAAATGGATGATATGTTACCTCGGGAAAGAGATAAGTCAAGTTTCTAGACTCACACGGAAGAGACATGGTGGATATGGCGTGAAAGAGAGGACCAAGATTAGGGCAACACTGCAACCTTAGAGTTATGATGTTAGTACCTGTAGATGTAATGAGTTTGATATTTTAGTGGTTTTGGATAGGGAGTTTCTTCTAACATTTTTTTTCCACAGGGCATACCGGTACAGTTGTGAAGTTGTGCATAGAATACCGAGAGATGCATAAGGTGACCAACAAGAGTAACTTAAGATCGAAGTTTTGAAGTTTGATGTCGACAAGAGATGTACAAAAAGTATATGGAAGATTGAGGTTAGAACCTCTACCGTCGGGTTGACGATACATAAGGAAATGAAGTAGGTTCTACACCTACTCGAAGGAATGGTGCAAGCTTATATATTATGCGAAGAACGGTTCCCACATGATGGGATATCATAGAAATAAAGAAGATAAGGTCAATTATTTTGAAGCACGGTTAAGCCGGGTAGTTGGGATCCTTATGGTGGCAATAAGTGAGAAACATTAGAAGATTTTCACAATCATGTCACAAAAGAGGGAAAATGAGATTAAGATAAAAGAATACTTGAATAAGGATACAAAAGTCAGAAGACTCGAGCAAGTCTCTCGACTTCAAGAGATGAAGGCTCTCTAGAAGAGGACGGTGAACATAGTAGTTACAGAAAGAGCAATAAAAGGGTTGCAGGACGTCACCCCAACAGATCAGAGTGGACCACCTGTCAAGTTTTAAGATAAGGTTGTGTAGGTCTTATTTATGGGACGAAAGAAGGAAAGACGAAAACCGAGATATCGCAGTTTCTAACACGTCAAAATGTGTATTTGTTCACTAAGGTCAAGCTTGACTCGATTCTGATATCTAAGGCGCCGTATGGAATGACACTTGTGAAGAGACATGAGTTGTGGAAGCAAGTGAAGGAGCATTTGGAAGAACTTATTGAAAAGAGTTCATTGGAATTAGTGAAATGTTATGGAGAACTCTGAAGGTTATCTTGAACTCTCGATTTGAAGTTCATATTGGTGTATATCTTAAACTCTTGATTTGAAGTTATTATGGAGAACACCAATTTGTGAAAAGAGAAACGAATATCTCCGTTTGTACGTCGATTACAATGAGTTGAACAAGATGACAATGAAGAACAAGTATCCTTTACCTCAAATAGATGATCTACTCGACCGGTTGCAATGGTCGGTAATCTCTTCTAAGAATGATCTAAGGTCTGATTGTCATCAATTGAAAATTCGAGAATGGGATATTGCAATTACGGCATTCCGGACAAACCGTGGTCGCTACGAGTTTTAGTGATCCCATATGGGCTTACTAACGCCCCGGATAAGATATTTTTGTCTACTCTCGAAGAAGAGATAATTTGTATGACAAGTTGTCTCGGGATGGCAACCCCCGAAGGACGTAAAAGGAGTTACAAGCTCTCTTGGATGTGTTGGTCATTACTGGATTTGTGAAGAGAATATCCAAAGTAACACCATCTATGACTAACCTACTCCGGATGACAATAAAGTATTGAGTGGGACGAAAGTGGACAATGGAGTTTTTGAGAGTTAAGAGGAGATTCATGGGTGCAACTATTTTGGAATTGCCTCAAAGTATGATGGGTTTGAAGTGTACTAGTGATTCTCTAAGACAAGGTCTTGAGTAAGTATGGAGGAACGGTGTAAAAATAATAGCATATGTGTTAGTTAGTAGAAGTATTGTGAAGTAAAGAACTTTCTCCATTACTTGGAGCTTGCAACAAGAGTTGAGGAAACGTAACATCAAGTTTGGTTTGATAAGAACCAAAGCCAACGGTGGGAAATAGAAGTTCGATCTTAGCGACAAGCAAAGAAGAAACAAAATGGAATGATGTATTGATAAAGACCCGAGAAGGAAGTTAAGTTTCCGATATATCGGACCTTTTTGAGATCTTAACGCGAGTGAGAAAAACGGTTACCGGTTGGTATGGCCGGCGGGAATAGAGAGTGTTTACCCAGTGTTGCATGTGTATCAGTCAAGGGAGTACATACATGACTCAAGATGGATGGTCAGTCATGGTGGTTTAGCGGAAGACGAGGAACCGATGAGGCTAACTAGAAGACGGGGGAAATATCTTTGGTTGAGTTTTATGCTGAGCTAGTAGTATCGATATAATCGATGAGTTAGACCTAGTTCTTCCCTTAGTTGAGATATGTGTAATTGTGTCATGTGCGGGAATGCATTATATGACCTGTTATATCTTGCGGTGGTAGTTTGAGTAGTTTGTGTATATAGATTAAAAGTTTTCAGCCTTCTTAGAGTGAGAGTTCATACCTTGGCCTTAGAGACTGAGAAGCTCGACACATAGCAAGTTTCGGGACGAAACTTGTTCTTAGAGGGATCTAATGAAAATCCCGTTCCGGTTATATTTAATCTATTTATTCCCAATTTTATTTCTTTTCTTCTTTTTTTTATCCAGCCTTCTTCCTTCCTCACTTGTGTCGGTTGCCTTGTCCGGATACCATTGCCGCCCAACCTACCATGCCATCCTACCCTAGCTCCTGCAACCTGTGGCCTTGACCCCTCGTTTCCAGCCTGAGTTGAAACCTCATGTCATCATCCGTCTCTTTGCATAGTTACACTCACCACATCTCTTCACCTCTCAGTTGTTTCTTTCTCACACAGCTCCCATTATCCGCCATCAGATGTGCACTGTATCTCTTTCTCTTGCCTTTGTGCAACAACCGCACCACCTAGGAACCGTCAGGAGGAGGAGAAGCCGCCTCGAGCTACCGGAACCACCAACGGGCTGAACTCACTCCGTCTCTCCTTCCTCTGCTCCCCTATCCGTCTTTTGTCATCTTCTTGTCGTCGACTCCCCCTCGAGCCACGTCTGTGCTCACCTGCCTCCACCGGAGAAGCTTGGCAGCCACCGGAGAGGCCATCGCGCACCTTATCTACTCAAGCCTTGTCAAAGCCTTGCAGCCGCCTCCGTCCCCTCTGCTTGCCCTGCCTTTCCGCCGCTGGAACTTCATTGCTCTGTCTCCACCGAGTCGGAACAACAGCCTCGTCGATGCCGGAGAAGCTGGTAGCCTGCCTCCTCCTCACTTCGCTCGCCGGTGCCCTAACTACCGCCGCCGGATCGAGTCTCCCAAGGCTTCCGCCAACTGAGAAGGTTTCAAATGAAACCCTTGTGATTTTACAAGCGGGACCCCCTCACTTTTGGTTTATTACAGAATGGACCCATATCCTATATAATCTCATTTTTGGACACACAGTTTCTGGAATTTGATATTTATGCCCCTGCAGGAATTTAGTTACATATTATGGCCCAAGGTTTTACTTTAGGAAAATGTATTTATGGATTTTAAATTTGGAATTTACTTGAATTATATTCTAATTTATATATAGTGTATATGTTATGCTCATGTTGGATTAATTCCGGGTTATGACTCAAAGATTAAATTACGGGATTTTAACGTTGGCTTTGAAAACGAGTTTTACCTTGGGTTTATGATGTTATACATTTTGCCCGGAATATATATTTATGGTTTTAACTTGGGTTTTAAAAGTGGGGTTTTCCTTATATTATATATGTTCCTTATTCCGTTCAAATTCAGCTTATAAGCTAAATTTGTTTAGTTTGGTGCTAGGTTTGGAAGCGACCCGATAAAGGCCTAACGAGTCCAAGTCGACATCCGTTGAACGACTTCCGTCTTCTGACTTCTTGTGAGTATACTTTCCCCTCGATCTAGTTATGTCAAGTTTTAGTATCATGCTAGGATGGATCTAGCATAACTTAGAGTTAATGCCAAGTAGTGGTTTTGAACCTTAGGTGAGTTTTGAGGATTTGATATTGTTTGATGGATTGATGTGGATTCTAAGCTTGAGATGGTATTGCGGTCTAGTGAGGTTGTTATAAGGATTCGAGTATATGGTTTGAACTTGTGAGAATCATTAGGCCTGAGGTGTTGATATTATCTTGTGAGGTTGTTTATGGCTTTAAGTGTGGCTTGAGCTGTGAGAATTTAGGGGTTGAGGTTGTATGATTGTTGAGGTTGTGGACTAGAACGAGAGTATCCGAGTGGTGTTGTGAGTTATGATCTTGCGAGATCCGAGGGTTTAGAAGTCTTAGGACTTCTAGCTTGTGTTGAGTGTGATGTGAGCATGAGGGATTTTAGGATGCGGTCCTAGAATTGAGAGTCAAATGGTCTTGCGTAGATCATTTGTATAGAAGTCTAAGACTTCTATTGTGAGTGGGTTGTTGATATAGTTATCTTCTTGTGAGCAGGTTATGGGCTTCCTCCCTAAGGAAGTGAGAGTGTTGTGAGTTGAGTGTGGTGACGAGGTAAGTCTCCGGACTTACTTAGCTCATATTCTATGTATTAAATTCGATGCGTGTTTGGTGGTGTGTGTTTTATTGCTTCCATTAAAACTTATAAAACCGGAAATAGGATTACCGGCATTTATATATTATTTGGCCCAAGTGTATGATAACGGGCGGTGACATCACTTTCTAGCTCTTGCGTAGAGTTAGGAGGTTCTTGGCGACCAGCCCGTGTGGTTAGACGGTCGGAGGCATCCGTACCGTTCCATGTGGTAAGTGGGGACCGAGGCGAGTTTTGGGAGATTCTCGTGTCACAAAAGAAATTGAATTAGAACGGGATACGACTTAATAATAAAAAGATAATAAACCGGACTTGTGTGTTTTGGTGTACATTGTGTGTTATGTTGATTTACTTGTGTTTGTGCCTTTCACCTTGATTCTAATGCTTCGAATATTAGCTAACGGTTTTATACCGATTGTTGTAGATTGTCTTGCTGGTTAAGAATGCGGCCGGGAGATCCGGAAGAGTGGGCAGCCGGGGTACCGTACATTTTAGGAGTGGGTTTTGGTTGGAGTCGGGTTGTGTTTTATTCTTCGTTTATTATGTTGGTATGACGCGTGTATGGCGTTTTGGTCTTTGGTGTTGTTATCGGCTGAAGTCTTTTGTTGTTTTCCTTCGGGTTTTTTTATCATTTGCATTAAAAGGAATTTCGGTTTTGCCTTTATTTGTGCTATGTTGAAAGATCCGGTGAAATTGTTGTCAGGCTAAGGGTCGGGACCCATTGTGAGGTCCCAACCCGTAGCATCCCGAGTCCCGCGGATTCGGGGTGTTACAAAAGTGGTATCGGAGCCCTAGGTTGACAACAATGGCATTCGCAATCTTCTAAAAGCCGAATAGAGGGAAATAGAACCCTCAAGGGTTCTAAGTTAAAATGATTTTTCATTTTTAAAATCACATGCATGAGTCGGGGTAGAATGTACGGACCACCACTCCTTTCGCGGATCTCGGCAGCTTAGTTTATTGGATTTATATATATATGTATATATGTAGATATGTATATATTGATTGTATTTGCATGTTGGACTTGATATATATGTATTGTTATATATGTGGACTATAGTGCGTATTAGACCTTGCTTTGTTGTTATGGATTTCTGGATGTGTTGTTCGCTCCAAACGGTGTTTGCAAGCTTTAAATTTATAACCCTAGACGTAAGCTTAAAACAAGGATGCGAACCCGCAATGTACGGGTCAATCGTAGTAAAAGTAAGGAATTCCAAGGGTCGATTGTTCGCTCCAAACGGTGTGTGCAAGCTTTAAATTTATAACCCTAGACGTAAGCTTAAAACAAGGATGCGAACCCGCAGTGTACGGGTCAATCGTAGTAAAAGCAAGGAATTCCAAGGGTCGATCACAGGGACTTAGTGAAACAAAGTCCAATCACGGTATGCTTATGTAAATACTAACCACAAGAGGTGATCAAAGCAATCAAAGATGATATATAAGTCAATAAAGGAAACATGCAATTCTAGGGATTAAAGCATCTAGTTTTGGTTCCAACTCAAGATCTAAAGATAAGCGGCCAAAGCTGAGGTTTTTGCATAGGGAAGGTGTTTCTAAAGTAGAATAGATCACCGGGTAAGTCTCACTACTCACTAATCCAAAACCGTAACTCCTATTACCGGGTAAGTCTCAAGGAATTAAGATAAAGAACTATAACCTCAAACTAACACACCATCTAAGGGAATAGAATCAACCTTTACCGGGTAAGTCTCAGGCTAACTCACAAAGATGGGACGAAAGCACACTCAAAACCCCAATAAAGGATAAACCTTTATTACCTACACTTATGATCGTTGGTACACAAACTAAGGAATTACCGGGTAAGTCTCATCCTAAGCTTGCATTGAACCAGGAAAGGTGTAATAAGAATAGGATTTGGCAAACTCTAACACTTAACTCTCAGTTTCGGATCAGATAAGTCACCTCGGTCAGCCAAATTCCACCCCAGCCGAGATGTTCATCGACTGAGCGAGATGCTTAGGGTTAAGGTTAAAGACTCAAACTTTCTAGGTCCTACTGGAATCTAAGATTATTCTATCATTGTTTTTCCCACAACCTTCAGCCAATTACCCTAGAATCGCACAAAGAAATTAGCCACTCATCATCATGAAAGCAATAATCAAATATATGGGAAAAAGGTGAATATTTGAACAAGAAGAATTTAATGAAAAGACTTCAATAACTGAATGAAATATCACAACAAAAGCGTTCCTTGGATAGAAATCCAACAAGGCAAGACAACAAGGAAGGGAATCTAAGATGATCTTACAAAACCCTTCAAAAGCTATAAAAGCTATAATCTTCAATCTTCCTTCAACCTTCAAAAAGGTTCTTCAAATCTCCCAACTGGAGTATAGCTGCTGCGTGCAATAGGTGTAAGCGAGATTTCCAACTGTATGCGGATGTCGCATTTGTGGGAAATCCGACCCTTTTTTATAGGAAAATAACCCTCCAAAGATAAGATATCTTAGAAAGATCTCTTCCCATAAAAATAGGTAAAATATATGATCTAGCATATCTTCTTCCTTCAAGGAGCCAAGCCCAAAAATATAAGATCTCCTTCCAAAGATAAAAGATCTCAGCCAAGAATAAAATATTTTTGCCGCGTCCTAGGTGTTCGCCTCGGTCAAGTCGACTTCTCTGGATCACCTCGGTCGAGGTGAATCTGTGGTCAACCGAGGTGAGTCACAATTGAATGTGAAATCTCTCAAATCTAGTCCAAAGTGAATCTCTAATCCATGGCTATGCTTCCTGGATGGTTCCTTATGTTCCTGAATGTAGCTCCAATGACTCCATAGCTCCTTTTGCTCCTTTTTGATGCAAAACGTGCCATTTTACCTACGATTACAACAAAACTAGGCGTAGACCTCGATTCTCGCAAAGGTAGATGAAATGGTAATATAATCACATATTATACATACAAACATGCAGATTATGAAAGATAAAACGTCCAAACAAACCTCAAAATATAGACTATAATTCATGCTATCAAAATACCCCATACTTAGCCCTTGCTTGTCCCCAAGCAAGTTCCACATATAAAAGACAAGATAGAATGGATTATAAGTCAAGAAAATCAATGAAAAGTCTTTCAAAAACATTTTTATGGTGTGCAACAATCATAGATCACTCTAAGAGAATACTTCATGGAATTTAAAATCTAAATATGATCAAAACATTTTACAAATATAAGAAAGTAGTTCATCTATGCATAAAATCATAGAATGCATAATAAGTCATAATTATCGAAATTAATCATGCATAATCCAGTTTAAACCACTAAGTTAATCAACAAGCTCAAGGTCTCAAGGGCTTCCCAAAAGAAAGGTCAAGAAACGTGTAGGGTAGGGATGTATGTAAGGTAATGTGGTGCTAGAATCCGGGAAAAGGATGAACTTCACTTTCACTTTGACTTGCAACATCTTCCACCAATAAGTTTTGCTTATGTCACACTCTTTCTTTTTACTTTACTTTTTGGGATGCATGGACAGAGGTGCACAATAACCGAAGCCTAGGAAATCCGCAATCATCAATTTCTTGAGATGCATCAAACCCTTGATGCACATACCATGACCCGTTAGGAATATCGCTCAATCCGACTTTGGCAAGACACAAACACCCGGCTATGTGAATGGTGCCGAGTTACTCATCATTATGATTGACTTCCTCAAACCTATTATTACTTTCTAACACTTTCACTTCCAGCCAACTTCTCAACTTTAACTTCACTTGCTTTCACCACTTCGCTTGCTTCCAAATTCCCGGATAGGTAAAGGGAGGAAAAATGTATATGAGAGGCTAAGCATGATCAAGAAGAAGAAGAGAGAAGAATGAATTGCCTTGGTCTTTCCAGGAAGAAAGTGAGAGAACTCATAACGTGGTGTCAACCTTCAAATTCAACATAATTTGGATAAAACAAAGTATTAAACATGCCAATAATTTCAAACAAAGCATTTAGCAACTTAAACATATTATAAAACCTTTCAAACACATAGAATTAAAACCAGTCAGTAAACAAGATCTTCACTGAGATCATATCCAGATAAGAGGCACAGAAATCGTTATCGAAAACTCTCAGTTAACCCACCTCGGTCGAGGTGTTCTTAGGTCAACCGAGGTGAAACGCCTCGTTCGGCCAGAACTGCACCGGTCGAGGTCCGAATTTTTTTTTTCAAACCAGTTTTCTTTCAGTTTCGACGTTTTTCTCAATCAAATAACCGTAAGTATGCATTTAATCCCAGATAAACACATAGATGCAAAAGTGAAGCATAAATATGGATAAATATCCGGTCAAATAAAGTCATACATCAAATAACTGTCAAGTAATACACAAATACCCCATACTTGGGACACACTGTCCCAGTGGGTCAAGATAAGTCTAAGAGAATAAAATACTCACCGGATAATAAGCTGAACTGCATAAAAATAAGAAAGAAAATCCTGCAGCTCTCAATAATCCTGATCCGGTGGTGGTGGTGGTGGCACATACGGATACCGGGATAGGTCAAATGGATAACCCATAGTCTGCTAGAATTGTATTTCCATCATCCTGCGCTGATAGTGCTGTCCCTCTAACATCTGATGAGTCCAGCTGTCAATTTGTCGGTGCTGGGCAACAAATCTCTCATGCATGTCCACAGTAAGGGCAGCATAAGAGTCTATCATCTGATCCGTCAAATCATCGATCCGACGATGAGCCTCTGGATCTCTATGTCAGCGTGTCCTACGCCTAGCAAGTCTCGTAGGTGATGCAGCAGGTGCAGGCTCAATATCCTCATCATCCAAATCTATAACTGGTGCCCTAGTCCCTGTAGTATCTGTCCCTGTATCCATCGGGACTCCACCCTCTTTGTCATCAGCTGTCTCCTCATCATCTGCCTCCTCCTCAGCTAGGGCAGCTGCTGCCTCTCTGTAATCCTCCATCAGTGGAGCCCAAGCGGTCTGCCAATAATGAGGGTTAAAAACAATAAACTGGGCAGATCACTTGATCCCTTGTGGTGTATTCAGCTCCCACGGCATAGCCACGTACGGTGTAGTCAGACCTTGGGGAACCAGAATCCGCCGAGTGATCATCTCCTTCAGCCCTAGCGGCTTGGCAGCCGCCACCATCGTGCAAGCGCTGAGATCCATGTCCTGATAGCTGGCAATGTGGGTGACAAGCCCTCCGCAGCAGATATCTCCCTTCGCCTTGGCCTTGATCTTGTGCAAGTCCTCTGCCAACATCAAGCCAAAGTCCGGGATACCCCCAGTAACCATGCAGTACAAACTGAAAAGCTCTCCCTGTCGGATCTTCTGGGGCGTCTCATTACGCGCCAGAAGTGTCTCGTTGAAGATCCGGTGGACTAACCTAAAGGCTAAATGGAAGATGACCTTCTCCCTGGAATCTCTAGGGCGCCATCTATCTGCATGCTCAACAATATGGGCAATCTGCCCCCAAAACTCCCTAGCTACAGATCGGGACGGGAAGTCAACAGCTGTGGGCTCAGGAAAGCCAAAAATCTCTCTCCAGTACTCTAGTGGCACTAAGAAGTTCCGGTTCATCAACCGGTACTTCACAGATCGCTTTGTGGGGAGGTAGGTGAAGGAGCTAATGAACTCTAAGGTGGGCTCCAAATAGGTTGGGGCTCGGATCTCAGTAAACTGATCCAGCCCTACTGTAGATATCATCCTTTTAAGGTCTCCGTCTACTTGGAGGCAATCAAAAGCAGACACGTCCAGGAAGCGAGGTGCAATTACTGGACGGCCGGAAATACGGTGGTAATCGACCTGGTGTCGCTCATGGATCACCGGTCGATAGGGTCGGGAAGAAGAGGAAGAAGGGGAAGGTGAGGATCTATCCCTGAGGGCAAGGCGTCGGTCAGAACTCATTTTTAGAAAATCACACTGTCAGGTCACCTCGGTTGACTGACAACTCTCAAGAATCACCTCGGCCGAGGCACAGAATGACTGGACCGAGGCGGAAAACTGGATTCTAATTTCCTCAGAAAATTCAGTTCTTTTCCCCCAAATTCACTACAACTGCTTCCTATGGGGTACTTAAGCCTTTTCTCAGCTAATGCAAGGGTAACCAAAGCCCAAATCGAAGCGAAATCGGAGAGGTAGGGTTTCGGTTTTGTTTTATCTCGTTCGGCCGAATCGGTTCGATTTTCTTGCAGATCGATGATGCACTGGGATCCTCTAAGCCTTAATCGCAGTTTGGAGACAGAAATCTTCGAAAACGAGCAAAAACCAGAGAAGCGAGGTGAAACTGTCGCCGCGGTCGAGGGAGAAGAGTAAAGTGAGGAGAGAGAAATCTTCAGCCCTTTTATACCCTTTTCTGGAACTGCTGTCACCTCGGTCGAGATGGTCTTGACTGGACCGAGGTGGTACGGACCGAGGTGGTTCTTCAGAAAACCCTAGTCGCCTCGGTTGCTCAAGAATCATCTCGGTCGAGGTGCTCTGATAGCAACCGAGATGCCTCAGTCAAACTTTGTCTTCTCAAATTCTCGATCTTTTGTCCTTCCAGTTATGCTCCTTCCTTAGATGTCTCCTGTTATCTGTCTAGAACGCCAAAAATAAAACAATGCAAAGCAAAAGCAAAAACTATCTAAGCTAAACTAGAAAAAGGGAAAAGAAAGCAATACCTTGGGTTGCCTCCCAAGAAGCGCTTGCTTTAAGGTCGCTAGCTGGACCATGATGCGTCTCAAATGTGATGGGGGGGTGCCCTCACTCCATACTTCACCTCCATCGTGGGGTGAAGTAAGTAAGTCGCTCCAACAAGTGTAAATGCTCGTCGGGGAATGAATCGTCTATGGGCGGGTCGTCCTTCTCATGTGAAGATGCAGGTAGCCGGCTGAGGTGATCCGCAACAGAATTTTCGGATCCCTTCTTATCGCAGATCTCTAGATCAAACTCTTGAAGCAAGAGAATCCATCGAATAAGGCGTGGCTTGACATCTTTCTTAGCCAACAAGTAACGTATGGCTGCATGGTCGGTGTAGACAATGACTTTCGCCCCAACTAAATAGGAACGAAACTTTTCGAAAGCATATACAACCGCCAATAATTCCTTCTCGGTGGTAGCGTAGTTGCGTTGTGCTACATCTAGCGTCTTCCTAGCATAGTAAATGGCGGTGGTCCGTCCATCCTTCTTCTGTCCAAGCACCACTCCTACGGCTACATCACTAGCATCGCACATGATCTCAAAGGGCAAGGTCCAATCCGGAGGTTGGATAATGGGAGCGGAGATCAACGCTTCCTTAATCCTGTAAAAAGCATCAAGACACTCCTGCGAAAACTCAAAAACAACATCTTTATTCAAGAGGTTAGTTAGAGGTTTAGAAATCTTAGAGAAGTCCTTGATGAATCTCATGTAGAAACCTGCATGCCCGAGAAAACTCCTCACACCTTTAACAGAACAAGGGGGAGGGAGTTTCTCGATAGTCTCGATCTTAGCGCGATCGACCTCAATGCCTCGATTAGAAACGAGGTGTCCTAGCACAATGCCTTCATTAACCATAAAATGACACTTCTCCCAATTCAAAACAAGATTAGTGTCTTCACATCTTTTAAGCACTAGAGAAAGGTTAGATAGGCAATCATCAAAAGAGGAACCATATACAGAAAAATTATCCATAAATACCTCCATGATCTCCTCTATGTACTCGGAAAAGATAGCCATCATGCATCACTGGAAGGTAGCGGGTGCATTGCACAATCCAAATGGCATCCTCCTATAAGCAAATGTCCCCCATGGACAAGTGAAAGTGGTCTTCTCCTGATCATCCGGATGGATAGGAATTTGGAAGAACCCACTATAACCGTCTAAGTAGCAAAAGTGTAAATGCTGTGCCAACCGCTCGAGCATTTGATCAATAAAGGGAAGTGGAAAATGGTCCTTCTGTGTGGCCGTGTTCAGCTTCCTATAATCGATGCAAACCCTCCAGCCCGTAACGGTCCTAGTTGGGATCAACTCGTTGTTCTTATTTGTCACAACGGTCATCCCTCCTTTCTTCGGAACTACATGCACCGGACTAACCCACTTGTTGTCCGAGATAGGATATATGATACCTGCATCCAACAACTTAAGAATTTCCTTCGTCACAACCTCTTTCATGATCGGATTTAACCGTCTTTGAGGTTCCCGTGAAGTCTTATGATTATCCTCCATTAAAATTCTATGCATGCAGAAAGAAGGCTTAATGCCAATAAGATCATCTATAGTATAACCCAAAGCCTTTTGATGCTTTCTCAGGACATGCATTAGTTTAGATAATTTAGTTTCGGAAAGGGAAGCACTAACAATAATGGGATAAGTGGAATCCGGTCCAAGAAAGACATACCTCAAGTGATTTGGGAGTTGTTTAAGCTCCACAACTGGGGTGCTTTCTGAGGGGGATCCTTGCTTCCTCCTTCCAGTGGAGTAGATCCAGAAACTGGACTTTCAGAAGTCTCAGTTGAAGTCGTCTCGCCATCGACCTCGGTCGAGGCGCATAGGCGTTGACCGAGATATTCTTCAGTCGCCTCGCTCAGTCCAGAAAGTGCCTCGGTCGAGGTACTGCATCTGGAACCGAAACTGGAGATCTTCATCTCCTGGGTTAGCTTCTCAGTTTTAGCTCCTGGATCTTCTTCCAGTGCTTTTAAGCTCCGTATATCTGCATCACAAGAAGCATCTATACCTTCCTCCATTAAACTGAAGCTAATAACTCTTTCGAGTGGATCATTAATAAGGATAGAGCTCACCAATTCTCTTGATTCTTCTTCATCGTAGATGTTGAAGATATCATCAGTTAGCTGCTCCCCTTTCATGGCTGCAAGTAATGCGAACTCCACCTCATCGCTGCCAATGTTGAATTTCAGCTTGGCGTTCTTGCAATCCACGTTGCAACCCGAAGTTGCTAGAAATGGCCTCCCGAGAATAATAGGAACAGGATAATCTGCGGGAATGTCAAGTACAACAAAATCTATTGGTAAATAGAAGTTACCTAACTTGACCGGAACGTCCTCCAAGATGCCCACGGGATGGGTGATGGAGCGATCCGCCATATAAAGTCGAATCTTGACCGGCTTGGGCTCTCCAAGTCCGATCTTCGCACATAGCTCCAGCGGGATGATGCTCACGCTGGCTCCTAGATCACAAAGGGCTTCACAAGTGACATCCCCAACTTGAATGGGAATGCAAAATGAGCCGGGATCTCTTAATTTAGGTGGCATCTTCTCCTTCATGATTTGAATGAGCTCCGAGGATTTAGATTTCATCCTAACTTCACCAAAGTCTTCCAGTTTCCTTTTCCTTGATAGGATTTCCTTCAAGAACTTCCCATAGGCGGACGTTCCTAGAATAGCATCAAGGAAAGGAATGTTAATCTGCAGTTTATTTATCAAGTAAAGGAACTTACCAAAGTGCTTGTCTAGATGTGCTGTGGCCCTTGGCTGGGGGAATGGAAGTGGTGGTTTGTATGCAGGAGGTGGAACATAAACTTCAGTTTTCCGCTCCGCTTTCTGTGGCTCCACCTCGGTTGGCATCTCGGTCGAAGTGTTCTTCGACTGCACCTGGACCGAGGTGCTCTTCGTCGGTACTGGCACCGACCGAGGCAC
Organism: Fagopyrum esculentum; assembly: GCA_033239045.1. Taxonomy (NCBI): domain Eukaryota; kingdom Viridiplantae; phylum Streptophyta; class Magnoliopsida; order Caryophyllales; family Polygonaceae; genus Fagopyrum; species Fagopyrum esculentum. The sequence goes on from BSUD01000002.1 coordinate 124,027,156, forward strand.
TGGATCTACAGTTTTTAGTCCACTCCTCGTAGTTATGGCCATGATCTAGCCCTTAGGGTTGCTTTTCATCCTTGCTAGAAGCTTCCCTGGATCTCTTGGCGCTTCATTCGCCCTACTTGCAAGTTGTTGTTCAAAGGCTTTTTGGGCCTTCGAAAATGAAGTCATAGAAGTCTCCATAGAGTTGAGCTTGATCAAGATAGCCTCTAGAACTGCGTCTTTCTTTTCCGGCTGAGACGAACTTGATCCTTGCCCCTGGCTCTTTAATGGAGTAGAAGAAGAAGAAGGGGAAGAGAGGAAAGGGTTAGAGGAACCGTTAGGGTTGGAGTTTGAATGATTGTTACCAGAATTTTGGTTGTTCGCCCTCCAATTGTTGCTATTGGATCCTCTATTGTTGTTGTTGTAATTGTTGTTCCGGGAACCGTTGTTGTTGTTACGGTATCCGTTGTTGTTGTTCCTTTGTCCTTGCTCTTCCTTCTTGGTTTGAGCAACCAAGAGTTCCTTCAATTGCTTCACATCATTCTTCAAAGACGTGAGTTGATTGTTGTTGGGCTGAGTTTCTTGGAAGTTAACTCTTTTAACTCCACCTTCAGCTCCTTGAGGGGGGAAAGAATTTGGTCAAGAACTCCGTTGTCATCTCCTCCCATGTGCTAATTTTTTCTGGAGGAAGAGATTGATACCAAGTAAGAGCTCTATCTTTTAAAGAAAAGTAAAAAGGTCTTAGCTTGTAGTTGTTATTTTCAATCCTTGGAGGTCTCAAGGTCTCCATCAAGATCTCATAGTTTTAAAGATGTTGATGTGGTGATTCCTTCTCTAGCCCTCCGAACTGGCATTGACGAATCATGGATAGAACTTGCGGTCGAAGTTCGTAGTCATGGTCCGCTGGATCTCCTAGGTTAACTCCTGGACGCCTCAGTTGTTGATTGGGGTCCATCCTTTGACCTAGGGTTTGTGGGATTCCTGCAAGAAGAACGTCTCGGACTGGCATCCGAGGTGGAAGTACCTCGGCCGGGGCGTTAGGTACTGGGACCTGCCTCGGTCGAGGGTCAGCAACTGGGACTTGCATCGGTCCAGCATCGGGAACTGGGTCTTCCCTCGGTCGAAGTAGAATCTGCTCTCGAATAGCTGTCATATCTGCTTCGATTCCTTCAATCTTGGTGCGAGTTTCTTCCTTCTCTTGCCTTAGTTCAACCCTGTTGAGCCGTAGCAGCTCTAACGCATCTTTCAACTCGGCCTCAAGAACGCGGTTGTCTTGTTGGGCCATCTTCGCTTCTCTCAAGCGTCGTCTGTACGTCTTTTCTGGTTCGGGATCGTAAGGAACGATTTCCTTCCCAGTGCGGGTTCTTCGCATAAACCTAAGAAAGAACCTGCAAAGTCACTCAAGTAGAGTGGTTAGTAGACACGGGGGCAAGTGCCTCAAGAGCAAACCGTAACCGGCTCGGTCTAGACCAAGTCCCCGGCAACGGCGCCAAAAACTTGTTCGCTCCAAACGGTGTGTGCAAGCTTTAAATTTATAACCCTAGACGTAAGCTTAAAACAAGGATGCGAACCCGCAGTGTACGGGTCAATCGTAGTAAAAAGCAAGGAATTCCAGGGGTCGATCACAGGGACTTAGTGAATCAAAGTCCAATCACGGTATGCTTATGTAAATACTAACCACAAGAGGTGATCAAAGCAATCAAAGATGATATATAAGTCAATAAAGGAAACATGCAATTCTAGGGATTAAAGCATCTAGTTGTGGTTCCAACTCAAGATCTAAAGATAAGCGGACAAAGCTGAGGTTTTTGCATAGGGAAGGTGTTTCTAAAGTGGAATAGATCACCGGGTAAGTCTCACTACTCACTAATCCAAAACCGTAACTCCTATTACCGGGTAAGTCTCAAGGAATTAAGAGAAAGAACTATAACCTCAAACTAACACACCATCTAAGGGAATAGAATCAACCTTTACCGTGTAAGTCTCAGGCTAACTCACAAAGATGGGACGAAAGCACACTCAAACCCCAATAAAGGATAAACCTTTATTACCTACACTTATGATCCTTGGTACACAAACTAAGGAATTACCAGGTAAGTCTCATCCTAAGCTTGCATTGAACCAAGAAAGGTGTAATAAGAATAGGATTTGGCAAACTCTAACACTTAACTCTCAGTTTTGGATCAGATAAGTCACCTCGGTCAGCCAAATTCCACCCCGGCCGAGATGTTCATCGACTGAGCGAGATGCTTAGGGTTAAGGTTAAAGACTCGAACTTTCAGGGTCCTACTGGAAACTAAGATTATTCTATCATTGTTTTTCCCACAACCTTCAGCCAATTGTTCGCCACTTAGCGTGCGTGCAAATAAGCTTTAAATTTATAAAACTAGAATCAAGCAAGCGAACCCGCAGTGTACGGATCGATATAGTTGAGCAAGAATTCCAGAGTATCGAACACAGGGATTTGGGGGGAACAAATTCAATTATAGGTTATCAAGCGAGTAAATGTAAGAAGCTTTTCAAGTATTGGGAAAACAACAATCCTAAAGATCCAAGTATCCAGCTGTGACAATCGATTCAAGATATACTAATGATATAAGGACAGAGTTAAGATATGGAAAGGTATGCTAATGTAAGGTAATCGTACGGTGAAGTTCCAAAAACATTATATGACTCACCTACAAGACACTCTCTATAAAGGTTGTTGAGGCTTCAATATAGAAATGTTCTAAAGGTAAGAATTAATATCAAATACCCAAACTTGTAATCCAAGGATCAAGACTAACTAAACCGATTATGGTTGTAACACTCACAATCGAGGTAGAGGTTGTTGAGGCTTCACTACCATCTAGAAAAGGCAAGCCATGACTAAGTTAAAGCAAATCTTTAACTTTAGATTAAAGTAAAAGCAAGTTCGTAACTTAACACAAAATTACGGCTAGTTCTTGAGTTCCACGGCCGTGGAAGCTCAAGAACAGACCGTGGATTAGGGTTATCGTCGATTCTCTCTAACTCTCAGGGTCCAATCTATTTACGATCGATCTATCATCATCTAAGCCACAACTATCAACCCTTCACCTTAGAATTGTTAAGGGTTTTTAGCCAACAATAGTCATATTGATATCAAATTTAAGGTTTAAAAGATTGAAAGATGAAAACTTCCGAAAACCTTCAATAACTTTCAAATCAATCTCAAAGTCACAATCAAGAACAATAATCGTCACTAGATTCGGAATAACACAAACAACACAAATCTTAGATAAGAAGGAAGAACAGGGATGTCAATCCGTCTTCTAAATCAAACCTAAGCAAGAAGCGAAATCTCCTTGCGAACAATCTTCCGAATCTTCGATCCTTCCATAAATCCGGAAATCCCAATGACAAAGCGCAAAAATCTCTCAAACACAATCTCCGCCAAATGCGAAATTAGGGCAATTCCAAGCGCAAGCGTAAGATGCGTCTATGCGTAAGCGAAGGTGACGGAATCTCTCTTCGTCCGTCCTTTTATAGTGTAAGATAAAATATCGGCCCGGCCCAATTGCGTAGGAGATCGTGGCTTAAAGTGTGGCGAAAAAGATCGCCAAGATCACGGTCGTGGAAGGGTTCCACGGCCGTAATTTAGAGCGTGGAAATCAACACGGTTTGACACAACTCCTCCACGGCCGTAGAAGTTGCTGGAATGAACCACGCTTCTCTTGCCATGGTTCCACGGCCGTGGACTTGAACGTGGAAAGTAGTACGGCCGTATTTTAGAGTGTGGTTTAGGGCAAGAACGTGATTCTTCCTTAGTCTCGTGCATTCTTCAAGTTGGCACTCCCTTAGCTTCTAGGAATGTCCTCAATTCATGGACATATTCCATCAAACTCCATCCTTGCTCAATTCCGTTCAGAATTAGCTCTCAATTACCTATAATCAACATAAAGCTTGTGTAGATCTCTATATTGACATTATAGACAAACTTGCCCACAAATGCATCAATGCTCAATCAATTACTATCAATATGGATCAAATACAATTAGAAAACGTGCCTAAAATATCACAATATTTCATGCTAACAAATAACCCCATGCTTGCCACTTGCTTGTCCCTAAGCAAGGTCTTTCAACAGCTTTAAAACACAAGTTAGGATGAAATATGTGTACCTTCTCAAAGCAATACTTCTTTTTGATGAATGTGCCTTCTAATCAATAGATCATTTTCAAATCTTGCTTCAATCATTTATAAGACTTTCATACACTTAATCAAAGAGTAAAGAGTAAAGAAAAATCATGGATCAATCAAACTTCCATACAAACATCATAACCTTCAAACATTATCAAAATCAATCATAAGAAACTTCAATTTAGATCACCAAGTCATATAACATTCTTTTGATCTTAAGGACTTTCAAAGAAAAAGGTCTAGAATGTGGAAAGGGAAGGAAACTTTAAGGAATGTGGTGCATGAATCCGGGAAAGTGGATAACTATTCTTTCTTCTTCTCTTGCGGTTTCCGCAACACCTTCAACATAGAGCTTCACTCTCTTCTTTTCATTTTTCGACTTTACTTTTGGAGTTATGGATAGAGGTGCACAAAAACCGAAGCCTAGGAGATTGGTGTTTCTCAATTTTTATGAGATGCCTCAAACCCTTAGCGCACATACCATAATCCGCTAGGAATATCGCTCAATCCGACTTTGGCAAGACACAAACACCCGGCTGTGTGAATGGTGCCGAGTTACTCAACATCATGATTGACTTCCCCAAACCTATAATTTCTTTCTATTCCTTTGAATGCAAAGTATTGCTTTCATGGCCCTCCCACATCATACATGCCTTTTTCATTCAACTCCTCCAAATTCCCGGATAGGTAAAGGAGGCCATAATTTCAATGAGGGGCTAAATGATCAAAGAAAGAAGAAAGAAAATCGAATTGCCTTAATCATCTCAACAAGAAGCATATGAACTTATAGTGTGATTTCAACTTCAATTCCTCAACATGATTTAAGTAACATTCATCACATTATGAAACTTGCAAAAGAGGTATAATCAACTCATTCAATTTCTTTTCAATTCACCATTCGTTTAAGCATGCAATTGTCATCAAACTCAATTCACAAGTAGCGATTATCATAGAAATCATCTCAATTCCTTAGAAGCACAAAATTTTCAAAATTTTTCAATTTTTATGGGTTTTTTTTTCAAACTCTTTTTCATGCAATACAATAATGAAACGTGCAACAATATAATGAACATGCAAGATAGTCTCAGATAGAAGCAATCAAAGTGAGTAAGAGTTATTACAACTTTTCGTCACACCCCACCCCATACTTGGAACAAACATTGTCCCTAATGTTCAAATAAAAGAAAGAAAAGAAGAAAAGAAAGAAAGAAAAAGAAAGAAAATAAAAAGAAACTCACAAAATGGCGGTGAAGCGGCTAAAACTGTCGGTCATGCAAATCATCACTGCGGTGGAGGCGGAGGCGGGAATGGATGGAAGCTAGGGTCATAGTGTCGCCCGAACTGCTGGCGGTAGACGTCTCTCATCATATGATCGAGGTCATCCATACGTCCATCTCTAGCGTTGGCTCGGATCTCCAATGCTCCCACTCTATCAGAAAGGCTAGTAGCCCACTCTGGCATCTGCTTATACCATCCCGGAGCCTGACTGTACCACCCCGGTGCATCTGACGGTGCTGGTGCTGGTGGCGGTGGCTGCTGTGCGGACCATGGAGGTGGAGCTCCGTACCATGCAGGAGGTGTCTCCATCCAAGTAGGTCTCTCGCTCACGCTGGCGCGGCGAGAAGATGAACCTGAAGCTCTGGCTGGACGTGGAGAACGTCAAGGCACATCAAAAGCAATGTCCGGCTGATCTGGAAATGTGCCAAACTCCTGCTCTGCTCCTCCTCCTCCCTCATACTGATCTCTCATCTCCTCCTCCTCAACTACGGGCGGTGGTGGGACATATGGAGGAGCTACAATCCTGTTCGCATGCATAGTTGCGAACGTCGCCTTCCAATTATGGCATCCAGCCATAATGGAGTACTCCGGGAGCCACTCAATGCCCTTCCCGTCCTGCTCTCCCATGGCATAGCTGCATAAGATGGACCTCTATGGGTAGGGAAGATAAGACCTCTAGTCATGAAGGCCTGGAGTCCTAGGGGTACAGCTGGTATGCGTGTACATGCAGAAAAATCTACCCCCAGCATCCTAGCAAGGTGGGTGACTATCCCACCATATTCAATGTTGCCTACCCTCTTGTTCTTTAGCTTGATCATGGTAGCAACTAAGAGGGTGGCGCAGTCAGCAGGGCGCCCATAGAGTACAACAGAAAGAGCTCATCCGTCTTGATCTTTTGAGGTGTCTCCGTCCTAGGGAAGAGACACTCAGAAAGAACACGGTGAGCAATCTTCAAGGCTAAGTGATACATCAACTTAGCCTTGGTATCAGCTGGTTGCCAACGGTCCTCGTTGGCGTAAATCATAGCAACCTCCTCCCAAAAGTCTTTGGCGTAAACGCCGCTAGGAAAACGACCATTGAAGGTCTCTTGGAACCCAATGAAGGTCCCGAACTCCCAGATGGAGAAATCATAGTTCCTTTCCATCAGACGGAAAGAAACTGTCCTATCCACATGGCTGTGCTCAAACGACGTCACAACCTCTCTCGTGATCTCCTCATAAGCGTCCTCTCGGATAGCCGAGAAGACGATAAGACCGGCTCTATCCAAGAGCCAAGTAAGGTCATCTATGATGTGGAGGGGAGCTAAATCCTCCAACAATAGGTACCTAGGTCCTATCACAGTCCTCTTATGGATCCTCTCAAGTGCATCGAGATGATCCTCGTGAATGGTAGGTACTCTAGGGCTAGGAGGTGAAGGTGATGATGATGATGATGGAGGTGAAGGGGAGGTAGGTGGTGGTGCTCTAGAGGATGAAGAGGAGGAGGGGTTACCCTTCCTCTTTTTGTTCTTATCCTGCTCATTCTTCTTCTCCTTAATCCTCCCAGAAACTCTCCTCACAAAATCCATTACTGTTCAAAACCACGGTCTGTTCTTCGTGTTCCACGGCCGTGGAATTGACAAAGACCGTGATTCGTCTCGCTTTTTCTCAAAATTCAGCAAACAGCAGCCAATCTCAGCAATCAAGCAGTCCTAGTCTAATTCCTTCCAATTTCAATCAGTTCTCCTATAATTTCTAGCAAAAACGAACCCAAATTGACAAAGATAGAGAAGAGCGAAAAAAAACCTAGGTTTCGGATTTTAAAATCTGAATTCTGCGTTCCTTGGTGATTTGCCGCTCGATTTGTTGCTTGGATCTCGTTGGTGATCGGATTAGCTTCAGTTTAGGTCGAAGAATCGTTGAAAACGATTAATGAACGGAGAATTGAGGTGAGGGGCGTGGAATCGGCGAAGAGGGCGTGGAAAATGGGTTTGTGGTGTGTTTTTGTGAAGAACGTGGTTTATATAGTGGCCGGTAAAATTTTTGAAAATCACGGTCTGTCGGGGGTTTCCACGGCCGTGGAAATGTACGGAACCTTGGTTTTGGTGATTTTTCAAAGGCTTTTGGAAATTACGGTCACTGTAGCTGTCACGGCCGTGGTTTAGGCCGTGGAACTCTCTGTAATGCTCCAAAGTCCAAGTTTCGTCACTTTTTTTCTTCAAAATTATTCTTCCCTTTTCCTTTTCCACTGTTCCTACATCCAAAAACACGAACATACTGGAAGGAATCGAAGGCAAAATAAAGCAAAAACGTCTAAACTAAGCTAAACTATGAATCGAAAACAAAAACGTAAATGCAATACCTTGGGTTGCCTCCCAAGAAGCGCTTTGTTTAAGGTCCGTAGCTAGACCAATCTCGCACTTATTCGAGTGCGGTGGGCGCGAACTCCTCAGCTTGGAGTTCCGGCGTATACTTCTTGAGTCGTTGACCGTTCACCTTAAAGCTTCCGTCCGCTTCACCCCATACTTCAACTGCACCATGGGGAAAAATACGTTTGATTAGAAAAGGTCCGGTCCAACGAGATTTAAGCTTACTTGGAAAGAGACGAAGCCTTGAATTAAAGAGGAGAACTTGATCTCCTTCTTTGAAGTCCTTTGGAATGATATGCTTATCATGCCAACGCTTTGCTCTCTCCTTATAAATCTTGGCGTTTTCATAGGCGTTCAAGCGGAGTTCTTCAAGCTCATTAAGGTTCAAGAGACGCTTCTCTCCCGCTTCCTTCATGCTGAAGTTCAACCATTTGATAGCCCAAAACGCCTTGTGCTTCAGCTCTACCGGTAAGTGGCAAGACTTCCCATACACAAGGTTGTATGGTGTGGTTCCTATGGGAGTTTTGTACGCAGTCCGGTACGCTCATAATGCATCATCAAGCTTCAAGGACCAATCCTTCCTAGTCCTTGAAACCGTCTTCTCTAGGATTCCTTTGATCTCCCGATTTGAGATCTCAACTTGTCCACTTGTTTGTGGATGAGAAGGGGTGGCGATCTTGTGAGTAACCCCATACTTAGCTAGAAGAGCTTCAAAGCGCTGGGCAATGAAGTGAGAACCTCCATCACTAATGATAGTCCTTGGTGTCCCAAATTGTGGGAAGATGGTCTTGTTAAAGAACTTAACCACCACCATGGCATCATTGGTGGGAGAGGCAATTGCTTCCACCCATCTAGAAACATAATCCACCGCTATGAGTATGTATTGGTTTCCACAAGATGATGGGAACGGTCCCATGAAGTCAACTCCCCAAACATCGAAAATCTCCACCTCTTGGATGTTATTGAGAGGCATTTCATTCCTCCTAGAGATATTTCCTGTTCTTTGACAAGCATCGCATCAGGAAACAAAGGATTGCACATCTCTAAATAAAGTAGGCCAAAAGAATCCAGATTGCAATACCTTAGCGCTAGTCTTGTTCGAACTAGCGTGTCCTCCACATGGTAGTGAATGACAATGGCGGATGACACTTTGCATCTCATCTTCCGGCACACATCGACGAATGATGCCATCCGGACCTCTCTTAAAGAGGAGAGGTTCATTCCAAAAGTATTCCCAAACATCCTTAAAGAACTTCTTTCTTTGTGCGTAGGATAATCCGGGTGGTATCTCCTGGCAAACCAAATAGTTAACAAAATCAGCAAACCATGGTTCATTACCTTTGGAGATCACATCGATGCACTCCTCAATGATATGTAGGTGTTCGTCCGGGAAGGAGTCATCTATAGGTAAGTGGTCGTCCTCTAGATGTGTTAGGCGACTCAAATGATCCGCAACGGAATTTTCCGAACCCTTCTTGTCGCGGATCTCTAGATCGAATTTTTGTAGGAGAAGAATCTATCTAATTAGCCTTGGCTTCGCATCCTTCTTTACAAGGAGGTACCGGATCGCAGCATGATCCGTGTAGACAATCACCTTTGCACCTACAAGATAAGAGCGAAACTTGTCAATAGCATAAACAATGGCTAAAAATTCCTTTTCCGTAGTGGCGTAGTTAAGCTACGCTTCATCTAGCGTCTTGCTAGCATAGTATATGGCATGGGTTCGCCCTTCCTTTCGTTGTCCAAGAACAGCTCCTATAGCTACGTCACTAGCATCGCACATAACCTCAAAGGGAAGAGTCCAATCCGGAGGTTGGATAATAGGTGCTGAAATTAGAGCTTCCCGGATCATGTTAAACGCATCCAAGCATTCCTGCGAAAACTCAAAAACTGCATTCTTCATCAATAGATTAGTTAGCGGTTTTGATATTTTAGAGAAGTCTTTTATGAAGCGTCTATAGAATCCGGCATGTCCTAGAAAACTTCTTATCCCTTTCACCGAAGTTGGGGGAGGAAGCTTCTCTATAGTCTCTATTTTCGCCTTATCCACCTCTATCCCTCTACTAGAGATTAGGTGTCCTAATACAATTCCTTCCTTTACCATAAATTGGCACTTCTCCCAAATAAGAACTAGGTTAGTGTCTTCACACCTTTGTAAAACAAGAGCAAGGTTAGAAAGGCAATTGTCAAAAGAGGAACCGTATACGGAGAAGTCATCCATGAAGACTTCCATGATTTCCTCAATGTATTCGGAGAAGATGGCCATCATGCACCTTTGAAAGGTGGCTGGGGCGTTGCAAAGCCCGAACGGCATTCTCCTATAAGCGAACGTACCCCATGTGCACGTGAATGTGGTCTTCTCCTGATCATCCGGGTGAATCGGAATCTGAAAGAAACCACTATAACCGTCAAGATAGCAAAAGTGAGAATGTTGCGCTAACCTTTCAAGCATTTGATCAATGAAGGGTAGGGGGAAGTGATCCTTCCTCGTTGCGTTGTTAAGCTTGCGATAATCTATGCACATCCGCCATCCCGTTACAGTTCGGGTAGGAATGAGTTCGTTATTCTTGTTGGTGATGACCGTCATTCCTCCCTTCTTTGGAACTACTTGAACCAGACTCCCCTACTTACTATCGGAGATAGGATAGATGATACCTGCATCAAAAAGTTTAAGAATTTCCTTCTTGACAACCTCCTCATGGTCGGATTCAACCGCCTTTGAGGTTGTCTTGAAGTCCTAAAGTCTTCCTCCATTAATATTTTATGCATGCATAGGGAGAGTTTGATTCCTACTAAGTCTTCTATAGTATAACCTAAAGCTTTCCTATGTTTCCTAAGGACAACCATAAGCTTACTATGTTCATCTATGGTTAGATCGGAACTAACAATAACCGGATAAGTAGAGTTAGGTCCTAGAAAAGCGTACCTTAGATGAGTAGGAAGTTGCTTTAGTTCCATTACTTTCGGAGCTTCCAATGGCTCTTGAGGAGCATCTGATGTCTCCTTAGAAGTGTCTAAGGGTGTAGAAGGTGTGGGAGAAGAATCAAAAGAAGTTGCAGAAGTGGCACGATCACCTTCTTCCACGGCCTGAATCACGGTTTCCATACATCTTCCACGGCCGTGGTTTAGGGCGTGGAAGGTGGTTACGGTTGCTCTGCCTCCTCCACGACCGTGTAATCCTCTGGAGTGAGCCACGCTTTGGTTGGTGAAATCCACGGCCGTGGAATATAGTGTATGGCCGTGGATTCTCACGTTTTCTGCCTCGTCGTGGAGCTTCTCAAATTCCTCTTCATCTACCTCTTCTTGTGCTTCTAAGGCTTCAATTGCCTCATTGCACTCCTCTTCTTCCCCTACATTCGTTAGACTCATAGTAATAACCTTTTGCAAAGGATCTATGAAGAGAATAGCGCTTACCTCCTCTCTAGACAACCCTTCTTCATCTTGGATATTGAATATATCCTCATCAAAGATTGGTTCCTTCACTAGAGTGGAAAGAACGAATTCTACCTTCTCCTCTCCTATGTCAAAGGCGAGTCTAGCATTCTTGCAATCGACTATGCAGCCAGAAGTTGCAAGAAACGGTCTTCCGAGTATGATCGGGACCGGACTATCTGCAGGAATGTCAAGCACGACAAAATCAATGAAAATAAAGAATTTACCTAGCTTGACTGGGACGTCTTCTACAATACCGACGGGGCGAGTGATGGATCGATCCGCCATGTATAAAGTCATCTTCACTGGTTTAGGGTCGCCTAAACCGATCTTCCTACATAATGCAAGTGGTATGATGCTCACACTTGCTCCCAAGTCACATAACGCATCATATGTGACGTCTCCCACTCCTATGGGAATGCAAAATGACCCCGGATCCTTTAGCTTTGGGGGCATTTTCTCCTTCATGGTCTTGATGAGATCCGAAGAATCCGAACTCATCTTAACCTCTCCAAAATCTTCTAGCTTCCTCTTGTTGAAGAGGAGCTCCTTTAAGAACTTGCCATAAGCCGGCATACCTAAAATAGCATCAATGAAAGGTATATTAATATGCAGCTTGCTCATGAGTTCTATAAACTTACCAAATTGTTTATCTAGGCACGCTCTTGCTCTAGATTGAGGGAATGGTAGGGGAGGTTTGTAAGCTGGAGGAGGAACGTAGACATCTTCCTTCTCCTTCCCCTTCTCCTTGTCTTTCTCAACGGGGACTTCAACAAACTTAGGTTGCAGATCAGTGGTAGTCACTCCGCTCCTAGTTGTGATTGCCATCACCCTTCCCTTAGGGTTGTCCTCAGTTTTTCCTGGAAGTTTCCCTTGATTCCTAGGAACTTCCTCCGCATGGCTGAACATTTGGTTTTCTAAAACCTTTTGGGCTTTATCAACCTTAGAAATTTGATCATCAACCTTAATGATGCGGTTCTCCAAACCTTGAAGCTTCCCCAAAATCGTTTCCAACATGGGATCGGGCTTCTCCTTCCCCAAAGCGTTTCCTCCATTAGATGTTTGCCCCTGGCTTTTCAAAGGAGTAGAGGAAGAGGAAGGCGGAGTTAGTGAATTTGAATTGGAAGGATAAGAGTTACCGGAGTTTTGTTGATTGGAGCGCCAATTGTTGTTGTTTGAACCCCTATTGTTGTTCCAATTATTGTTCCGGTTGTTGTTGTTGCCATTCCAATTATTCCGGTTGTTGTTCCGGTTATTGTTGTTGCGGTTTGTATTCTCCCCACCATTGTTGTTGTTGCCCAAGTAACCAACATCCTTTCCTTGTTGCTTTGGAAAGTTGGTCTTGATAGCCTCCTTCAACTCTTTGATTTCATTGTTGAGGGAGAAAATTTGATTTTGAGCTTTATGTGTGAGCTTTGCTTCTTGCTCCACACGATTTCCCTCTACCTTCCGGTGAGAATACTTCTCTATGACCCTTGCTTGCTTCTCAATGAAGTCCCAAGCGTCATCTTCCCTCATGTCCATGAATGTACCACATGAGAGGGATTGGAGCTTGAATTGTGTTTCCACATCCAGCCCCTTATAGTATATCTCCAGGAATGCAAGCTTGGATATGTCATGATGAGGGCAATCCAATAACAAATCATGAAACCTTTCCCAAGATTGAAACAAACTTTCGTTAGATCTCATGGAAAATGCATTAATCTTACCTCTAAGTTCCGCCGTTTTGGATGGCGGAAAGAACTTAGTGAGGAACTCCGCGGAAAGGTCTTCCCATGTGTCTAGTTTCCCACTAGGAAGAGGTTGGTACCAAGACAATGCTTTCCCCTTCAAGGAGAAGAAGAAAGGCTTGAGCTTATAGTTGTTGGTAGTCGCGTTCTTCGGCCTCATTGTCTCCATCATACACTCAAAATTTTGCAAGTGTTGGTGTGGAGATTCAGCGCTTGTCCCGCCAAATTGGTTTTGGCGAACAAGAGTAATAACTTGAGGGTTGAAGTTAAACCCTTGTACATCGTCAGCATCAAAGTTCACACCTAGACGGCGTGGTTGCTGCGTTGGATCCATCCTTTGGCCAAGAGTTCTTGGCTCCTCATCCACACGTTCGATCCTTGCATTCCTAGGTGGAACACGGCGATTAGCAGCTGCCCGTGGATGGAATGAATTCACATTGATCGTGGGATCAATTTCCTCTAGCGGTGGAATGGAGGAGTCGCTATCCTCATTGGATGAGTTGGCTCTAACCGATCTTCCCGGTCTCCTCCTTTTCTTTTTCTCCTTGAGGTTGTTTATCTCAATCCTCATTTGGAACATCATGTCAGTTAGATCGTCAACCTTCATTTGATGACGATCCGTTTCTTCTCTACGTGTCTTCTCACTCCATAGGAGTTGAGCTTCTTTCTCCGCTAGCTCCGATTAAAGATCACGTTCGTGTTCTCCGGCCATTTTCCTTTCCCTATGCTTTTGCCTTAAAGTCCTCTCAAGCTCTTGATCAAGAGGTAAGAGATCCTCGGTGTTCCTAGACCTGCGCATGCACTCAAAGAGATATCAAATAACAAGGGAGAAGCTCCCAAGCTTGACAACCGAATTCGGCCTAGACCAAATCCCCGGCAACGGCGCCAAAAACTTGTTCGCCACTTAGCGTGCGTGCAAATAAGCTTTAAATTTATAAAACTAGAATCAAGCAAGCGAACCCGTAGTGTACGGATCGATATAGTTGAGCAAGAATTCCAGAGTATCGAACACAGGGATTTGGGGGGAACAAATTCAATTATAGGTTATCAAGCGAATAAATGTAAGAAGCTTTTCAAGTATTGGGAAACAACAATCCTAAAGATCCAAGTATCCAGCTGTGGCAATCGATTCAAGATATACTAATGATATAAGGACAGAGTTAAGATATGCAAAGGTATGCTAATGTAAGGTAATCGTACGGTGAAGTTCCAAAAACCTTATATGACTCACCTACAAGACACTCTCTATAAAGGTTGTTGAGGCTTCAATATAGAAATGTTCTAAAGGTAAGAATTAATATCAAATACCCAAACTTGTAATCCAAGGATCAAGACTAACTAAACCGATTAAGGTTGTAACACTCACAATCGAGGTAGAGGTTGTTGAGGCTTCACTACCACCTAGAAAAGGCAAGCCAAGACTAAGTTAAAGCAAATCTTTAACTTTGGATTAAAGTAAAAGCAAGTTCGTAACTTAACACAAAATTACGGCTAGTTCTTGAGTTCCACGACCGTGGAAGCTCAAGAACAGACCGTGGATTAGGGTTGTCGTCGATTCTCTCTAACTCTCAGGGTCCAATCTATTTACGATCGATCTATCATCATCTAAGCCACAACTATCAACCCTTCACCTTAGAATTGTTCAGGGTTTTTAGCCAACAATAGTCATATTGATATCAAATTTAAGGTTTAAAAGATTGAAAGATGAAAACTTCCGAAAACCTTCAATAACTTTCAAATCAATCTCAAAGTCACAATCAAGAACAATAATCGTCACTAGATTCGGAATAACACAAACAACACAAATCTTAGATAAGAAGGAAGAACGGGATGTCAATCCGTCTTCTAAATCAAACCTAAGCAAGAAGCGAAATCTCCTTGCGAACAATCTTCCGAATCTTCGATCCTTCCATAAATCCGGGAATCCCAATGACAAAGCGCAAAAATCTCTCAAACACAATCTCCGCCAAATGCGAAATTAGGACAATTCCAAGCGCAAGCGTAAGATGCGTCTATGCGTAAGCGAAGGTGACGGAATCTCTCTCCGTCCATCCTTTTATAGTGTAAGATAAAATATCGGCCCGGCCCAATTGCGTAGGAGATCGTGGCTTAAAGTGTGGCAAAAAAGATCGCCAAGATCACGGTCGTGGAAGGGTTCCACGGCCGTAATTTAGAGCGTGGAAATCAACACGGTTTGACACAACTCCTCCACGGCCGTAGATGTTGCTGGAATGAACCACGCTTCTCTTGCCATGGTTCCACGGCCGTGGACTTGAACGTGGAAAGTAGTACGGCCGTATTTTAGAGCGTGGTTTAGGGCAAGAACGTGATTCTTCCTTAGTCTCGTGCATTCTTCAAGTTGGCACTCCCTTAGCTCCTAGGAATGTCCTCAATTCATGGACATGTTCCATCAAACTCCATCATTGCTCAATTCCGTTCAGAATTAGCTCTCAATTACCTATAATCAACATAAAGCTTGTGTAGATCTCTATATCGACATTATAGACAAACTTGTTCACAAATGCATCAATGCTCAATCAATGACTATCAATATGGATCAAATACACTTAGAAAACGTGCCTAAAATATCACAATATTTCATGCTAACACCAATCACCCTAGAATCACACAAAGAAATTAGCCACTCATCATCATGAAAGCAATAATCAAATATATGGGAAAAAGGTGAATGTTTGAACAAGAAGAATTTAATGAAAAGACTTCAATAACTGAATCAAATATCACAACAAAAATTTTCCTTGGATAGAAATCCAACAAGGCAAGACAACAAGGAAGGGAATCTAAGATGATCTTACAAAACCCTTCAAAAGCTATAAAAGCTATAATCTTCAATCTTCCTTCAACCTTCAAAAAGGTTCTTCAAATCTCCCAACCGGAGTATAGCTGCTGCGTGCAATAGGTGTAAGCGAGTGTTCGCTCCAAACGGTGTGTGCAAGCTTTAAATTTATAACCCTAGACTTAAGCTTAAAACAAGGATGCGAACCCGCAGTGTACGGGTCAATCGTAGTAAAAAGCAAGAAATTCCAGGGGTCGATCACAGGGACTCGGTGAAACAAAGTCAATAACGGTAAGCTTCGTGAATACTAACCACAAGAGCAATTAACACAATCAAAGATGAATAAGAAGTCAATAAAGCAAACATGCAATTCTAGGGATTAAAGCGTCTAGTTGTGGTTCCAACTCAAGATCTAAAGATAAGCGGACAAAGCTGAGATTTTTGCAAGGGGAAGGCGTTACTAAAGTGGAGTAGATCACCGGGTAAGTCTCACTACTCACTAATCCAAAACCGTAACTCCTATTACAGGGTAAGTCTCAAGGAATCAAGATAAAGAACTATAACCTCAAACTAACACATCATCTAAGGGAATAGAATCAACCTTTACCGGGTAAGTCTCAGGCTAACTCACAAAGATGGGATGGAAGCACACTCAAACCCCAATAAAGGATAAACCTTTATTACCTACACTTATGATCGTTGGTACACAAACTAAGGAATTACCGGGTAAGTCTCATCCTAAGCTTGCTTTGAACCAGGAAAGGTGTAATAAGAATAGGATTTGGCAAACTCTAACACTTAACTCTCAGTTTAGGGTCAGATAAGTCACCTCGGTCAGCCAAATTCCACCCCGGCCGAGATGTTCATCGACTATACGAGATGCTTAGGGTTAAGGTTAAAGACTCGAACTTTCAGGGTCCTACTGGAATCTAAGACTATTCTATCATTGTTTTTCCCACAACCTTCAGCCAATCACCCTAGAATCACACAAGGAAATTAGTCACTCATCATCATTATGAAAGTATTAAATATATGGGAAGAAGGTGAATATTTGAACAAGAAGAATTTAATGGAAAAGACTTCAATAACTGAATCAAATATCACAACAAAAGCGTTCCTTGGATATAAATCCAACAAGACAAGACAACAAGGAAGGGAATTAAAGACAATCTTACAAAACCCTCCAAAAAGTTATAAAAGCTATGATCTTCAATCTTCCTTCAACCTTCAAAAGGTTCTTCGAAACTCCCCACTGGAGTATGGCTGCTGCGTGCTATAAACCCTGATCGGTGTAAGCGGAATGTATGTGATATGATAGCGGATGCCGGATTTGTGGGAAATCCGACCCTTTTTATAGGAAAATAACCCTCCAAAGATAATATATCTTAGAAAGATCTTTTCCCATAAAAATAAGTAAAATATAAGATCTTCGTCCTTCCAGGAGCCAAGCCCAAAAATAAAAGATCACTTTCCAAAGATAAAAGATCTCAGCCAAGAATAAAATATTCTCGCCGTGTCCTAGGTGTTCACCTCGGTCGAGTCGGCGTCTCTGGATCACCTCGGTCGAGATGAATCTCTGGTCAACCGAGGTGAGTCATAACTGAATGTGAAATCTCTCAAAACTGGTCCAAAGTGAATCTTTAATCCATGGCTATGCTTCTTGGATGGTTCCTTATGCTCCTCAATGTAGCTCCAATGACTCCTTAGCTCCTTTTCTCCTTTTTGATGCAAAACGTGTTATTTTACGTACAATTACAGCAAAACTAGGTGTAGACCTCGATTCCCGCAAAGGTAGATGAAATGGTAATATAATCACATATTATACATGCAATCATGCAGATTATGAAAGATAAAACGTCCAAACAAACCCCAAAATATAGACTATAATTCATGCTATCAAAATACCCCATACTTAGCCCTTGCTTGTCCCCAAGCAAGTTCCGCATATAGAAGACAAGATAGAATGGATTAATAGTCATGAAAATTAATGAGAAGTCTTTTCAAAAACATTTTTATGGTGTGTTACAATCATAGATCACTCTAAGAGAATACTTCATGGAATTTAAAATCCAAACATGATCAAAACATTTTATAAATATAGGAAAGTTGTTCATCTTTGCATAAAATCATAGAATGCATAATAAGTCATAATTATCAAAATTAATCATGTATAATCGAGTTTAAACCACTAAGTCAATCAACTAGCTCAAGGTCTCAAGGGCTTCCCAAAAGAAAAGGTCAAGAAGCGTGTAGGGTAGGGATGTATGTAAGGTAATGTGGTGCTAGAATCCGGGAAAAGGATGAACTTCACTTTCCCTTTGACTTGCAACATCATCCTCCAATAAGCTTTGCTTATTTCACACTTTTTCTTTTTACTTTACTTTTTGGGATGCATGGACAGAGGTGCACAATAACCGAAGCCTAGGAAATCAGCAATCATCAATTTCTTGAGATGCATCAAACCCTTGATGCACATACCATGTCCCGTTAGGAATATCGCTCAATCTGACTTTGGCAAGACACAAACACCCGGCTATGTGAATGGTGCCGAGTTACTAATCTTCATGATTGACTTCCCCAAACCTAAAATTACTTTCTAGCACTTTCACTTCCAGCCAACTTCTCAACTTTAACTTCACTTGCTTTCACCACTTCGCTTGCTTTCAAATTCCCGGATAGGTAAAGGGAGGCAAAATGGATATGAGGGGCTAAGCATGATCAAGAAGAAGAAGAAGAAGAGAATGAATTGCCTTGGTCTTTCCAGGAAGAAAGTGAGAGAACTTATCTTGTGGTGTCAACCTTCAAATTCAACATAATTTGGATAAAAACAAAGTATTAAGCATGCCAATAATTTCAAACAAAGCATTTAGCAACTTAAATATGTTATAAAACCTTTCAAACACATAAAGAATTTAAAACCAGTCAGTAAACAAGATCTTCACTGAGATCATATCCAAATAAGTAACACAAAAATCGTTTTCGAAAACTCTCAGTTAACCCACCTCGGTCGAGGTGTTCTTGGGTCAACCGAGGTTAAACGCCTCGTTTGGCCAAGACTGACTCGGTCGAGGTCAAAATTTTTTCTTTTTAAAAAAAACCATTTTTTTTTCAGTTTCGACGTTTTTCTCAATCAAATAACCTATAAATATGCATGCAATCTCAGATAAACATATAAATGCAGAAGTGAAGCACAAACATGAAATATCCGATAAAGTAATCATCGAAGTCATCGAATAAGTACATCAAATCCAACAATCAAATAAGTACAACAAAACCCCATACTTGGGACACACTGTCCCAGTGGGTCAATATAAGTCTAGAAATAAGAGTACTCACCGGATAAATAGCTGAACTGCATAAAAATATAATAAAGAAAATCCTGCAGCTCCTCAATAGTCGCGATCCGGTGGTGGTGGTGGTGGCACGTATGGATACTGAGTTGGGTCGAACGGATAACCCATGACGCGCTCGAACTGAAGTTGGGCCATAATATGCTGATAATGCTGCCTCTCCTGCATCTCGCGGATATCCAGCGACAATGCAGCATATGAATCAATAACCTGATCCGTCAGGTCATCGATCCGTCTGTGGGCAGCTGGGTCTCTCACTCCGCGCCTCCTGCGTCTAGCAGGTCTAACTGGAGAAGTATCAGCTGGTGCAGGCTCAGTCTCATCATCATCATCATCCAAGTCTATGATCAGCGGCGCGCTCGTCCCTGCAGTATTTGTCCCTGTATCCATCGGGACTCCACCATCTCTCTCATCTACTGTATCCTCTTCATCGTCAGCCTCCTCCTCCTCATCCTCAGCTGGGGCAGCTGCTGCCTCCCTATGATCCTCCATCAGTGGATCCCAGGCGGTCTGCCAATAATGCGGATCGTAAACGGTCAACTGGGCAGACCATCGGATCCCCTGTGGTGCAGTCAGCTCCCACGGCATAGCAACATATGGAGTGGTCAGACCTCGGGGAACCAGAATCCTCCGAGTGATCATCTCCTGCAATCCAAGCGGCTTCGGAGCCGCCACCATCGTACACGCACTGAGGTCCATGCCATGATAAGCAGCTATGTGGGTGACAAGACCTCCGCAGCAGATGTCTCTCTTCGCCTTGGCCTTGATCTTGTGCAGGTCCTCTGCCAAGATCAAGCCAAAGTCCGGGAAACCCCCCGTAACCATACAATACAGACTGAAAAGCTCGCCCTGTTGGATCTTCTGGGGCATCTCAGTACGCGCCAGAAGTGTCTCGCTGAATATCCTATGGGCTAACCTAAAGGCTAGGTGGAAGATGACCTTCTCCCTGGAATCTCCAGGGCGCCATCTATCTACATGCTCAGTAATATGGGCAATCTGCCCCCAGAACTCCCTAGCTACAGATCAGGAAGGGAAGTCAGTGGCGGTGGGCTCAAAAAAGCCGAAAATCTCTCTCCAAATCTCGAGTGGCACTAAGATGTTCCGGTTCATCAACCGGTACTTCACGTACTGCTCTATGGGATGGTAGGAAAAGGAGCTAACGAATCTAGGGTCGGCTCCAAGTAGGCTGGGGCTCGGATCTCAGTAAACTGATCCAGCCCAACTGTGGTGATCATCCGCCTAAGGTCTCCATCTACCCCTAGGCAATCAAAAGCTGACACATCCAGGAAACGTGGTGCAATCACTAGACGGCTAGCTATACGCTCATAATCTACCCGGCATCTCTCATGGATCACCGGGCGGTAAGGTCGGGAAGAAGAGGAAGGAGGGGAAGGTGAGGATCTATCTCTGAGGGGAAGGCGACGTTCGGAACTCATTTTCTCAGCTACTGTCAGATCACCTCGGTCACTGACAATCCTCAAGAATCACCTCGGTCGAGATGCAGTTCGACTGGACCGAGGCGTAACAGTTTGCGATTCAAATCTCAGAAATCCAGTTCTTTTCCCCCCAAAATCACTACAATTGCTTCCTATGGGGTACTTAAGCCTTTTCTCAGCAGATTCAGGGGCAACCAAAGCCCAAATCGAAATGAATGAACGAGTTAGGGTTTCGACTATTTTTACCTCCTTTCAGTCGATTCGTTCGATTTCTTCGCAGATCTGTACTTGCAATGGGATCCTCTACCCTTCAATCGCAGTTTGGAAGTGGAAATCTTCGAAAACGAGCAAGATTTGAGGAAGCGAGGTGAGAAGGCCCCGCGGTCGAGTCGAAGAAGGTAAAAAAAAGTGAAAAAGAAATTTTTCCCCTTTTTATACTGTTCCTGGAACTGCTGTCACCTCGGTCGAGATGTTCTCGACTGGACCGAGGTGGTACGGACCGAGGTGGTTCTGCAGAAACCCTAGTCGCCTCGGTTGCTCAAGAATCAACTCGGTCGAGGTGGCCTCGACTGGACCGAGGTGTCTCAGTCAAACTTCGTCTTCTCGAATTCTCGAACTTCTGTACTTCCAGTTATGCTCCTTCCTTAGATGTCTCCTGCTATCTGTCTAGGACGTCAAAAACAAACAAAACAAAGCAAAAGCAAACTATCTAAGCTAGACTAGAAAACGGGAAAAAGAAAGCAATACCTTGGGTTGCCTCCCAAGAAGCGCTTGGTTTAAGGTCGCTAGCTGGACCATAATGCGTCTCTATATGTGATGGGAGGTGCCCTCACCCCATACTTCACCTCCATCGTGGGGTGAAGTAAGTAAATCCATCAAACGCTCCAACAAGTGTAAGTGCTCATCGGGGTATGAATCGTCTATGGGTGGGTCATCCGTTTCGCGGGAAGATTTCGGTAGCCGGCTGAGGTGATCCGCAACGGAGTTCTCGGATCCCTTCTTATCGCGGATCTCTAAGTCAAACTCTTGAAGCAGGAGAATCCATCGAATAAGGCGTGGCTTGGCATCTTTCTTAGCAAGCAAGTAACGGATGGCAGCATGGTCGGTGTAGACAATGACTTTCACCCCTACTAAATAGGAACGAAACTTCTCGAAAGCATATACGACCGCCAACAACTCCTTCTCAGTGGTGGCGTAGTTGCGCTGGGCTACATCTAGCGTCTTGCTAGCATAGTAAATGGCGGTGGTCCGGCCATCCTTCTTCTGGCCAAGCACTGCTCCTACGGCTACATCACTAGCGTCACACATGACCTCAAAGGGCAAGGTCCAATCAGGAGGTTGGATAATGGGAGCGGAGATCAATGCTTCCTTAATCTTGTAAAAAGCATCAAGACACTCCTGCGAAAACTCAAAGACAACATCTTTATTCAAGAGGTTAGTTAGAGGTTTAGAAATCTTAGAAAAGTCCTTGATGAATCTCCTATAGAAACCTGCATGCCCGAGAAAACTCGTCACACCTTTAACAGAACAAGGAGGAGGGAGTTTCTCAATAGTCTCGATCTTGGCTCGATCGACCTCAATACGTCGATTAGAAACGAGGTGTCCTAGTACAATGCCTTCATTAACCATAAAATGACACTTTTCCCAATTCAAAACAAGGTTAGTGTCTTCACATCTTTTAAGCACTAGAGAAAGGTTAGATAGGCAATCATCAAAAGAGGAACCATATACAGAAAAATCATCCATGAATACCTCCATGATCTCCTCTATGTACTCGGAAAAGATAGCCATCATGCATCGTTGGAAGGTGGCGGGTGCATTGCACAATCCAAATGGCATCCTTCGATAGGCAAATGTCCCCCATGGACAAGTGAAAGTGGTCTTCTCCTGATCATCCGGATAGATAGGAATCTGGAAGAATCCACTATAGCCGTCTAAGTAGCAAAAGTGTGAATGCTGGGCTAACCGTTCGAGCATTTGATCGATGAAGGGAAGTGGAAAATGATCCTTCCGAGTTGCCGTGTTCAGCTTCCTATAATCAATGCAAACCCTCCAGCCCGTAACGGTCCTAGTTGGGATCAACTCGTTGTTCTTATTCGTCACAACAGTCATCCCTCCTTTCTTCGGAACTACATGTACCGGGCTAACCCACTTGCTGTCCGAGATAGGATAAATAATACTTGCATCCAACAACTTAAGAACTTCCTTCTTCACAACCTCTTTCATGATCGGATTTAACCGTCTTTGAGGTTCCCGTGAAGTCTTATGATTATCTTCCATTAGAATTCTATGCATGCAGAAAGAAGGCTTAATGCCAATAAGATCGTCCGTGGTATAACCTATAGCCTTTCGATGCTTTCTCAGGACATGCATTAACTTAGACAATTCAGATTCGGAAAGGGAAGCACTAACAATAACGGGATAAGTAGAATCCGGTCCAAGAAAGACATACCTCAAGTGACTAGGGAGTTGTTTAAGCTCCACGACTAGGGGTGCTTTGTGAGGGGGATCCTTGCTTCCTCCTTCCAGTGGAGTGGATTCAGAAACTGGACCTTCGGAAATCTCAGTTGAAGTCGTCTCGCCATCGACCTCGGTCGAGGCCCAGAGGCGTTGACCGAGATGTTCTTCAGTCGCCTCGCTCAGTCCAGGAAGTGCCTCGGTCGAGGTACTGCAACTGGAACCGAAATTGGAGATCTTCGTCTCCTGGATTAGTGACTCAGTTTTAGCTCCTGGATCTTCTTCCAGTGCCTTCAAGCTCCGTATATCTGCATCACAAGAAGCATCTATATCTTCCTCTATTAAACTAAAACTTATAACTCTTTCGAGTGGATCGTTAATAAGGATAGAGCTCACCAATTCTCTTGATTCTTCTTTATCATAGATGTTGAAGATATCATCAGTTAGTTGCTCCCCTTTCATGGCTGCAAGTAGTGCGAACTCCACCTCATCGCCGCCAATGTTGAATTTCAATTTGGCGTTCTTGCAATCCACATTGCAACCCGAAGTTGCTAGAAATGGCCTCCCGAGAATAATAAGAGCAGGATAATCTACGGGAATGTCAAGTACAACAAAATCTATAGGTAGATAGAAGTTACCTAACTTGACCGGAACGTCCTCCAAGATGCCCACGGGATGGGTGATGGAGCGATCCGCCATATAAAGTCGAATCTTGACCGGCTTGGGCTCTCCAAGTCCGATCTTCATGCATAGCTCCAGCAGGATGATGCTCACGCTGGCTCCTAGATCACAAAGGGCTTCACAAGTGACATCCCCAACTTGAATGGGAATGCTAAATGAGCCGGGATCTCTTAATTTAGGTGGCATCTTCTCCTTCATGATCTTAATAAGCTCCGAGGATTTAGATGTCATCCTAACTTCACCAAAGTCTTCCAATTTCCTTTTCCTTGATAGGATCTCCTTTAAGAACTTCCCATAGGCGGGCATTCCTAGAACAGCATCAAGGAAAGGAATGTTAATATGCAGCTTATTCATCAAGTCAAGGAACTTACCAAAGTATTTGTCTAGATGTGCTCTGGCCCTTGACTAGGGGAATGGAAGCGGTGGTTTGTATGCAGGAAGTGGAATATAAGTTTCAGTTTTCCCCTCCGCTTTCTGTTGCGCCGCCTCGGATGGTATCTCGGTCGAGGTGTTCTTCGACTAGATCTGGACCGAGGTGGTCTGCGTCGAACGAGGTACTGGATCTGCAGTTTTGAGTCCACTCCTCGTCGTTATGGCCATGCACTGGCCCTTAGGGTTGCTTTCCGTCTTTGTTGGAAGCTTCCCTGGATCTCTTGGCGCTTCATTTGCCCTACTTGCAAGTTGTTGTTCGAAGGACTTTTGGGCCCTCGAAAATGAAGTCATAGAAGTCTCCATAGCACTAAGCTTGATCAAGATAGCCTCCAGAACTGCGTCTTTCTTTTCCGGCTGAGACGAACTTGATCCTTGCCCCTGGCTCTTTAATGGAGTAGAAGAAGAAGAAGAAGGGGAAGAGAGGAAAGGGTTAGAGGAATTATTAGAGTTGGAGTTAGAATAATTGTTACCAGGATTCTGGTTGCTTTGATTGTTCGTCCTCCAATTGTTGCTATTGGACCCTCTATTGTTGTTGTTGTTGTAGTTGTTGTTCCGGGAACCGTTGTTGTTGTTACGGTATCCATTGTTGTTGTTCCTTTGTCCTTGCTCTTCCTTCTTGGTTTGAGCAACCAAGAGTTCCTTCAATTGCTTCACGTCATTCTTCAAAGACGTGAGTTGATTGTTGTAGGATTGGGTCTCTTGAAAGTTGACTCTTTTAACTCCACCTTCAGCTCCTTGGTGGGTATATTTCTCCATGTGCAAGGCTTGCTTCTCAATGAAGTCCCAAGCCTCGTCAATCGCCATGTCCATGAAGGTACCGGCGGAGAGTAGTTGGAGATTGAACTGGGTGCTTCCGTCCAGTCCTTTGAAGTAGATCTCCAACAACTCGATTTTTGGAATCCCATGATGTGGGCAATCCAAAAGGATGTCCTTGAACCGCTCCCATGATTTGGACAAGCTCTCCTTGTCCTTCATAATGAAAGCATTGATCTTCCCTCTCATTTCAGCTGTCTTTGAAGGGGGAAAGAATTTGGTCAAGAATTCCGTAGTCATCTCCTCCCATGTGCTGATTTTTCCTAGAGGAAGAGATTGATACCAAGTAAGAGCTCTATCTTTTAAAGAAAAGTAAAAAGGTCTTAGCTTGTAGTTGTTATTTTCAATTCTGGAAGGTCGCAAGGTTTCCATCAAGATCTCATAGTTTTGAAGATGTTGATGTGGTGATTCCTTCTCCATCCCTCCGAATTGGCATTGGCGAATCATGGATAGAACTTGCGGTCGAAGTTCGTAGTCATGGTCCGCTGGATCTCCTAGGTTGACTCCTGGATGCCTCAGTTGTTGATTAGGGTCCATCCTTTGACCTAGGGTTTGTGGGATTCCTGCAAGAAGAACATCTCGGACTAGCATCCGAGGTGGATGTATCTCACCCGGGGCGTCTGGTACTGGAACCTGCCTCGGTCGAGGGTCAGCAACTGGAACCTGCCTCGGTCGAACATCGGGAACTGGGTTGTCCCTCGGTCGAAGTAGAATCTAGTCTCGTATGACGGCCATTTCTGCTTCGATTGCTTCAGTTTTGGTGCGAGTTTCTTCCTTCTCTCGCCTTAGTTCTTCCTTGCTGAGGCGTAGCAGCTCTAACGCCTCTTTCAATTCGGCCTCAAGATCGCGGTTGTCTTGTTGGGCCATCTTCGCTTCTCTTAAGCGTCGCTTGTATGTCTTTTCTGGTTCGGGATCGTAAGGAACGATTTCCTTCCTAGTGCGGGTTCTTCGCATATACCTAAGAAAGAACATGCAAAAGTCACTCGAGTAGAGTGGTTAGATGACATGGGGGCAAGTGCCCCAAGAGCAAACCGTACCGGCTCGGTCTAGACCAAGTCCCCGGCAACGGCGCCAAAAACTTGTTCGCTCCAAACGGTGTGTGCAAGCTTTAAATTTATAACCCTAGACTTAAGCTTAAAACAAGGATGCGAACCCGCAGTGTACGGGTCAATCGTAGTAAAAAGCAAGAAATTCCAGGGGTCGATCACAGGGACTCGGTGAAACAAAGTCAATAACGGTAAGCTTCGTGAATACTAACCACAAGAGCAATTAACACAATCAAAGATGAATATGAAGTCAATAAAGCAAACATGCAATTCTAGGGATTAAAGCGTCTAGTTGTGGTTTCAACTCAAGATCTAAAGATAAGCGGACAAAGCTGAGATTTTTGCAAGGGGAAGGCGTTACTAAAGTGGAGTAGATCACCGGGTAAGTCTCACTACTCACTAATCCAAAACCGTAACTCCTATTACCGGGTAAGTCTCAAGGAATCAAGATAAAGAACTATAACCTCAAACTAACACATCATCTAAGGGAATAGAATCAACCTTTACCGGGTAAGTCTCAGGCTAACTCACAAAGATGGGATGGAAGCACACTCAAACCCCAATAAAGGATAAATCTTTATTACCTACACTTATGATCGTTGGTACACAAACTAAGGAATTACCGGGTAAGTCTCATCCTAAGCTTGCTTTGAACCAGGAAAGGTGTAATAAGAATAGGATTTGGCAAACTCTAACACTTAACTCTCAGTTTAGGGTCAGATAAGTCACCTCGGTCAGCCAAATTCCACCCCGGCCGAGATGTTCATCGACTGAACGAGATGCTTAGGGTTAAGGTTAAAGACTCGAACTTTCAGGGTCCTACTGGAATCTAAGACTATTCTATCATTGTTTTTCCCACAACCTTCAGCCAATCACCCTAGAATCACACAAGGAAATTAGCCACTCATCATCATTATGAAAGTATTAAATATATGGGAAGAAGGTGAATATTTGAACAAGAAGAATTTAATGGAAAAGACTTCAATAACTGAATCAAATATCACAACAAAAGTGTTCCTTGGATATAAATCCAACAAGACAAGACAACAAGGAAGGGAATTAAAGACAATCTTACAAAACCCTCCAAAAAGCTATAAAAGCTATGATCTTCAATCTTCCTTGAACCTTCAAAAAGGTTATTCGAAACTCCCCACTGGAGTATGGCTGTTGCGTGCTATAAACCCTGATCGGTGTAAGCGGAATGTATGTGATATGATAGCGGATGCCGGATTTGTGGGAATGTATGTGATATGATCACGTTCTTGCCCTAAACCACGCTCTAAAATACGGCCGTACCACTTTCCACGTTCAAGTCCACGGCCGTGGAACCATGGCCAGGGAAGCGTGGTTCATTCCAGTAACTTCTACGGCCTTGGAGAAGATGGTTCAAACCGTGTTGATTTCCACGCTCTAAATTACGGCCGTGGAACCCTTCCACGACCGTGATCTTGGCGATCTTTTTCGCCATACTTTAAGCCACGATCTCCTACGCAATTGGGCCGGGCCGATATTTTATCTTACACTATAAAAGGACGGACGAAGAGAGATTCCGTCACCTCGCTTTACACATACTCTTGCGCTTGGAATTGCCCTAATTTTGCATTTGGCGGAAGTTGTGTTGAGAGATTTTTGGCGCATTGCTATTGTGATTTCCGGATTGACGGAAGATCGAAGATTCGGAAGATTGTTCGCAAGGAGATTTCGCTTCTTGCTTAGGTTTGATTTAGAAGACGGATTGACATCCCGCTCTTCCTTCTTATCTAAGATTTGTGTTTGTTTGTTCTACTCCGAATCTAGTGACGATTATTGTTCTTGATTGTGACTTTAAGATTGATTTGAAGTTTATTGAAGGTTTTCGGAAGTTTTCATCTTTCAATCTTTTAATTCTTGAATTTGATATCAATATGACTATTGTTGGCTAAAAACCCTTAACAATTCTAAGGTCAAGGGTTGATAGTTGTGGCTTAGATGATGATAGATCGTTCGTAAACAGATTGGATCCTGAGAGTTAGAGAAAATCGCCGACGAACCCTAATCCACGGTCTGTTCTTGAGCTTCTACGGCCGTGGAACTCAAGAACTAGCCCTAATTTTGTGTTAAGTTACGAACTTGCTTTTACTTTAATCCAAAGTTAAAGATTTGCTTTAACTTAGTCTTGGCTTGCCTTTTCTAGGTGGTAGTGAAGCCTCAACAACCTCTACCTCGATTGTGAGTATCACAACCCTAATCGGTTTAGTTAGTCTTGATCCTTGGATTACAAGTTTGGGTATTTGACATTAATTCTTGCCTTTAGAACCTTTCTATATTGAAGCCTCAACAACTTTTATAGAGAGTGTCTTGTAGGTGAGTCATATAAGGTTTTTGGAACTTCACCGTACGATTACCTTACATTAGCATACCTTTGCATATCTTAACTCTGTCCTTATATCATTAGTATATCTTGAATCGATTGCCACAGCTGGATACTTGGATCTTTAGGATTGAAGTTTTCCCAATACTTGAAAAGCTTCTTACATTTACTTGCTTGATAATCTATAATTGAATTTGTTCCCCCAAATCCCTGTGTTCGATACTCTGGAATTCTTTCTTAACTATATCGATCCGTACACTGCGGGTTCGCTTGTTCGATTTCTAGTTTTATAAATTTAAAGCTTATTTGCACGCACGCTAAGTGGCGAACAAGTTTTTGGCGCCGTTGCCGGGGATTTGGTCTAGGCCGAATTCGGTATACGATTGTCAAGCTTGGGAGCTTTGCTCTTGTTATTTGATATCTCTTTGAGTGCATGCGCAGGTCTAGGAACACCGGAGACCTCTTGCCTCTTGATCAAGAGCTTGAGAGGACTTTAAGGCAAAAGCGTAAGGAAAAGAAGATGGCTGAAGGAAACGAACGTGATCTTCAATCGTAGCTAGAGGAGAAAGAAGCTCAACTCCTATGGAGTGAGAGGACACGTAGAGATGAAATGGATCGTCATCAATCTCAAGTTGACGATCTAAAAGATATGATGTTCCAGATGAGGATACTAAGCAACCTTAAGAATAAGGGGAGCAAGAAATCTTCAAGGAGATCCTTAAGGTCGAATAGGGGTCATTCTTCCGCTGATGATAGCGATTCCTCCATGCCACCGCTAGAGGAAATTGATCCCACGATCAATGTGAATCCATTCCATCCACGGGCAGCTGCTAATCGCCGTGTTCCACCTAGGAATGCAAGGATCGAACGTGTGGATGCGGAGCCAAGAACTCTTGGCCAAAGGATGGATCCAACGCAGCAACCACGCCGTTTAGGTGTGAACTTTGATGCTGATGATGTACAAGGGTTTAGCTTCAACCCTCAAGTTATTACTCTTGTTCGCCAAAACCAATTTGGCGGGACAACCGCTGAATCTCCACACCAACACTTACAAAACTTTGAGTGTATGATGGAGACAATGAGGCCGAAGAACGCGACTACCAACAACTATAAGCTCAAGCCTTTCTTCTTCTCCTTAAAGGGGAAAGCATTGTCTTGGTACCAAGCTCTTCCTAGTGGGAAACTAGACACATGGGAAGACCCTTCCGCGGAGTTCCTCACTAAGTTCTTTCCGCCATCCAAAACGGCGGAACTTAGAGGTAAGACTAATGCATTTTCCATGAGATCTAACGAAAGTTTGTTTCAATCTTGGGAAAGGTTTCAGGACTTGTTATTGGATTGCCCTCATCATGG
Source organism: Fagopyrum esculentum (assembly GCA_033239045.1). Lineage (NCBI taxonomy): Eukaryota > Viridiplantae > Streptophyta > Magnoliopsida > Caryophyllales > Polygonaceae > Fagopyrum > Fagopyrum esculentum. Next base: position 124,056,795 of record BSUD01000002.1, read on the forward strand.
CATATCCAAGCTTGCATTGCTGGAGATTTACTACAAGGGGCTGGATGTGGAGACACAATTCAAGCTCCAATCCCTCTCATGTAGTACATTCATGGACATGAGAGAAGATGACGCTTGGGACTTCAATGAGAAGCAAGCAAGGGTCATAGAAAAGTATTCCCACCGGAAGGTAGAAGGAAATCGTGTGGAGCAAGGAGCGAAGCTTACACATGAAGCTCAAAATCAAATTTTCTCCCTCAACAATGAGATCAAGGAGTTGAAGGAGGCAATCAAGACCAACTTTCCAAAGCAACAAGGAAAGGATGTTGTCTATTTGGGCAACAACAACAATGGCGGTGAGAACACAAACCGCAACAACAACAATAACCGGAACAACAACCGGAATAATTGGAATGGCAACAACAACAACAACCGGAACAACAATTGGAACAACAATAGGGGTTCAAACAACAACAATTGGCGCTCCAATCAACAAAATTCCGGTAACTCTTATCCTTCCAATTCGAATTCACTAACTCCACCTTCCTCTTCCTCTACTCCTTTGAAAAGCCAAGGGCAAACATCTAATGGAGGAAACACATCGGGGAAGGAGAAGCCCGATCCCATGTTGGAAACGATCTTGGGAAAGCTTCAAGGTTTGGAGAACCGCATCATCAAGGTTGACGATCAAATTTCTAAGGTTGATAAAGCCCAAAAGGTTTTGGAAAACCAAATGTTCAGCCATGCGGAGGAAGTCCCTAGGAATCAAGGAAAACTTCCAGGAAAGACGGAGGACAACCCTAAGGGAAGGGTGATGGCAATCACAACTAGGAGTGGAGTGACTACCACCGATCCGCAGCCTAAGTTTGTTGAAGTCCCTGTTGAGAAAGACAAAGAGAAGGGGAAGGAGAAGGAAGATGTCTACGTTCCTCCTCCGGCTTACAAACCTCCCCTAACATTCCCTCAATCTAGAGCGAGAGCGCGCCTAGATAAACAATTTGGTAAGTTTATAGAACTCATGAGCAAGCTGCATATTAATATACCCTTTATTGATGCTATTGTAGGTATGCCGGCTTATGGCAAGTTCTTGAAGGAGCTCCTCTCCAACAAGAGGAAGCTAGAAGATTTCGGTGAGGTTAAGATGAGTTCGGATTCTTCGGATCTCATCAAGACCATGAAGGCGAAAATGCCCCCCAAGCTAAAGGATCCGGGGTCGTTTTGCATTCCCATAGGAGTGGGAGATGTCACATATGATGCGTTATGTGACTTGGGAGCAAGTGTGAGCATCATACCACTTGCATTATGTAGGAAGATCGGTTTAGGCGACCCTAAACCGGTGAAGATGACGTTGTACATGGCGGATCGATCCATCACTCGCCCCGTCGGTATTGTAGAAGACGTCCCAGTCAAGCTAGGTAAATTATTTGTTCCCATTGACTTTGTGGTGCTTGACATTCCTGTAGATAGTCCGGTCCCGATCATACTCGGAAGACCGTTTCTTGCAACTTCCGGCTGCATAGTCGTTTGCAAGAATGCTAGACTCGCCTTTGACATAGGAGAAGAGAAGGTAGAGTTCGTTCTTTCCACTCTAGTGAAGGAGCCAATCTTTGATGAGGATATATTCAATATCCAAGATGAAGAAGGGTTGTCTAGAGAGGAGGTAAGTGCTATTCTCTTCAAAGATCCTTTGCAAAAGGTCATTAATATGAGTCTAACGAATGCAGGGGAAGAAGAGGAGTGCAATGAGGCAATTGAAGCCTTAGAAGCACAAGAAGAAATGGGATAAGTGGAACTTGAGATGCTCCACGACGAGGCAGAAAACGTGAGAATCCACGGCCATACACTATATTCCACGGCCGTGGATTTCACCAACCAAACCGTGTCTCACTACAGAGGGTTACACGGTCGTGGAGAAGGCAGAGCAACCGTAACCACCTTCCACGCCCTAAACCACGGCCGTGGAAGATGTATGGAAACCGTGATTCAGGCCGTGGAAGAAGGTGATCGAGCCACTTCTTTAACTTCTTTTGATTCTTCTCCCACACATTCTACACCCTTAGACACTTCTAAGGAAACATCGGATGCTCCTCAAGAGCCATTGGAAGCTCCGAAAGCAATGGAACTAAAGCCACTTCCTACTCATCTAAGGTACGTTTTCCTAGGACCTAACTCTACTTATCCAGTTATTGTTAGTTCCGATCTAACCATAGATGAACATAGTAAGCTTATGGTTGTCCTTAGGAAACATAGGAAAGCTTTAGGTTATACTATAGAAGACTTAGTGGGAATCAAACCCTCCCTATGCATGCATAAAATATTAATGGAGGAAGACTTTAGGACTTCAAGACAACCTCAAAGGCGGTTGAACCCGACCATGAAGGAGGTTGTCAAGAAGGAAACTCTTAAACTTCTTGATGCAGGTATCATCTATCCTATCTCCGATAGTAAGTGGGTGAGTCCGGTTCAAGTAGTTCCAAAGAAGGGAGGAATGACGGTCATCACCAACAAGAATAACGAACTCATTCCTACCCGAACCGTAACGGGATGGCGGATGTGCATTGACTACCGCAAGCTTAACAACGCGACGAGGAAGGATAACTTCCCACTACCTTTCATCGATCAAATGCTTGAAAGGTTAGCACAACATTCACACTTTTGCTATCTTGACGGTTATAGTGGTTTCTTTCAGATTCCGATACACCCGGACGATCAGGAGAAGACCACATTCACGTGCCCATGGGGTACGTTCACTTATAGGAGAATGCCGTTCGGGCTTTGCAACGCCCCAGCCACCTTTCAAAGGTGCATGATGGCCATCTTCTCCGAATACATTGAGGAAATCATGGAGGTCTTCATGGATGACTTCTCCGTATACGGTTCCTCTTTTGGCAATTGCCTTTCTAACCTTGCTCTTGTTTTACAAAGATGTGAAGACACTAATCTAGTTCTTAATTGGGAGAAGTGTCAATTTATGGTAAAGGAAGGAATTGTTTTTGGACACCTAATCTCTAGTAGAGGGATAGAGGTGGATAAGGCGAAAATAGAGACTATAGAAAAGCTTCCTCCCCCAACTTCGGTGAAAGGGATAAGAAGTTTCCTAGGACATGCTGGATTTTATAGACGTTTCATTAAAGACTTCTCTAAAATATCAAAACCGCTCACTAATCTATTGATGAAGGATGCAGTTTTTGAGTTTTCACAGGAATGTTTGGATGCGTTTAACACCATTCGGCAAGCTCTAATTTCAGCACCTATTATCCAACCTCCGGATTGGACTCTTCCCTTTGAGGTTATGTGCAATGCTAGTGACGTAGCTATAGGAGCTGTTCTTGGACAACGAAAGGAAGGGCGAACCCATGCCATATACTATGCTAGCAAGACGCTAGATGAAGCGCAGCTCAACTACGCCACTACAGAAAAGGAATTCTTAGCCATTGTTTATGCTCTTGACAAGTTTCGCTCTTGTCTTGTAGGTGCAAAGATGATTGTCTACACGGACCATGCTGCGATCCGGTACCTCCTTGCAAAGAAGGATGCGAAGCCAAGGCTAATTAGATGGATTCTTCTCCTACAAGAATTCGATCTAGAGATCCGCGACAAGAAGGGTTCGAAAAATTCTGTTGTGGATCATTTGAGTCGCCTAACACATCTAGAGGACGACCACTTACCCATAGATGACTCCTTTCCGGACGAACACCTACACATTATTGAGGAGTGCATCGATGTGATCTCCAAAGGTAACGAACCATGGTTTGTTGATATTGTTAAATATTTGGTTTGCCAGGAGATACCGCCCGGATTATCCTACGCACAAAGAAAGAAGTTCTTTAAGGATGTTCGGGAATACTTTTGGAATGAACCTCTCCTCTTTAAGAGAGGTCCGGATGGCATCATTCGGCGATGTGTGCCGGAAGATGAGATGCAAAGTGTCATCCGCCATTGTCATTCACTACCCTGTGGAGGACACGCTAGTTCGAACAAGACTAGCGCAAAGGTATTGCAATCTGGATTCTTTTGGCCTACTTTATTTAGAGATGTGTAATCCTTTGTTTCTTGCTGCGATGCTTGTCAAAGAATAGGTAATATCTCTAGGAGGAATGAGATGCCTCTCAATAACATCCAAGAGGTGGAGATTTTCGACGTTTGGGGAGTAGATTTTATGGGACCGTTCCCATCATCATGTGGAAACCAATACATACTCTTGGCGGTGGATTACGTTTCTAGATGGGTGGAAGCGATTGCCTCTCCCACCAATGATACCATTGTGGTGGTTAAGTTCTTTAACAAGACCATCTTCCCACGATTTGGGACACCAAGGACTATCATTAGTGATGGAGGTTCTCACTTCATTGCCCGGCGCTTTGAAGCTCTTCTAGCTAAGTATGGGGTTACTCACAAGATCGCCACCCCTTATCATCCACAAACTAGTGGACAAGTTGAGATCTCAAATCGGGAGATCAAAGGGATCCTAGAGAAGACGGTTTCAAGGACTAGGAAGGATTGGTCTTTGAAGCTTGATGACGCATTGTGGGCATACCGGACTGCGTACAAGACTCCCATAGGAACCACACCATACAACCTTGTGTATGGGAAGTCTTGCCACTTACCGGTAGAATTGGAGCATAAGGCGTTTTGGGCTATTAAATGGTTGAATTTCAGCATGAAGGAAGCGGGAGAGAAACGTCTCTTAGACCTTAATGAGCTGGAAGAACTCCGCTTGAACCCCTATGAAAACGCCAAGATTTATAAGGAGAGAGCAAAGCGTTGGCATGATAAGCATATCATTCCAAAGGACTTCAAAGAAGGAGATCAAGTTCTCCTCTTCAATTCAAGGCTTCGTCTCTTTCCACGTAAGCTTAAATCTCGTTGGACCGGACCTTTTCTAATTAAGCGTATTTTCCCCCATGGTGCAGTTGAAGTATGGGGTGAAGCGGGCGGAAGCTTTAAGGTGAACGGTCAACGACTCAAGAAGTATACGCCGGAACTCCAAGCTGAAGAGTTCGCGCCTACCGCACTCGAATAAGTGCGAGATTGGTCTAGCTACGGACCTTAAACAAAGCGCTTCTTGGGAGGCAACCCAAGGTATTGCATTTACGTTTTTGTTTTCGATTCATAGTTTAGATTAGTTTAGACATTTTTACTTTGTTTTGCCTTCGATTCCTTCCAGTATGTTCGTGTTTTTGGATGTAGGAACGGTGAAAAAGGAAAGAGGAAGAGTTATTTTGAAGAAAAGTGACGAAACTTGGACTTTGGAGCATTACAGAGAGTTCCACGGCCTAAACCACGGTCGTGACAGCTACAGTGACCGTAATTTCCAAAAGCCTTTGAAAAATCACCAAAACCACGGTTCCGTAAATTTCCACGGCCGTGGAACCCCCCAATAGACCGTGGTTTTCAAAAATTTTGCCGGCCACTATATAAACCACATTCTTCACAAAAACTCACCAAAAACCCAATTCCACGACCCTCTCTCACCGATTCCACGCCCTTCACCTCAAATCTCCGTTCGTTAATCGTTTTCAACGATTCTTCGTTCCAAATTGAAGCAAATTCGACCACCAACGAGATCCAAGCAACGAATCGAGCGGCAATTCACCAAGGAACGCAGAATTCGGATTTTAAAATCCAAAACCTAGGTTTTTTTCGCTCTTCTCTATCTTCGTCAATTTGGGTTCGTTTTTGCTAGAAATTTTAGGAGAACTGATTGAAATTGGAAGGAATTAGACTAGGGCTGCCTGATTGCTGAGTTTGAGTGTTGTTTGTTGAGATTTGCGAAAGAACGAGACAAACCACGGTCTCTGTCAATTCCACGGCCGTGGAAAATCAAGAACAGACCGTGGTTTTGAACAGTGATGGATTTTGTTAGGAGAGTTTCAGGGAGGATAAAGGAGAAGAAGAATGAGCAGCACAAAAAGAGGAAGGGTAACCCCTCTTCCTCTTCATCCTCTAGAGCACCACCACCTTCCTCCCCTTCACCTCCATCATCACCTTCATCACCCGCACCTCCTAGCCCTAGAGTACCCACCATTCACGAGGATCATCTCGATGCACTCGAGAGGATCCATAAGAGGGCAGTTATCGGACCTAGGTATCTATGGTTGGAGGATATAGTTCCTCTAAACATAGTAGATGACCTTACTTGGCTCTTGGATAGAGCCGGTCTTATCGTCTTCTCGGCTATCCAAGAGGACGCTTATGAGGAGATAACGAGAGAGGTTGTGACGTCGTTTGAGCACAGCCATGTGGATAGGACCGTTTCTTTCCGTCTTATGGAAAGAAACTATGTTTTTACCATCCGTGAGTTTGGAGCCTTCTTTGGGTTCCAAGAGACCTTCAATGGTCGCTTTCCTAGTGGCGTTTACGCCAAAGATTTTTGGGAGGAGGTAGCTATGATTTACGCCAGCAAGGACCGCTGGCAACCTGCTGATACCAAGGCTAAGTTGATGTACCACTTAGCCTGGAAGATTGCTCACCGTGTTCTTTCGGAGTGTCTCTTCCCTAGGACGGAGACACCTCAAAAGATCAAGATGGATGAGCTCTTCCTTCTGTACTCTATGCTGTATGGGCGCCCTGCTGACTGCGCCACCCTCTTAGCTGCTACCATGAGCAAGCTTAAGAACAAGAGGGCGGGCAACATTGGATATGGTGGGATAGTTACCCACCTTGCTAGGATGTTGGGGGTTGATTTTTCTACATGCACACGCATACCAGTTGTACCCCTAGGACTCCAGGCCTTCATGACTAGAGGTCTTATCTTCCCTACCCATAGAGGTCCACCTTACGCAGCTATGCCTTGGGAGAGCAGGACGGGGAGGGGTATTGAGTGGCTCCCGGAGTACTCCATTATGGCTGGACGCCATAATTGGAAGGCTACGTTCGCAGCTATGCATGCGAACAGGATTGCAGCTCCTCCATATATCCCACCACCGCCCGTAGTTGAGGAGGAGGAGATGAGGGATCAATATGAGGGAGGAGGAGGAGCAGAGCAGGAGTTTGGCACATTTCCGGATCAGCCGGATATTGCTTCTGATGTGCCTAGACGTTCTCCACGTCCAGCCAGAGCTTCAGGTTCGTCTTCTCGCCGCGCCAGCGTGAGTGAGAGACCCACTTGGATGGATACACCTCCTGCATGGTACGGAGCTCCACCTCCATGGTCCGCACAGCAGCCACCAGCACCAGCACCGTCCGACGCTCCAGGGTGGTACAGTCAGGCCCCGGGATGGTATGAGCAGATGCCAGATTGGGCCACCGGCCTTTCAGAGAGAGTGGGAGCATTGAAGATTCGAGCCGATGCTAGAGATGGACGCTTGGACGACCTCGATCATATGATGAGAGACATCTACCGCCAGCAGTTTGGGCGGCACTACGATCCTAGCTTCTCCCCATTCCCGCCTCCACCAGCACCGCAGTGACGATGATGATGACCGATAGCTTTAGCCGCTCCACCGCCATTTTGTGAGTTTCTTTTTCTTTTCTTTCTTTCTTTTCTTCTTTTCTTTCTTTTATTTGAACATTAGGGACAATGTTTGTTCTAAGTATGGGGTGGGGTGTGACTAAAAGTTGTAATAACTCTTACTCACTATGATTGCTTCTATTTGAGACTATCTTGCATGTTCATTATATTGTTGCACGTTTCATTATTGCATTGTATGAAAAAGAGTTTGAAAAACCCATAAAAATTGAAAAATTTTGAAAAATTTTGTGCTTCTAAGGAATTGAGATGATTTATATGATAATCGCTACTTGTGAATTGAGTTTGATGACAATTGCATGCTTAAACGAATAGTGGATTGAAAAGAAATTGAATGAGTTGATTATGCCTCTTTTGCAAGTTTCATAATGTGATGAATGTTACCTAAATCATGTTGAGGAATTGAAGTTGAAATCGCACTATAAGTTCTTATGCTTCTTGTTGAGATGATTAAGGCAATTCGAATTTTCTTTCTTCTTTCTTCGATTATTTAGCCCCTCATTGAAATTATGGCCTCCTTTACCTATCTGGGAATTTGGAGGAGTTGATTGAAAAAGGCATGTATGATGTGGGAGGGCCATGAAAGCAATACTTTGCATTCAAAGGAATAGAAAAAATTGTAGGTTTGGGGAAGTCAATCATGATGATGAGTAACTCGGCACCATTCACATAGCCGGGTGTTTGTGTCTTGCCAAAGTCGGATTGAGCGATATTCCTAGCGGATTATGGTATGTGCGCTAAGGGTTTGAGGCATCTCATAAAAATTGAGAAACGCCAATCTCCTAGGCTTCGCTTTTTGTGCACCTCTATCCATAACTCCAAAAGTAAAGTTGAAAAATGAAAGGAAGAGAGCGAAGCTCTAAGTTGAAGGTGTTGCGGAAACCGCAAGAGAAGAAGAAAAGAGTAGTTGTCTACTTTCCCGGATTCATGCACCACATTCCTTAAAGTTTCCTTCCCTTTCCACATTCTAGACCTTTTTCTTTGAAAGTCCTTAAGATCAAAAGAATGTTATATGACTTGGTGATCTAAATGGAAGTTTCTTATGATTGATTTTGATAATGTTTAAGGGTTATGATGTTTGTATGGAAGTTTGATTGATTCATGAACTTTCTTTACTCTTTACTCGTTGATTAAGTGTATGAAAGTCTTATAAACGATTGAAGCAAGATTTGAGAATGATCTACTGTTTAGAAGGCACATTCATCCAAAAGAAGTATTGCTTTGAGAAGGTACACATATTTCATCCTAACTCTTGTTTTAAAGCTTTTGAAAGACCTTGCTTAGGGACAAGCAAGTGGCAAGTATGGGGTTATTTGTTAGCATGAAATATTGTGATATTTTAGGCACGTTTTCTAAGTGTATTTGATTCATATTGATAGTCATTGATTGAGCATTGATACATTTGTGAGCTAGTTTGTCTATAATGTCGATATAGAGATCTACACAAGCTTTATGTTGATTATAGGTGATTGAGAGCTATTTCCGAACGGAATTGAGCAAGGATGAGTTTGATTGAGCATGTCCATGGATTGAGGATATTCCTAGGAGCTAAGGGAGTGCCAACTTGAGGAATGCACGAGGCTAAGGAAGAATCACGTTCTTTCCCTAAACCACGCTCTAAAATACGGCCGTACCACTTTCCACGTTCAAGTCCACAGCCGTGGAACCATGGCCAGGGAAGCGTGGTTCATTCCAGTAACTTCTACGGCCGTGGAGAAGATGGTTCAAACCGTGTTGATTTCCACGCTCTAAATTACGGCCGTGGAACCCTTCCACGACCGTGATCTTGGCGATCTTTTTCGCCATACTTTAAGCCACGATCTCCTACGCAATTGGGTCGGGCCGATATTTTATCTTACACTATAAAAGGACGGACGAAGAGAGATTATGTCACCTCGCTTTACAAATACTCTTGCGCTTGGAATTGCCCTAATTTCGCATTTGGCGGAAGTTGTGTTGAGAGATTTTTGGCGCATTGCTATTGTGATTTCCGGATTGACGGAAGATCAAAGATTCGGAAGATTGTTCGCAAGGAGATTTCGCTTCTTGCTTAGGTTTGATTTAGAAGACGGATTGACATCCCACTCTTCCTTCTTATCTAAGATTTGTGTTTGTTTGTTCTATTCCGAATCTAGTGACGATTATTGTTCTTGATTGTGACTTTAAAATTGATTTGAAGTTTATTGAAGGTTTTCGGAAGTTTTCATCTTTCAATCTTTTAATTCTTGAATTTGATATCAATATGACTATTGTTGGCTAAAAACCCTTAACAATTCTAAGGTGAAGGGTTGATAGTTGTGGCTTAGATGATGATAGATCGTTCGTAAACATATTGGATCCTGAGAGTTAGAGAGAATCGCCGACGAACCCTAATCCACTGTCTGTTCTTGAGCTTCCACGGCCGTGGAACTCAAGAACTAGCCGTAATTTTGTGTTAAGTTACAAACTTGCTTTTACTTTAATCCAAAGTTAAAGATTTGCTTTAACTTAGTCTTGGCTTGCCTTTTCTAGGTGGTAGTGAAGCCTCAACAACCTCTAACTCGATTGTGAGTGTCACAACCCTAATCGGTTTAGTTAGCCTTGATCCTTGGATTACAAGTTTGGGTATTTGACATTAATTCTTGCCTTTAGAACCTTTCTATATTGAAGCCTCAACAACCTTTATAGAGAGTGTCTTGTAGGTGAGTTATATAAGGTTTTTGGAACTTCACCGTACGATTACCTTACATTAGCATATCTTTGCATATCTTAACTCTGTCCTTATATCATTAGTATATCTTGAATCGATTGCCACAGCTAGAGACTTGGATCTTTAGGATTGTTGTTTTCCTAATACTTGAAAAGCTTCTTACATTTACTCGCTTGATAATCTATAAATGAATTTGTTCCCCCCAAATCCCTGTGTTCGATACTCTGAAATTCTTGCTTAACTATATCGATCCGTATACTGCGGGTTCGCTTGCTTGATTTCTAGTTTTATAAATTGAAAGCTTATTTGCACGCACGCTAAGTGGCAAACAGCGGACAAAGCTGAGGTTTTTGCAAAGGGAAGGTGTTACTAAAGTGGAATAGATCACCGGGTAAGTCTCACTAAACACTAATCCCAAACCGTAACTCCTATTACCGGGTAAGTCTCAAGGAAATAAGGTAAAGAACTATATCATCAAACCAACACACCACCTAACGGAATAGAATCAACCTTTACCGGGTAAGTCTCGGGCTAACTCACAAAGATGGGATGAAAGCACATTCAAACCCCAATAAAGGATAAACCTTTATTACCTACACTTATGATCTTAGGTAAACAAACTAAGGAATTACCGGGTAAGTCTCATCCTAGGCTTGCATTGAACCAGGAAAGGTGTAATAAGAATAGGATTTGGCAAACTCTAACACTTAACTCTCAGTTTCGGATCAGATAAGTCACCTCGGTCAGCCAAATTCCACCCCGGCCAAGATGTTCATTGACTGAGCGAGATGCTTAGGGTTAAAGTAAAGACTCGAGCTTTCAGGGTCCTACTGTGATTAAGATTATTCTATCATTGTTTTTCCCACAACCTTAAGCCAATCACCCTAGAATCACACAAAGAGATTAGCCACTCATCATCATGAAAGTAATAATCAAATATATGGGAAGAAAGAGAATAATTGAACAAGAAAACCTTAAGAGAAAGGCTTCAATAACTGAATCAATTATAAAACCAACAAGCGTTCCATGGATAGAAATCCAACAAGACAATCAACAAAGAAGGGAATCTAAGATGATCTTACAAAAACCCTTCAAAAAGCTATAAAAGTTATAGACTTTCTTCCATCAACCTTCAAAAAGGTTCTTCAAATCTCCCAACTGGAGTGTGGCTGCAGCGGTGTATTCGAGCTGTTCCGGGTGATAGAGGATGTCGGATTTGTGGGAAATCCGACCCTTTTTATAGGAAAATTACTCTCCAAAGATAAGATATCTTAGAAAGATCTCTTCCCATAAAAATAGGTAAAATATATGGTCTAACTTATCTTCTTCCTTCCAAGAACCTAGCCCAAAAATATAAGATCCTCTTTCCAAAGATAAAAGATCTCAGCCAAGAATAAAATATTCTCGCCGCGTCCCATGTGTTCGCCTCGGTCGAGTCGGCTTCTCTGGATCACCTCGGTCGAGGTGATCTGTAGTCAACCGAGGTGAATCACAACTGAATGTGAAATCTCTCAAATCTGGTCCAAAGTGAATCTTTAATCCATGGCCATGCTTCCTGGATGTTTCCTTAAGCTCCTGAATGTAGCTCTAATGACTCCATAGCTCCTTTTTGCTCCTTTTTTATGCAAAACGTGTCATTTTACCTACGATTCCAACAAAACTAGGTGTAGACCTCGATTCCCGCAGAGGTAGATGAAACGACAATATAATCACATAATATACATACAAACATGCAGATTATTGAAGATAAAACGTCTAAACAAACCCCAAAATATAAACAATAATTCATGCTATCAAAATACCCCATACTTAGCCCTTGCTTATCCCCAAGCAAGTTCCGCATATAAAATACAAGATAGAATGGATTATGAGTCATAAAGATCAACGAAAAAGTCTTTCAAAACATTTTTATGGTGTGCTACAATCATAGATCACTCTAAGAGAATACTTCATGGATTTTAAAATCAAAATATGATCAAAACATTTTATAAATATAAGAAAGTTGTTCATCTTTGCATAAAATCATAGAATGCATAACAAATCATAATTATCGAAATTAATCATGCATAATCCAGTTTAAACCACTAAGTCAATCAACAAGCTCGAGGTCTCAAGGGCTTGCCAAAAGAAAGGTCAAGAAACGTGTAGGGTAGGGATGTATATAAGGTAATGTGGTGCTAGAATCCGGGAAAAGGATATCACTTCACTTTCACTTTGACTTTCAACATCTTCCACCAATAAGCTTTGCTTATTTCACACTTTTCTTTTTTACTTTACTTTTTGGGATGCATGGACAGAGGTGCACAATAACTGAAGCCTAGGAAATCAGCAATCATCAATTTCTTGAGATGCATCAAACCCTTGATGCACATACCATGACCCGTTAGGAATATCGCTCAATCCGACTTTGGCAAGACACAAACACCCGGCTATGTGAATGGTGCCGAGTTACTCATCATCATGATTGACTTCCCCAAACCTATTTATTGCTTTCTAACACTTTCACTTCCAGCCAACTTCTCAACTTTTGCTTCACTTGCTTTCACCACTTTGCTTGCTTCCAAATTCCCGGATAGGTAAAGGGAGGCAAAAATGTATATGAGGGGCTAAGCATGATCAAGAAGAAGAAGAGAGAAGAATGATTTGCCTTGGTCTTTCCAGGAAGAAAGTGAGAGAACTCATAATGTGGTGTCAACCTTCAAATTCAACATAATTTGGATAAAAACAAAGTATTAAACATGCCAAAAATTTCAAACAAAGCATTTAGCAACTTAAACATATCATAAAACCTTTCAAACATATAAAGATTTCAAAACCAGTCAGCAAACAAGATCTTCACTGAGATCATATACAGATAAGAAGCACAAAACATTTCGAAAACTCTCAGTTAAACCACCTCGGTCGAGGTGTTCTAGGTCAACCGAGGTGAAGTACCTCGTTTGGCCAGAACTGTCCCGGTCGAGGTCAAAAAACAAAAAAATTTCTGTCCATTTTTTTTGACATTTTTCTCAATCAAATAACCTGTATACATGCATGTAATCTCAGATAAAACCATAGAAGCAAAATAAAGCATAAATATCCGATAATGTCGAGTCATACATCACATAAGAGTTGAATAATACATAAACACCCCATACTTGGGACACACTGTCCCAGTGGGTCAAAATAAGTCTAAAGAAAATAAAGTACTCACCGGACATAGTTGAACTACATAATAAATAAGAAAGAAAATCTTGCAAGCTCTCAATGATCACGATCCGGTGGTGGTGGTGGTGCGTACGGATACTGGGATGGGTCAAATGGATAACCCATAGTCTGCTGAAACTGGATCTCCATCATCCGGCGCTGATAGTGCTGGCCCTCTAGCATCTTATGAGTCTAGCGGTCGATCTCTCGGCGCTGGTCAGCAAATCTCTCATGGATGTCCACAGTAAGGGCAGCATAGGAGTCTATCATCTGATCCGTCAGATCATCGATCCGACGGTGAGCCTCTGGATCTCTCTATCGGTGTACCCTATGCCTAGCATGGCGTACTGGTGATGCAGCCGGCACGGTCTCAGTCTCGTCATCGTCTAAGTCAATGACCGGCGCACTCGTCCCAGCAGTATCAGTACCTGTATCCATAGGAACTCCACCATCCCTATCATCATCATCATCATCAACAGCCCCCTCAACCTCATCCTCCTCAGCTGGTGCAGCTGCTGCCTCTCTCGCATCCTCCATCAGTGGGATCCAAGCAGTCTGCCAATAGTGTGGATCATACACTGAGAACTGGGGCGACCATCTGATCCCCTGTGGTGCAGTCGGCTCCCATGGCATAGCTACATACGGTGTAGTGAGTCCTCGGGGAACCAGTATCCTCCAAGTAATCATCTCCTGAAGTCCTAGCGGCTTGGCAGCCGCCACCATGGTACATGCGCTGAGATCCATATCCTAGTAACTCGCTATGTGAGTCACAATGCCTCCGCAGCAGATATCGCCCTTCGCCTTGGCCTTGATCCTGTGCAGATCCTCTGCCAGCATCAAGCCAAAGTCTAGAATCCCTCTAGTCACCACGCAGTAAAGGCTGAATAGTTCCCCCTGTCTGACCTTCTGGGGCGTCTCAGTACGCGCCAGAAGAGTCTCACTAAAAATCCTGTGAGCTAACCTAAAAGCTAGGTGAAAAATAATACGCTCCCTGAAGTCTCCAGGGCGCCATCTACCTGCGTGCTCAACTACGTGAGCAATCTGTCCCCAGAACTCCCTAGCTACAGCTCGGGAGGGAAAATCAACAGTAGTTGGAGCCGGGAAACCAAAGATGGCTCGCCAGTACTCTAAAGGAACTAAGATGTTCCGGTTCATCAACCGGTACTTCACAGCACGCTCTGTGGGAAGGTAGGTGAAGGAGCTGACAAACTCCAAAGTAGGCTCTAAGTAGGTAGGTGCGCGGATCTCAGTGAACTGATCCAGTCCCACCATAGAAATCATTCGTCTCAAATCTCCATCCACATAGAGACAATCAAATGCTGATACGTCCAGGAAACGAGGTGCAATCATTGGACGGGCCGCGATACGGTCATAGTCGACCTGGTGTCTCTCGTGGATCACCGGTCTCGTAGGTTTAGAGGAAGAAGAAAAAGGGGAAGGAGAGGATATGTCCCTCAGGACCAGCTGTCTATCTGAACTCATCTTTTCTGAAACCTGTCAGACCACCTCGGTCGGCCTGACAACCCTGAAGAACACCTCGGCCGAGGCACAGGCCGACTGGACCGAGGCGAATAACTGCGCGACTGATTTCCTCAAAATTCCATTTCTTTTCCCCCAAAATTACTACAACTGGTTCCTATGGGGTACTTAATTTGTTTCTCAGCAAATGCAGGGGCAACCAAAGCCCAAATTGAAGGAAACAGTGGAGAAGAGCGAGGTTATGGTTTTTTTCGATATTTACCCCGATTCGGTCGATTCGGTTCGTTTTTCTTGCAGATTCGCACTTGCACTGCAATCCTCTACCCTTTCTCAGTGGTTTGGAAGCAAGAATCGTCGAAAACGAGCGAAGATGGGCAAAGCAAGGCGAGGGGCGTGCCGTGGTCGAGGAGAAGGTAAAGGAGGAGAGAGAAATCTCAGCCCCCTTTTATACCCTTTTCTGGAACTGCTGTCACCTCGGTCGAGGTGGTCTCGACTGGACTGAGGTGGTGCGGACCAAGGTGGATCTTCAGAAACCCTAGTCGCCTCGGTTGCTCAAGAATCATCTTGGTCGAGGTGCTGTGACAGCAACCGAGATGTGCCTCAGTCAAACTCCGTCTTCTCAAATTCTCGAACTTCTGTCCTTCCAGTTGTGCTCCTAGTTTGTATTCCTTCCTTACATGTCCCCTGTTGTCTATCTAGGACGCCAAAACAAAACAAAGCAAAGCAAAAGCAAACTATCTAATCTAGACTAGAAAAAGGGAAAAGAAAGCAATACCTTGGGTTGCCTCCCAAGAAGCGCTTGATTGAAGGTCACTAGCTGGACCATACGGCGTCTCTATGCGTGATGGGAGGTGCCCTCACCCCATACTTCACCTCCATCATGGGGTGAAGTAAGTAAGTCTATCAAACGCTCCAACAAGTGCAAGTGCTCATCGGGTAATGAATCGTCTATGGGTGGGCTGTCCTTCTCGCGCGAAGATGGAGGTAGCCGGCTGAGGTGATCCGCAACAGAATTTTCGGATCCCTTCTTATCGCGAATCTCTAGGTCAAACTCTTGAAGTAAGAGAATCCATCGAATAAGGCGTGACTTGGCATCTTTCTTAGCAAGTAAGTAGCGAATGGCTGCGTGGTCGGTGTAGACAATGACTTTCGCCCTACTAAGTAAGAACGAAACTTCTCGAAAGCATATACAACCGCCAATAGCTCCTTCTCGGTGGTAGCATAGTTGCGCTGGGCTTCATCTAGCGTCTTGCTAGCATAGTAAATGGCGGTGGTCCGGCCATCCTTCTTCTGTCCAAGCACCGCTCCTACGGCTACATCACTAGCATCACACATGATCTCAAAGGGCAAGGTCCAATCCGGAGGTTGGATAATGGGAGCGGAGATCAACGCTTCCTTAATCTTGTAAAATGCATCAAGACACTCATGCAAAAACTCAAAAACAACATCTTTATTCAAGAGGTTAGTTAGAGGTTTAGAAATCTTAGAGAAGTCCTTGATGAATCTCCTGTAGAAACCTGCATGCCCGAGAAAACTCCTCACACCTTTAGTAGAACAAGGGGGAGGGAGTTTCTCAATAGTCTCGATCTTAGCGCGATCGACCTCAATAACTCGATTAGAAACGAGGTGTCCTAGCACAATGCCTTCGTTAACCATAAAATGACACTTCTCCCAGTTCAAAACAAGATTAGTGTCCTCACATCTTTGTAGCACTAGAGAAAGGTTAGATAGGCAATCATCAAAAGAGGAACCATATACTGAAAGATCATCCATAAATACCTCCATGATCTCCTCTATATACTCAGAAAAGATAGCCATCATGCATCGATGCGAAGGTAGCGGTGCATTGCACAATCCAAATGGCATCCTCTTGTAAGCAAATGTCCCCCACGGACAAGTGAAAGTGGTCTTTTCCTAATCATCCGGATGGATAGGAATCTGGAAGAAACCACTATAGCCGTCTAAGTAGCAAAAGTGTGAATGCTGGGTCAACCGTTCGAGCATTTAATCAATGAAGGGAAGTGGAAAATGGTCCTTCCGAGTGGCCGTGTTCAGCTTCCTATAATCAATGCAAACCCTCCAGCCCGTGATGGTCCTGGTTGGGATTAACTCGTTGTTCTTATTCGTCACAACGGTCATCCCTCCTTTCTTCGGAACTACATGCACCGGGCTAACCCATTTGTTGTCCGAGATAGGATATATGATACCTGCATCCAACAACTTAAGAATTTCCTTCTTCACAACCTCTTTTATGATCGGATTTAACCGTCTTTGAGGTTCCCGTGAAGTCTTATGATCGTCCTTCATTAGAATTCTATGCATGCAGAAAGAAGGCTTAATGCCAATAAGATCATCTATAGTATAACCCAAAGCCTTTTGATGCTTTCTCAGGACATGCATTAGTTTAGACAATTCAGATTCGGAGAGGGAAGTACTAACAATAACGGGATAAGTAGAATCCCGTCCAAGAAAGACATACCTCAAGGGATTTGGGAGTTGTTTAAGCTCCACAACTGGGGGTGCTTTCTGAGGGGGATCCTTGCTTCCTCCGTCCAGTGGAGTAGATCTAGAAACTAGACTTTCGGAAGTCTCAGTTGAAATCATCTCGCCTTCGACCTCGGTCGAGGCGCAGAGGCGTTGACCGAGATGTTCATCAGTCGCCTCGCTTGGTCCAGAAAGTGCCTCGGTCGAGGTACTATAACTGAAACCGAAACTAGAGATCTTCGTCTGCTGGATTAATTTCTCAGTTATAGCTCGTGGATCTTCTTCCAGTGCCTTTAAGCTCCGTATATCTGCATCACAAGAAGCATCTATACCTTCCTCCATTAAACTACTACTAATAACTTTCTCAAGTGGATCTTTAGTAAGGATAGAGCTCACCAATTCTCTTGATTCTTCTTCATCATAGATGTTGAAGATATTATCTCCTAGCTGCTCTCCCTTCATGGCCGCAAGTAATGCGAACTCCACTTCATCTCCGCCAATATTGAATTTCAACTTGGCGTTCTTACAATCCACATTGCAACCCGAAGTTGCTAGAAATGGCCTCACGAGAATGATAGGAACAGGATAATCTGCGGGAATATCAAGTACAACAAAGTCTATAGGTAAATAGAAGTTACCTAACTTAACCGGAACGTCTTCCAAGATTCCCACGGGATGGGTAATGGAGCGGTCCGCCATGTATAATCGAATCTTCACCGGCTTGGGCTCTCCAAGTCCGATCTTAACACATAGTTCCAGCGGAATGATGCTCACGCTGGCTCCTAGATCACATAAGGCTTCACAAGTGACATCCCCAACTTGAATGGGAATGCAAAACGAGCCGGGATCTCTCAACTTAGGTGGCATCTTCTCCTTCATGATTTGAATGAGCTCCGAGGATTTAGATGTCATCCTCACTTCACCAAAGTCCTCCAGCTTCCTCTTCCTTGATAAGATCTCTTTTAAGAACTTCCCATAGGCGGGCATCCCTAGAATAGCATCAAGGAAAGGAATGTTAATGTGTAGTTTATTCATCAAGTCAAGGAACTTACCAAAGTGCTTGTCTAGATGTGCTCTGGCCCTTGACTGGGGGAATGGAAGTGGTGGTTTGTATGCAGGGGTGGAACATAAACTTCAGTTTTCCCCTCCGCTTTCTGTGGCTCCACCTCGGTTGGCATCTCGGCCGAAGTGTTCTTCGACTACACCTGGACCGAGGTGGTCTTCGTCGGTGCTGGCACCGACCGAGGCACTGGATCTGCAGTCTTCAGTCCACTCCTCGTCGTTATGGCCATAATTTGGCCCTTAGGGTTGCTTTCCGTTCTTGCTGGAAGCTTCCCTGGATCTCTTGGCGCTTCATTCGCCCTACTAGCAAGTTGTTGTTCAAAGGCTTTTTTGGGCCTTCGAAAATGAAGTCATTGATGTCTCCATAGCACTAAGCTTGATCAAGATAGCCTCCAGCACTGCGTCTTTCTTTTCCGGCTGGGATGAACTAGATCCTTGCCCCTGGCTCTTTAATGGAGTAGAAGAAGAAGAAGGGAAAGAGAGAAAAGGATTAGAGGAATCGTTAGAATTGGAGTTAGAATGATTGTTACCCGAATTTTGGTTGTTCGCCCTCCAATTATTGCTATTGGATCCTCTATTGTTGTTGTAATTGTTGTTCCGAGAACCGTTGTTGTTGTTACGGTATCCATTGTTGTTGTTCCTTGATCCTTGATCTTCCTTCTTGGTTTGAGCAACCAAGAGTTCCTTCAATTGCTTCACGTCATTCTTCTAAGACGTGAGTTGATTGTTGTTAGGCGGAGCATCTTGAGAGTTAACTCTTTTAACTCCACCTTCAGCTCCTTGGTGGGAGTATTTCTCCATATGCAAAGCTTGCTTCTCTATAAAGTCCCAAGCTTCGTCAATCGCCATGTCCATAAAGGTACCGGCGGAGAGTAGTTGGAGGTTGAACTGGGTGCTTCCGTCCAGTCCCTTGAAGCATATCTCCAACAACTGTATCTTTGGAATCCCATGATGTGGGCAATCCAAAATAATGTCTTTAAACCTCTCCCATGACTTGGACAAGCTCTCCTTGTCCTTCATAATGAATGCATTAATCTTCCCTCTCATTTCAGCGGTCTTAGAGGGGGGGGAAAGAATTTAGTCAAGAATTATGTAGTCATCTCCTCCCAAGTACTGATATTTCCTGGAGGAAGAGATTGATACCAAGTAAGAGCTCTATCTTTTAAAGAAAAGTAAAAAGGTCTTAGCTTGTAGTTGTTGTTTTCTATTCTTAAGGGTCTCAAGGTCTCCATCAAGATCTCATAGTTTTGCAGATGTTGATGCGGAGATTCCTTCTCTAGCCCTCCGAACTGGCATTGGCGAATCATGGAAAGAACTTGCGGTCGAAGTTCATAGTCATGGTCCGTCGGATCTCCTAGGTTAACTCCAGGACGCCTCAGTTATTGATTGGGGTCCATCCTTTGACCTAGGGTTTGCGGGATTCCTGCAAAAAGAGCGCCTCGGACTGGTATCCGAGGTGGAAGTACCTCGGCCGGGGCATCAGGTACTGGGACCTGCCTCGGTCGAGGGTCTGGAACTGGATCCTGCATCGGTCGAGGATCGGGAATTGGGTCTTCCCTCGGTCGAAGTAGATACTGGTCTCGTAAGGCTGCCATATCTGCTTCGATCGCTTCAGTCCTGGTGCGAATTTCTTCTTTCTCCTGCCTCAGTTCTTCCCTGTTGAGGCGTAGTTGTTCTAACGCCTCCTTCAATTCGGCCTCAAGATCGCGATCGTCTCGGTTGGCCATCTTCGCTTCTCTCAAGCGTCGTTTATATGTCTTTTCTGGTTCGGGATCGTAAGGAACGATTTCCTTCCCAGCGCGGGTTCTTCGCATAAACCTAAGAAAGAACCTGCGAAAGTCACTCAAGTAGAGTGGTTAGTAGACACGGGAGAAAGTGCCCCAAAAGCGTACCGCAACCGGCTCGGTCTAGACCAAGTCCCCGGCAACGGCACCAAAAACTTGTTCGCTCCAAACGGTGTGTGCAAGCTTTAAATTTATAACCCTTCATGTAAGCTTAAAATAAGGATGCGAACCCGCAGTGTACGGGTCAATCGTAGTACAAGCAAGGAATTCTAGGGGTCGATCACAAGGACTTAGTGAAACAAAGTCGGAATAGGTAAGCTTTAGCAATTACTAACCACAAAGAAATTAAAACAATCAAAGATGATAAAAAGTCAATAAAAGAAATATGCAACTATAGGGATTAAAGCTTCTAGTTGTGGTTCCAAATCAAGATCTAAAGATAAGCGGACAAAACTGAGGTTTTTGCAAAGGGAAGGTGTTACTAAAGTGGAATAGATCACCAAGTAAGTCTCACTAAACTCTAATCCCAAACCGTAACTCCTATTACCGGGTAAGTCTCAAGGAATTAAGGTAAAGAACTATATCCTCAAACCAACACACCACCTAAGGGAATAGAATCAACCTTTACCGGGTAAGTCTCAGGCTAACTCACAAAGATGGGATGAAAGCACACTCAAACCCCAATAAAGGATAAACCTTTATTACCTACACTTATGATCTTAGGTAAACAAACTAAGGAATTACCAGGTAAGTCTCATCCTAGGCTTGCATTGAACCAGGAAAGGTGTAATAAGAATAGGATTTGGCAAACTCTAACACTTAACTCTCAGTTTCGGATCAGATAAGTCACCTCGGTCAGCCAAATCCACCCCGGCCGAGATGTTCATTGACTGAGATTAACCACTCATCATCATGAAAGTAATAATCAAAGAGATTAACCACTCATCATCATGAAAGTAATAATCAAATATATGGGAAGAAAGAGAATAGTTAAACAAGAAAACCTTAAGAGAAAGGCTTCAATAACTGAATCAATTATAAAACCAACAAGCGTTCCATGGATAGAAATCTAACAAGACAATCAACAAAGAAGGGAATCTAAGATGATCTTACAAAAACCCTTCAAAAAGCTATAAAAGCTATAGACTTTCTTCCTTCAACCTTCAAAAAGGTTCTTCAAATCTCCCAACTGGAGTGTGGCTGCAGCGGTGTATTCGAGCTGTTCCGGGTGATAGCGGATGTCGGCTTTGTGGGAAATCCGACCCTTTTTATAGGAAAATTACTCTCCAAAGATAAGATATCTTAGAAAGATCTCTTCCCATAAAAATAGGTAAAATATATGGTCTAACTTATCTTCTTCCTTCCAAGTACCCAGCCCGAAAATATAAGATCCTCTTTCCAAAGATAAAAGATCTCAGCCAAGAATAAAATATTCTCGCCGCGTCCCAGGTGTTCGCCTCGGTCGAGTCGGCTTCTCTGGATCACCTCGGTCGAGGTGATTTGTAGTCAACCGAGGTGAATCACAACTGAATGTGAAATCTCTCAAATCTGGTCCAAAGTGATTCTTTAATCCATGGCCATGCTTCCTGGATGTTTCCTTAAGCTCCTGAATGTAGCTCTAATGACTCCATAGCTCCTTTTTGCTCCTTTTTTATGCAAAACGTGACATTTTACATACGATTCCAACAAAACTAGGTGTAGACCTCGATTCCCGCAAAGGTAGATGAAACGACAATATAATTACATAATATACATACAAACATGAAAATTATTGAAGATAAAACGTCTAAACAAACCCCAAAATATAGACAATAATTCATGCTATCATGTGTTATATTGGTAGTGATATGGACTTAGGACTTATATAGTTATGTATATGTATTCTTATTATATATATATAGTAGCATATGGAGATGTAAGACCTTATAGAAAAGATGATAGTAAGATATCATCACCTTTAGGACGATATTGTTGGCATGGGATAGCGTTCATACGAGGAGGAATAAGCTCAAGTATCGAATTTGAGCGTTACGTTCGGAAGAATACCTTGGAGTCTCTTGTACTCCTTTAAGCGGATGTCGAAGCGGAGGATTAAACAAAGGACAAACAAGTGGAAGAGAACCTCGAGATAGTTTAAGCAAAATTGAGAAGGAAGTCGTACAAGTAAGGAAGCGGCAAGAAAAGACAAGTGGTGGTTCCCAAGGGAAGCGACAATGGAACAAACAATGAAGCAACTAGAGACAATGAACGTAAGTTTTTTTTCCAAGGGCAGTGTCGAGGAACTAAAGATGCGAATCAATTAAAGTGGACTACATTCTCGACAGAGAATAAAAGTGGCGTTCTAAGTAAGACGGGTTCTCAATTGGCACTCCTAAGTATGGGAGTCAAGATGAAAAGAGTGATCGAACCTTTTGCGAAAGATTTAAGATACCGTGAGTTAAGCTTACGAGGTACTAATAAGTGAAGCGTCGATATTACGAGAGTTATGAGAAGACGGGCATGGTGGGAATTCACGTGGAGTTGACCGATTTCCATTATTATGATAAGAATAAGAAACGCCAAAAAGGAGGAAGTGTGAATAAATGATGATCCCAAGAAGATGAAAGACGAAACGAAGAGCTTTGATTGAGAGACTTAAGATACAAACCAAGAGGAACGCGAGTGGATGCTAGCTAGGGTTATAATATTTGGGAAGGGCTCTTGAAAGACATTAAGAAAGGATGGTTAAGCCTATGAAAGGGAGTTATATGAAACAACAAGGCAAAGAAGATATAGTTACCTTATAAAGAAAAAGAAGCATGGAATGAAGAAAGAACTAACGGAGTTTAAGGTAAAGTACCCTGAGGAGGGTAGCCTTCATGAGAATGGTGACATGAGAAGTGAAGTAGAATAATAAGTCGTTGATTGCGGAGAAGGTCAGATACAAGTTAATCGGTGACAACTGAGAACGCACAGGTGCGGGTTGTCTATTTGTGAGTGTAGAGGGGATTTGTAAACAAGATTATGGGCATACAAAGGGATTTGGATGACCTTATGCGACCTTTGTAGGTCATGGAATAGGCATATTGGAGAACGACACGAATTAGAGGTTTTAAAGTTTGACCACGGTAAAGGGGAAATAGTCAATCAAGAAGAAGGTAAGGTGCCATGGAGGTGGTACGTAAACGGGAGTATATCGAGGATGCAGGGTATGAAATGGATGATATGTTACCGCGGGAAAGAGATAAGTCAAGTTTCTAGACTCACACGGAAGAGACATGGTGGATATGGCGTGAAAGAGAGGACCTAGATTAGGGCAACACTGCAACCTTAGAGTTATGATGTTAGTACCTGGAGATGTAATGAGTTTGATATTTTAGTGGTTTTGGATAGGGAGTTTCTTCTAACATTTTTTTCCACAGGGCATACCGGTACAGTTGTAAATTTGTGCATAGAATACCGAGAGATGCATAAGGTGACCAACAAGAGTAACAGAAGATCGAAGTTTTGAAGTTTGATGTCGACAAGAGATGTACAAAAAGTATATGGAAGATTGAGGTTAGAACCTCTACCGTCGGGTTGACGATACATAAGGAAATGAAGTAGGTTCTACACCTACTCGAAGGAATGGTGCAAGCTTATATATTATGCGAAGAACGGTTCCCACATGATGGGATGTCATAGAAATAAAGAAGATAAGGTCAATTATTTTGAAGCACGGTTAAACCGGGTAGTTGGGATCCTTATGGTGGCAATAAGTGAGAAACCTTAGAAGATTTTCACAATCATGTCACCAAAGAGGGAAAATGAGATTAAGATAAAAGAATACTTGAATAAGGCTACAAGAGTCAGAAGACTCGTGCAAGTCTCTCGACTTCAAGAGATGAAGGCTCTCTAGAAGAGGACGGTGAACATAGTAGTTACAGAAAGAGCAATAAAAGGGTTGCAGGACGTCACCCCAACAGATCAGAGTGGACCACCTGTCAAGTTTTAAGACAAGGTTGTGTAGGTCTTATTTATGGGACGAAAGAGGGAAAGACGAAAACCGAGATATCGCAGTTTCTAACACGTCAAAATGTGGATTTGTTCACTAAGGTCAAGCTTGACTCGATTCTGATATCTAAGGCGCCGTATGGAATGACACTTGTGAAGAGACGTGAGTTGTGGAAGCAAGTGAAAGAGCATTTAGAAGAACTTATTGAAAAGAGTTCATTGGAATTAGTGAAATGTTATGGAGAACTCTGAAGGTTATCTTGAACTCTCGATTTGAAGTTCATATTGGTGTATATCTTAAACTCTTGATTTGAAGTTGTTATGGAGAACACCAATTTGTGAAAAGAGAGACGAATATCTCCGTTTGTACGTCGATTACAATGAGTTGAACAAGATGACAATGAAGAACAAGTATCCTTTACCTCAAATAGATGATCTACTCGACCGGTTGCAATGGTCGGTAATCTCTTCTAAGAATGATCTAAGGTCTGATTGTCATCAATTGAAAATTCGAGAATGGGATATTGCAATTACGGCATTCCGGACAAACCGTGGTCGCTACAAGTTGTAGTGATCCCATATGGGCTTACTAACGCTCCGGATAAGATATTTTTGTCTACTCTCGAAGAAGAGATAATTTGTATGACAAGTTGTCTCGGGATGGCAACCCTCGAAGGACGTAAAAGGAGTTACAAGCTCTCTTGGATGTGCTGGTCATTACTGGATTTGTGAAGAGAATATCCAAAGTAACACCATCTATGACTAACCTACTCCGGATGACAATAAAGTATTGAGTGGGACGAAAGTGGACAATGGAGTTTTTGAGAGTTAAGAGGAGATTCATGGGTGCAACTATTTTGGAATTGCCTCAAAGTATGATGGGTTTGAAGTGTACTAGTGATTCTCCAAGACAAGGTCTTGAGTAAGTATGGAGGAACGGTGTAAAAATAATAGCATATGTGTTAGTTAGTAGAAGTAGTGTGAAGTAAAGAACTTTCTCCATTACTTGGAGCTTGCAACAAGAGTTGAGGAAACATAACATCAAGTTTGGTTTGATAAGAACCAAAGCCAACGGTGGGAAATAGAAGTTCGATCTTAGCGACAAGCAAAGAAGAAACAAAATGGAATGATGTATTGAGAAAGACCCGAGAAGGAAGTTAAGTTTCCGATATATCGGACCTTTTTGAGATCTTAGCATGAGTGAGGAAAACGGTTACCGGTTGGCGTGGCCGCCGGGAATAGAGAGTGTTTACCCAGTGTTGCATGTGTATCAGTCAAGGGAGTACATACATGACTCAAGATGGATGGTCAGTCATGGTGGTTTAGCGGAAGACGAGGAACCGATGAGGCTAACTGGAAGATGGGGGAAATATCTTTGGTTGAGTTTTATGCTGAGCTAGTAGTATCGATAGAATCGATGAGTTAGACCTAGTTCTTCCCTTAGTTGAGTTATGTGTAATTGTGTCGTGTGCGGGAATGCGTTATATGACCTATTATATCTTGAGGTGGTAGTTTGAGTAGTTTGTGTATATAGATTAGAAGTTTTCAGCCTTCTTAGGGTGAGAGTTCATACCTTGGCCTTAGAGACTGAGAAGTTCGACACATAGCAAGTTTCGGGACGAAACTTGTTCTTAGAGGGATCTAATGTAACGCCCAAATTTTGGTGCGTTTTCGTTATTTATTTTGCCGACTTTTATCGATAATTTACTAGGATAAATAATTTTATTAACAGTATTTTAAGACTTTTATTTTAAGACGTAAAGTATGTTTCCCCAAATATTTTTATATTTTTGGATACGTTTACGTGTATCCGCCCTTTTGTTTCTCGAAAAAGTTCGGAAATATTTTCCGATCTGAAAATCCCGTTCCGGTTATATTTAATCTATTTATTCCCAATTTTATTTCTTCTCTTCTTTTTTTTATCCAGCCTTCTTCCTTCCTCACTTGTGTCGGTTGCCTTGTCCGGATACCATTGCCGCCCAACCTACCATGCCATCTTACCCTAGCTCCTGCAACATGTGGCCTTGCCCCCTCGTTTCCAGCCTGAGCTGAACCCTCACGTCATCATCCATCCCTCTGCATAGTTACACTCACCACATCTCTTCACCTCTCAGTTGTTTCTTTCTCACGCAGCTCCCATTCTCCGTCATCAGATGTGCACTGCATCTCTTTCTCTTGCCTTTGTGCAACAGCCGCACCACCTAGGAACCGCCAGGAGGAGGAGAAGCCGCCTCGAGCTACCGGAGCCACCAACAGGCTGAACTCACTCCGTCTCTCCTTCCTCTGCTCCCCTATCCGTCTTTTGTCATCTTCCCGTCGTCGACTCCCCCTCGAGCCACGTATGTGCTCACCTGCCTCCACCGGAGAAGCTTGGCAGCCACCGGAGAGGCCATCGCGTACCCTGTCTACTCGAGTCTTGTCAAAGCCTTGCAGCTGCCTCCGTCCCCTCTGTTTGCCCTGCCTTTCCGCCGCTGGAACTTCGTTGCTTTGCCTCCACCGAGTCGGACCAGCAGCCTCGTTGATGCCGGAGAAGCTGGTAGCCTGCCTCCTCCTCACTTCGCTCGCCGGTGCCCTAACTACCGCTGCCGGATCGAGTCTCCCAGGGCTTCCGCCAACTGAGAAGGTTTCAAATGAAACCCTTGTGATTTTACAAGCGGGACCCCTCACTTTTGGTTTATTACAAAATGGACCCATATCCTATATAATCTCATTTTTGGACCCACAGTTTCTGGAATTTGATATTTACGCCCCTAAAGGAATTTAATTACATATTATGGCACAAGGTTTTACTTTAGGAAAATGTATTTATGGATTTTAAATTTAGAATTTACTTGAATTATATTCTAATTTATATATAGCGTATATGTTATGCTCATGTTGGATTAATTCCGGCTATGACTCAAAGATTAAATTACGGGATTTAACGTTGGCTTTGAAAACGAGTTTTACCTTGGGTTTATGATGTTATACATTTTGCCCGGAATATATATTTATGGTTTTAACTTGGGTTTTAAAAGTGGGGTTTTCCTTATATTCTATATGTTTCTTATTCCGTTCAAATTCAGCTTATAAGCTAAATTTGTTTAGTTTGGTGCTAGGTTCGGAAGCGCCCCGATAAAGGCCTAACGAGTCCAAGTCGACATCCGTTGAACGACTTCCGTCTTCTGACTTCTTGTGAGTATACTTTCCCCTCGATCTAGTTATGTCAAGTTTTAGTATCATGCTAGGATGGATCTAGCATAACTTAGAGTTAATGCCAAGTAGTGGTTTTGAACCTTAGGTGAGTTTTGAGGATTTGATATTGTTTGATGGATTGATGTGGATTCTAAGCTTGAGGTGGTATTGCGGTCTAGTGAGGTTGTTATAAGGATTCGAGTATATGGTTTGAACTTGTGAGAATCATTAGGCCTGAGGTGTTGATATTATCTTGTGAGGTTGTTTATGGCTTTAAGTGTGGCTTGAGCTGTGAGAATTTAGGGGTTGAGGTTGTATGATTGTTGAGGTTGTGGACTAGAACGAGAGTATCCGAGTGGTGTTGTGAGTTATGATCTTGCGAGATCCGAGGGTTTAGAAGTCTTAGGACTTCTAGCTTGTGTTGAGTGTGATGTGAGCATGAGGGATTTTAGGATGCGGTCCTAGAATTGAGAGTCAAATGGTCTTACGTAGATCATTTGTATAGAAGTCTAAGACTTCTATTGTGAGTGGGTTGTTGATATAGTTATCTTCTTGTGAGCAGGTTATGGGCTTCCTCCCAAAGGAAGCGAGAGTGTTGTGAGTTGAGTGTGGTGATGAGGTAAGTCTCCGGACTTACTTAGCTCGTATTCTATGTATTAGATTCGATGCGTGTTTGGTGGTGTGTGTTTTATTGCTTCCATTATAACTTATAAAACCGGAAATAGGATTACCGACCTTTATATATTATTTGGCCCAAGTGTATGATAACGGGCGGTGACATCACTGTCTAGCTCTTGCGTAGAGTTAGGAGGTTCTTGGCGACCAGCCCGTGTGGTTAGACGGTCGGAGGCATCCGTACCGTTCCATGCGGTAAGTGGGGACCGAGGAGAGTTTCGGGAGATTCTCGTGTCACAAAAGAAGTTGAATTAGAACGGGATACGACTTAATAATAAAAAGATAATAAACCGGACTTGTGTGATTTGGTGTACATTGTGTGTT
Organism: Fagopyrum esculentum; assembly: GCA_033239045.1. Classification (NCBI taxonomy): domain Eukaryota; kingdom Viridiplantae; phylum Streptophyta; class Magnoliopsida; order Caryophyllales; family Polygonaceae; genus Fagopyrum; species Fagopyrum esculentum. The sequence goes on from BSUD01000002.1 coordinate 124,085,074, forward strand.
ATGTTGATTTACTTGTGTTTGTGCCTTTTACCTTGATTCTAATGCTTCGAATATTAGCTAACGGTTTTATACCGATTGTTGTAGATTGTCTTGCAGGTTAAGAATGCGGCCGGGAGATCCGGAAGAGTGGGCAGCCGGGGTTCCGCACATTTTAGGAGTGGGTTTTGGTTGGAGTCGGGTTGTGTTTTATTCTTCGTTTATTATGTTGGTATGCCGCGTGCATGGCGTTTTGGTCTTTGGTGTTGTTATCGGCTGAAATCTTTTGTTGTTTTCCTTCAGGTTTTTTTTATCATTTGCATTAAAAGGAATTTCGGTTTTGCCTTTATTTGTGCCATGTTGAAAGATCCGGTGAAATTGTTGTCAGGCTAAGGGTCGGGACCCATTGTGAGGTCCCAACCTGTAGCATCCCGAGTCCCGCGGATTCGGTGTTACATTGAAGTTGAGTTTCAAGCCCTTGAAACGGAGTTATGTCATTACATTTTTCTGTTTCAAGGTCTTGAAGATGTGTTTCAAGGTCTTGAGTGTAATATCCGGAAATTTTTTATTCCGTTTGATCCCGTAGCAAACCGGATTTTTATCCGCTGATCCTTATGTCTACCTAGTCGGACACAATATCTCAAAATTTTATCATTTATGTAATATCACTTCACATAAAATGATAAGATTTTTATAGCCAACCCTAATTCACCAAACTCTAATTTATATTATGACATGTTCTTGACAAAGTCGTGACGTCCTTTTGACGAGACCAAGACGAGACCATGACAAGATCATGCAAAGCCATGCATGGGCTTGACAAAGCCATGACATGTTTTGACAAAGCCTTGACAAAACTCAGCCCACTTTGCCCTCTTGTTTCATCCCATTGTTGTGTCTTATTAGATTCAACTCTCCAGCCCTTGCTTCTCCCTCGCTGGCGGATTGGAGCAGCCCAGGAGGCCTAGTGAGAAGCAGCCCAGTTCACCCACGCTGCTGTCCAGGGAGAGTAGCTGCTTGATGTGAAGAGGAAACTGTCAGCTCCCTCTCTCTCTCTCTCCATATGTTGTACGCCGGAGATCACGCCACAATCACGCAGCAGCGTTTATTTTCCTTCTCAGCGCAGCCCCATGTTCCCTTTCTTCGGTCTACATTCAGAACCATTTCTCCTCTGTTCTCCCTTCTGCAGTAGACTCTCTCTCGACCGATCTCTCCAGCACCGCCCTAGACCTGGCCGTCTCCTGCAATACCAGCACATCACGCCAGCACCAGCCTCTGCACAGACCGCCTAGGACGCAGCACCAACCTCTGCACAGACCGCCTAGGACACAGCACCGGCCTCTGCGCTCGACAATCATCCACTGCACGTCTCACCGAAGTGTTGGGCTCCCTCTTGCAACCGTTTTAATCTAGGTAAGCAGCTCCCGGTGCACCCTTCTCGCTCATCATGCGTTAATCTTAACTAGTCCCTTCCTCAATCTATTGCAGCCGCCCTTCACATCCGTCTTTTGCTACTGGTTCCAAGCCTAGTCTTCCTTAGGAGATCAACCACAAATTCGAGTCTCTAATACTACGGGTAAGTAGCTGAAACTTCCATCCTAGTACCATGGTGTTGTATAGGGTGTATGCAGTAGATTGTTGAGTAATGAAAAGCTTGGATAGGCAAGAGAACTAGGAAGAGACTAAAGGAATCAATAGGAGGAGAGAATCAACAAAATGGGTCAATAAGGCTCTTGCACTTTTGGGTTCTTTAGGTTTCGAACTGTTGACCTATAGGTAGAATTAAAGGAAACATGTGCTTCCCTAGAGAATCGAAATCAGGACCTCCTGCACACCTTATTTTCCAGCCTTGATCTGCTGACTTTAAGATCTAGTTTCGGTACCTTAGATCGAGAATCCACCGTTGAATTTTTAATATGTTATAGATTGAAATACATAGTTTACTGTGTCAAATTTTGAGAGAAAGTTAACGGTCGGATTGAAACTTACGAGGTCATGAAGCAGAGCAGTTGGGTTGTTTTTGCAAAAGAGGAAGAAAAATGACTAAGTGTAGAAATGTTACTTTTACCCCAACTTAGAATTTCATGGGAGATTTTTGGTTAAGAATTTTAGAGAGATCTTGACACATATATTTAGTAGGTATATCATAGAAGAATTATGAAGTATATCCCGGAATTTTGATCTTTCATTAGAACCGTGGATCTTAATCCAAAGTCGGACCTTAACGACTTTTTATGAAAAACTAGATTTTTGTGTAACTCTTATAAATCCTCACTAAACCTTTGTATGAGAACTAGATTTAGGACATAGGTCCTAGAATAGAACTTTAGGACTAAATGATAGACTTCCCGGAGTTTCGGAATCAGGGGCAAAATGGTCGTTTTAACCTAAGAAAACCTTTTTCGTAAATTCCTTCCACGAGATTGTAAAACTTAGAAGTTATAACTTCTAAGAGTGTGAGATGTAATTTTGATCCACATGTCTTGTTTGACAGGCGATTGAGTTACTACGGTTGCAGACCGAGTTGAGACTTTTGAGAGTTGTGAATTGATTCAAGTAAGTCCTTGCGACTTACTTAGCTGGTTTCTGGATATTAGTTGGGTGATAATGGTTGTGTGTGTGCAATGTGTGTTATAATAAAAATAACAACTTGTTAGGACGACCGTGGTTATTATGTTTTAAGGTCCAAGTGTATGTATAACGGGCCGTGACATCACTGCCCAGCTCTGCCAAGAGACTGGGAGGTTCTCTATACCCAGACCATACAGGTACACGGTGAGATGCATCGGATCCACTCCTGATGGGTACACGGTGCGGAGGCGAGGTTTGGGAATCCCTCGTGTCACAAATTAAGTATCATTAGTAAGAGTGAATCACCTAAGCAAAGATAATAAATGAATTGTTTGAGAGCATGATGAGTGTTTATTATTTTATGTGTGTGTGTGCTATTATTATTCTCCTAATGTTTAGATAACTAGCTAATGGTTGTTTTGTTGTGTTTTTAGATTTACCGCAGGTTAGAGCAGCAGCTGAGTGATCCGAAAGTAGTGGTCAGCCGGGTCTCCGTACTCCTTAGAATGGGGTTGGGATGTTTCCTTTGTTGTTCTTTCATCTTGTTAAGACAGTTAGTCTGTTTCGTTGTTTAAGTACTATAGGTTGTTAGACGTTGTTGCATTCATTCCTCTAAAATACTATTGGAATTTGAGTGATCCGGAAGTAGTGGTCAGCTGAGTGACCGAAGGTATCTTCTTCGCCTCTTCCTTGGTTTGTTGGTGATTTTTGTTGTTTATGATTCCAATCCTTCTTCTCTTTTTGGAATTTGAGTTTCAGATTAGCCTTAAATCTTATGGTTTTTCTTTCTGCTGATTCAAATTCACTAATTTCTTGCTTCTCGTTAGTCGCTGCTGTTTTCTGCTTGTCCATTTTCATCATTCTTCTTGTGTCCTGGTGTTTCAAATTTTGTGCAAGTTATTTTTTTGTCCTTTCCCTGGATGTTCCATCTTTCTTCTCGTTTTTTCCCATCTTCTAATTTTGGTTCAACTTTGACCTATAGTGAAGGTTGTGTTTGCAATTTGATGTGTATGAGAATTCATTCCTAAGATCTAACCATGCATCAAACTTATTTCAAAATAATACCTCATTCCAAACAAAACTGTACAAAACAGGAAGTGACTAGGAGACCAACAAACCAGATTTCTAATGCTCTGTTCATGGGTGGCTTCTTTCCAAATTGTGCAAATTGTAAGTGGCTAGGAGACCAACAAATCCTGGATTCCAAAGGACATAATAGATGAGGTACGTTATTTCATGTGTTTACAGTCAAATGAGTTGTAGCATCAATTCCTTGAGTTTCTTGTACGCATTTAATCTTTTACATGGGGTCATTGATTTCCTTCAGGTTTTAAGCACTATTAAGAAGTTAGAGAAATGGTTGGATGAGAGGGAGTCTTAACAGAATAAGTAAGTAATCATTCCTTCAATTTGCTCCCTTTTATGTGTTATTCGCACTTGTACATAAGTCATGAAATTAGGTGAAACCTTGGCGTCACTTGATTTTATTTATTTCTATTTCTAAATAATGTGAGGTTGAGAAGAATAAGTAAGCAACCACCTTCCGTTATAGTTGTCACTCAACTTACCAATCAACTTAATGATGAGAAATAGTTGCAGTATTTAAGAATTTTCATTTGCTTTTCTTTATCCATTTATTCAGTCTGTATTTGTTAGATCTTACGAAGACTTAGGACCCAATGAAAGAACCAACTTGTGTCTTTGCTTGTATAATCAGTTTTGAGCAATTTTCAAAATTTATTAGAAAAACATGGTTGCCCCTTGTCCTTCTGCCCATCACCATCTTAGTCACTGCATCGTTGCAGATGTCCAGCCTTTGTTTTACTGTGGGGAGACCTTCTATGGCCAACTCCGGATACTCGTTCAAGATCTCCTCCGACATGACGACATACCTTGTTGTCATCTTGCCTTCCAACCAATTTATAAGTTAGACCCAATAAATAAATAAAATAACGTGAATTGAATTAAATTGAATGAAAAGAGGATACAGGCAATTGGTGTTCCTGAAATAGCCGTCGACGAGGAACCTTGCATTACCAACTTCTTCAATCCTGTAGGTACAAGTGAGCCTGAGAGCTAGCCCAGATACAAGCTTATGTGAATTGGGTTATGACTCTTATATGATACATGCTAGGGATTAAATTGTCCTCCTACTTTTTACACCTTTAAACTCAGCAGTCAGATTGTTATATGATCTCACTCAACTCTGTTAACAATTTTAAACTCAGAAATTAGATTCAAACATTCTGAATTATTCGAAAAAGAAGTGAAGCGCTAGATACTATTGATGCCTTGTATTTTATTGTTTACTGATGGGTTCTGACTATGTGTTTTCCTCCAACTTTTTTCACAGTTCTTCTGGACAATCATTGCAGTTCTTCTCTTCTCCAGTTCTAAATTTTGCACTCATTACAGGTTGGTTTAACAATCTTGGTATTTCTAGTCTTAATAAGAAGCTTTATTTAACACCAACAAACTTATGTGTAGGATTTTTATTTTTACAGTCTTGCCTTCGGTTGGAATCGGTGCTCTTTCTGCCAGAGAAGTTGAAGGTAGAACTAATATAACTGCTGGTGAGAAGGTACATTCTATTTTTTTTAATCAGTTTTAATTATCTTTTAAAGAGGTTATAAATAGTGTTAAAGTTGAAACTTGAATGCTGAATTTGTATGTTAGCCTGTATGCTGAATCTGTTGGATCGCCCAACTGAGGATCACAATCTTTGATTACATAAAGGAACTACTAATGTTGGCTTGCACTATTTTGTGTCTTGATTAGATGTTGTTTAGATATGTATATTCTGCTATCGCATTCATTCCTGAAACCAAAAGTGGGTTTGTGTTGGTCTAGGAATGCTATATATTTGGCTTGTGATTAAATGACTAGCTAGCAATCATAGTTGGGTAGATATTACCTATCTATCTTAGGCTGAGTTGCTATTAACCATATCACATTCTATACACTTCTTTGCATCATGAGATACCGCCTATCTATTAAACACTAAGTTGCCAAGTTTGATTTTACCTTCTATAGAAAAAAAAAGATCTTATGAAGACTCCACTATATCCACTATCATTTCATAAAGCAGTCGTACTTGTTTGTACTTTAGAATGACTTGTTGATCAAAATCCTTTTTCTTTAACAGAGCTTCAGATGAAACATGAATGCCAATAAAATCTACATTTACTTTTTTCCTTTTTGCTCCACAATTTCATCACTACCTTATAACAAATGCTTAGTTTCCAATCAACTTGGGAAATAATATCAAAGATTGAGATTGATCAGCAAAATGTACATTCTTTTTATCTAACATAGCATGCAGTTGCTATTAACAAATGCTTATTTTATCTAACATAAATTATTGCTCAAAAGGTATACATTATAAACAGACGTGAACCCAACCCATATTACCTTAAAAAAACCCAAACCCCATCTAAATCTAAGTAATAAATTATATAAAATCTAATGAAAATTAAGCGCCATCGATTTTGGCGACGGCGTAAACAGTCGCGAAAATTAAATTTGGCGCCGAACGACCCCCTTTTTTGCGACGGTTGGTGCCGACGCCACACCGTCGCAAACTCAATTCCGACGGTAAGTTAATGTCGCAAAAGGTTTTTGCGTCGGACATCTTCGCGTCAGCGTCTTTGCCGACGCAACGCCGTCGCGAATTGGTGGCCGCCGCCGCAAAAGTTTTTTTTTGTAGTGTCAACAATTTTGGTACGTTTGTTATAGACACGATAAGCTTTGCTATTTGAAGAATATCCGATGAATATTGCTTCATCACTACGTGCATCAAATTTCCCAAGGTTTTCTTTGCCATTGTTATGAACAAAACAAGTACATCCAAAGGGTTTGAAATATGAAATATTTGGTTTCCTTCCTTTAAAGAGTTCATAAGGAGTCTTTTTCAAGATAGGGCGAATTAAACATCTATTCAAAATATAATTTGCAGTGTTCATTGCTTCAGCCCAAAAACTTTTTGGCAAATTGTTTTCTAAAAACATCGTCCTAGACATATCCTCAAGAGTGCGGTTCTTACGTTCCACAACTCCATTTTTGTTGAGGAGTTCTAGGAGCTGAAAAGTTATGTGAAATACCATATTTTGCACAAAACAAATCAAACTTTAGTCGATCAAATTCTCTACCATGATCACTTCTTATAGAAACGATTGGTAGGTTTTTCAAAGTTTGTAACTCCTTACATAATTTTGAAAACTCTAATAATACTTCAGAATTTTCACGTAGAAACGAAATCCATGTGAAACGAGAAAAATAATCCACAATAACAAGGATGTACTGTTTGCCTTTGGGAGATTTGACACGCATAGGTCCAAAAAGATCCATATGTAAAAGTTCAATGGGTCAATAAGAATTTATAACTTTCTTAGGTTTGAATGAAGCTCTTGTTTGTTTACCTTGTGTACAAGCCTTACATAGTTCATCTACCTTGAAATTTAGGTTTGGCAAACCACGTGCCAAACCCTTTGTAAGTAGCTTCTGCATTGTGTGCATGCTTATGTGACCAAGTCTTCTATGTCAAAGCATTGGATCATCAGTTAAGGCCTTTAGACATTTTAGCTTAGTTCCTGAAACTTGGTTAGTACTCATGGAATAAATATTGTTACATCTAGGAGTAGTAAGCACAATTTCACCCGTCTTTTTGTCTTGAACCTCACATTTTTCTGAATCAAATAAAACTTTGTTGCCTTTATCACGTATTTGATAAATACTAATCAAATTATACTTCAAATCGTCAACCAAATAAACATCATCAATAAAGTTAGATGAATTATAACATATTTTACCAATGTCAATAATGTCACACTTTCCTTTATCACCAAGCGTAATGGTTCCAGATGATTGCTTCTTTAAATCTAAGAATAAAGAGCTTTTTCCACTCATGTGTCTTGAGCAACCACTATCTAATATCCATTTATGCTCCTTTACCTTGGTGATATCCTGCAAAACAGCAAAGATCAACCTTTCCAGGTCGACCAAACGGCATATTTTGGTCCATATTCAAGTTCGATCATGTTTGGTGGTCTAGTACCTTTAGGAACCCAGATTTGTTTGACCTGTTTCCTTAAACATAAAGGATAGGTGTTTCTAATAATATTAAGGATCATTTCTTCTATAAGGACATGTAGATTTAACATGACCCTTTTTACAACAGTAAAAGCAAGTAGGCATATATGAATACTTCCTTTGGCTTTGACAAAAGTGGTGGTAGGTTTTCTAGGAAAGCTCCTATGATAACCTATACCATTTTTGTTAAGGGAGGGTTGTTGTTCACCCATCATTCTCTCAATATTAGCTTTTGAACGAGTAAACTTAACAAGTGCAGCCTTCTGGTCTTGACACATCAAAGTTAGATCAACTTTCTCTTTCTCTAGATCGATATAGTTTCGATGAAGAGAGGAGAGGTTGTCCTTGAGAATCATGTTTTCTGATTCCAAGGCCTTGATATTGTCATCAAGGTCTACTTTTTCTGTGTTAAGATTTTCAATCTCTAGAGACATCTCACTTAGTTGGTTTTCTTGTTCAATTAGCTTTTCTTTTAAAGAATTTATCCTTATTCTATGTTCCTTGTCACATATGATAATATCTTTAAGGAATTGTTTCAGGTCAGATTCAGGTTGAGACATAATTGTACTTACTATATTGTCAACATACAGATTTGAATCTTCTTCATGATCAGATATAAGACACAAGTTTGCTTGTTCTTTTTCGTCTTCTGATTCATTTGATGATTCTGAATCACTCCATGAAACTACCATATCTTTCTTCTTTCGATCATTTTTCTTGAAGTTGGTCCTCTTCTTTTGTGGACAATCCTTCACGAGATGATATGTTTCACCACATTCAAAACAAGTCAGTACTCTAGTTTTCTTATTAGAGTTAGAAAACTTACCTCGGGGTTTTGATGTTCGTGGATATTCTCTATTATTAGCAGATTGTTTCTTTAACTTGAGAATTCTCGCGAGACCCTTAGAGATCATGGCAATTGCATATTTTTTATCATCATCATTATCTTCCTCGTCTGATGATAATTCATCCTTTCTTGATTTTAATGTCAAATTCATGGAGTTGGATGAGAGCTCTCCATCTTCTTCACCAAGAACCATTTCATGTGTGATGAATTTTCCAAGGAGGTCATCAAGAGGAAGGGTTGAGAGATTCTGAGCTTCTTCGATAACAATCAACTTTGGTCCCCACTTAGCTTTAGGTAAGCTCCTTAGAACCTTCCTAACTTTCTCTTCATTTGTGAAGATCTTTCCTAGTGAGTCCAAGTTGTTCACAATCCTAGTAAATCTTATAAACATTTCCTTGACTGTTTCATTTGGATTCATCTTGAATAGTTGGTATTGTTTGAGGAAGATGCTAATCTTTGTTTCCTTGACTTGACTTGTTCCTTCGTAAAATACAACAAGCTTGTCCCATATTTCTTTTGCATTCTTGCATGATGAGATGCGGTGGAATTCATTTGCATATAATCCGCAGTATAGTAGGTTCATTGCTTTGTAGTTCTTTGACACACTGTCCAGGTCAGCTTGTGTGAAGTCAGCTTCCTTCTTCGGCACTTGGACACCTTCAAAAGTTGTAGTAGGGACTTTGGGGCCATTCTGAACAATGCTCCATAGTTCCATGTCCTGATCAATAATGAACATACGGATGAGTGCTCTCCAATGAGCAAAGTTGTTGTCACAGAACAGTGGTGGTCGAGATGAGTATCTCCCTTGACCAAGTCCATCATCACCTACAGGATTCATGATTAGTCTCACTGATGGTTAAATCAATATACGTGAGTCTAGCTCTGATACCAATTGAAGAACCGGTAGGTGAAATAAAAGGTTAAAAGATACTCTAGAAGGGGGGTTGAATAGAGTATGGGAAATTTTTGCAAAACCAATCTCAAGGCCTTGAAATCAATTTCAAGGGCCTTGATGTCGATCTCAGTTCGTTGTGAAACTTTGATTCCAAGGGCTTTGAAACAACTTTCAAGTGTCTTGACTTTGAACTCCTGCAAAACAAAGTTAGTCACAATAAACAAGATATGGTGTAAAATGTAAAAGATCGACACGAGGATATGTTTACGAAGTTCGGCTCTAAATAGCATACTCTCTGTCCCAAGGTATAGGCTTAGGATCTAACTATCTATTATCAGCTTCAAAGAGTCCTAGATACAAACTAGAAGAAATCCCCTTCTTCTCTCACTATAGCCAATGCTACGATCTAGCTCCAAATCTTCACTTTGCTATAATATCCTAGTCACTTTTGCAGAGTAACACACACTCGAGTATAACACTCTTTAGATCTGCCAATGGAGCTCTCGATTTTTATCTCTCTAGGGGATAAAGCTTTTTAGAAGGAGAGAAAGAAAAACTATGTTTCGAAATGAAGATAACTTTGGTTCGCTTGAAGACTATAGATATTTTTGTGCAGGCTTATCTATTTGTTCTTCAATTGCCATCTTCATTTATAATCTTCTATGGAGAGGTCTTCTAGCCGTTAGAGAGATGACCGTTCGAAGATAATTCTTCTTCTCCATGAAGATCGCTTCCTGGTTGAGATGAGATAGACGTTGTAGATCTTCATCTCCTGAGAACACGTTGATCTCTTGGCTCCTTAATCTTCTCGTTGATTGTTGTAACAATCTTTAAAATCCAGATGAGAGAATCTTCGTGCTTTTCGGTTAAGGATCTTTGTAAAATCTTCTTTGTTGTTCGGTTGAGATCTTCTCCTGATCATATCTTCTCAAATTCATATCTTCTCAAATCTTCTTGTTTTGAGCAAATCTCTCGTAAAAGATCTTCTTTGTGATTTGAAATCTTTTCGTTTTCCAGCCTTGTCTTCCTTCTTTCTTTGGAATCTACTTCAAGGCTTTTGAGATTGTTTCGTTGTGCATCCTTGTCTTCATTGTACCCTTGAAATCCATTCAAGGCCTTTGATTTCTTTGACAAAACCTGCACTAAAACCAAACCAACCAAGCATCTCGAAATATAATAATTCATTGGTTAGTGTATCAAACTACTTTATTTGTGTTTAAGTCTTCCATCAACAACACCTGTAAAACCTATATAATCAAGGTGGAGTTTTCACCCTCCCTTTTTGTCGGACAGTTCTATAGTCTCCAATCAGTATAAATGGTTTGTTAATGGCCATTACTTCTCTCATTAGTTGTATCCAGAAATCGTTTTTCAACTGTTCGTTTGGTGGGACATAGATAAAGAATAATATAGTTTCAAATATTGTGTGGGTGTTTATGTGTTTTGCTATAAGAAACCTATCGCGGGCTTTGATGATTTCTATCTTTTTATTCTTCAATTGATATTTCTTCCATAACAGACATAGTCCTCCCTTGTAACCTATAGCTGGAATAAAGAAAATTTTGTCGAATCTAGCGTTTCTCTATATCATTTCATCAAGTTGATTGCTGGATTTTGTTTTTGCCAACATAATCCTTTGAATGTGTTCATTTTTACATGTAATGTTGATATATGTCCAAAAATTCTTTTTCTTCATACCCCTATAGTTCCAAAATGCAATCTTCATTATGATTTATATTTTATGGTGGGTGGTAGCGGTCCCTTTATTCCTACCCATAAACCATCATTCAAAGATTTATCGAAGTTCCATTCCTTTTGGTGTACTTTAGATTTCTCTATGGTTGAGATGTGCATCCAATGGTTATCGCAGAAACCTTGTGAATAACAAACTAGAGATGTCCGTATTTTGTCTTTTTTTCTAGGCCTCTCACTCCACTTGGTAGGGGTTGTGACGTTCTAGTTTTTTTTATCCTTATGGAGTTTAAGATATCTTATATTTTTACCTATAAAATATTCCCATTAACTCCATATCATATTTTTCTTCCTGATGATCCTATTGTTGGTTGTTTTTTCACTCTTAGTGGGGCCATTCGTCATTCGTTGGTCATAATTTCATTGAGTGAATATTTGTTTAGCCCATTTTAGTATATTATCCTTTGAAACAATTTGGTTTACTAGGCTTTTTCTAGTTTTGTGTTTAGTAAATGTACCCCTTGAGAGAAGTGTGTGTAGAGTTTGAAAATAAATACAAAAGGTTGAGGTATATTTACTTAATTGAACATTAAAAAACCTAGCTACTACTATATTTTTTCAAAAAGACCTAGTTACCAAAATTGCCCATTATCTTTTCTGATTTGTTTATATTTGGGCCAATGTTCCAAAATCACCTTGGTAATGTGGCTTGGTGTCAGCGGGGGTATCGTCATTAGACTTGTCTCTTTTGTTCTCGGACTTTGGACATTTGTAGACCACGATTCAGCTAATTTTGCATACCTCGGATCCATACATCAACAAAGCTTTGAAAGACTGGGATAATTTAAATTATTAAGCTGTAGCAATTGTTTTGTTTTACCATGTACGCTGCATGGTATCAAGTAATCTACTTGATCAGGTATCTTATGTAACCAACCTAAATACACATAAGATCTTATTACATCTCCACATATTCATTACAGATTTATAGTCTCCTTTTCTATCTTGAAACCATGTTCTTCCATTTATTGTCTGCATTGGCAAATGACCTTTATTTTGAGAGATCCTCCACTACTTGTCTATGATTTTGTTATTCGGTTGTCGTTTTTTGATCAAAAGAGCTTCATGTCCACATTCAAAAGGCAATAATCAAAATTATACAAAGAGAGTACTATCATACACAGTAACAAAAATTCCACATGAAGACTTGCTATTTGATCCCACAATTTCTTAGCTTCTCTTTTCCTCTTTGCATATAACATGTAGGTAATCATTTCTGAATCCAGAATTGATGGTCAAACTCCACCATCTGTTGAACCTTTTTTCCTCATTTATGCTATTTTTTCCCAACGTGTACAAGCAACAACATTGCACCTGCACCAAAAAAAACACCTGCAACCAACAGGGAGAAAGAAACAACTCTAGACAGCATTGCAAAAAACTTAACAACTCTAAGTTATTCAAGAAGTTATAGTCATACCATGGTATAAAAATACTATTTCAATTATACAATAAACACATAGTGGCAAAGCAACAGTGGCCACTTGTTTTTTTCAAAACATTGGTCATGCAATAAAATCCACTCACATAATGTTCATTCATAGGGAAAATTAGGGGCAAAAGCTCCTTAATACATTTTGTGATGATAATATAAATTCTAAAAGCTACTGCATGAACTAAACAGTATGATAACTTAGCATTTCTACTTGTTCTACGCCTAAAGACACATTCTAGAAATGTAAAAACAGGCTTTCTAACACATAACAGAACATTCCTAACGACACTAATGCGAAGATACTTCATAGAACTAGGTAAATTTCTGTTTTTTTGTTCCCTTCAGCTTTGAGAAAGCGGTATCTTCAGATCCCCCCTGCCTCTTCCCTAAGCTTGAGTCAGAATTTGTCGATTCTTGGTTAACCTCCATGGCATCCATCATCTTATTGACTGTGTTGTTAGTTTGTGTCGAGTTGAAAGAATTCTCTGAACCCATGTGTTTCAGCTCATCCGGGATATTCCCATCTTTCAATAGTAGAGTTGTGAACTCCTCGACTATTAAATCATCCTCAGGCATGTTGAGATTCGCCTCCTCAACATTGAGTTTTTTTCTCAATCTCTTCAGCTTTGGCTTTGATATCTTCATCCTCCAACATAGGGATGGTAGGGGGTTCCTGAGTGACCACTTTGTTTCCGGCATTCACATCATTAGGGTTTGAACCCTCATTTATTTCATCATTGGGTTTGTTTGTTTTGTTTGGACCCTCGGTACCCGCATCCGGGGTGTCCAGAGGCTTGGTCTCAACTTTGCTCTTCTCAGTTATCTTCTTCTCTTTCTCCTCTTTGATCTCACTTGGTTGTTGGGTACTCTCTTTGGAGCTCAAAGATGACCGCCGCTCATGAAACCATATTTTTTGGACAAATATGGTCTAATCTCATGTGGGTCCTTATAGTTATCTTTCTTCTTTTCATTTGTGCTCATCTTTTGCCATTCATTGCCTTCTCTTTTCTTAGTTTGATGTTCACGGTTGTTTGTTCCAGTTTTGTTATACCTAAAGGCTTTTGTTCTAGCACCTCTAAGGGGACAGTTTTCATACTTGTGGTCTTTTTGGGCACAAAATCTACATCCCCTAGAAAAGTCTTCAAACCAAATGAGAAACATCTTAAGTTCATCATCCTCATCCGGGATAGGAACGTCCTTTAATCTTTTTAGGGTTGTGTCTCTATTAATGCAAATTCTAGTGAAATTTACTCCTTTTTCTTTTTCTGAGAAGGAATCTAGTATTATGAATTTCGTCACCCCATTTTTCTCTATTATAAGTCTCATAGCTTCCTTAGTCATGTATTCTTCAAGTACTTGTGGGATCCTAATCCAATGGTCAGCTATGGTATTATTCTCACTAAATGTGTTGAAATTGAGTTTCCATGGGCTAAGAATGACTAGTTGGCCAAAAATGTCGTATGGTCTAGCTTCCCATACATACTTTTGGTCTAGGAGAATAGAAGAATTCACTTCAAACCAGAAATTTGGTTTTGTTATAATTCTTAGCCCCCCCCCCCCCCCCCATATTTTTCCATTCATATAGTAATTTTGTTCTAAGTTTAGCTAACTCCATTGGTTCACCTAACAGGCACCCCATCAGTGAGGTTTGTTTTTGTTTTTGAAAATCATTTTTCACTTTTGCTAAACTGGACAGATACTACTGAAGATCGGATTGTGCAGAGTTATTACATTTGTTCTTTGATTCGTTTTTGTTCTCTCCTTGTTGTTGGTTGTTCATTGTTTCTTCATTGTTCAGGTTGGTTTGGCCTTTGTTAGTGCAGATTGCTTCCTTGTAAGTTACTTTGCCCTCCTCCATAGAGCACAAATGCAGGAGAGAATTAGAGATGGAATTTGAGAGGTTTAGGATAAGAGAAAATGTTTTGTGTGGTTTAGAATGAGTTCTGAATCGTCTATTATATAGGCATTTTCTGACAGATTTGAGTTTATGCAATAAGATATTAAATATCTTAGTTAAACAAAGAGAATCAAGGTCACATACGAAACAGGACACCCGTATTGCAGTATTCATGCAAGAATAGGGATAAAGAGAAAGGGAGTTATTTTGTTTGAGGTAGAAGTGTTACCTTTTTTTTGTTGGGATCAAGATTTGACACCGTTTTGAGACCGTGTTTCCCTTGGGTTTGGAGAACTTTGACAAGCCGCTACCCGACGTGTGATCACGACCCAGATTTACACCGATTTGGACCCAGAAAGCTGAAATTGGAATTGGACTCTTCTGCTCCCTCTCCCCATGTCTTTTCCCTTCCTCTTTCGATTTCTTGGAACCTTGACGCCAGATTCCTCTTCGAAACGATGTATCTTCGAGGTTGATTGAAATTTGTTTTCTTCAGAGGGCTTCTGTCACAAGATTCTTCTTCCTCTCTTCAATGTTTGCTTCATCTGTTTGGGAAACCTCATCTTCCACATAGGCCTTGTTACTTTTGGGATCTATACTTTACATATGCCGAAAATGTTTGGGTTATTAGGTTGGTCGCGATCACTTTGAGTCGATGTTATTTTTGGGCTAAGGTTTTGTGAAGAAATGTTGGGTGAGGGTGAAGCGCGTCTGCGGCGCGTACTCCTTCAAGTTTTTAGGGTTTTTTGTGGTGTGTTTGTATTTTATATGTACTATGTATTTATGTATATATAGACAATATAGTAAATAAAAAATTTATCTTTAAAATGTCTATTCTTAAAAATTATAGTAGAATTATGTATTTGTGTGAAAACGACTTTAGTCGGATTGAATAATTATCCGCAAATATTTGGGTGATTTGTTTGATCGAATGATCTTTAACCAAATTTGGATATCAGACTTATAGTATGGATTATGTAATATGTATTATCTAATATGCCATTACAGACTTATACTATCAATTTATAGTGTGGATTATGTCATTATAGACTTATCGGGTTACTTCCGGATGGGTTGCTTCGGGCTATCGGGTTACTCGGGTCGGGCCACTTTGGACTATCAGGTTGGGTTATTCGGGCAATCTGATGATTCGGGTCGGGTTACTTTGGGTTAAATTCGGTTTCACACGGGTCGATTTCGGGTATTCTCTTTTTCAAAAATTTTGGGGTCAGGTCGGGCTCGGGCTCAGTTTGTCGGATCGATTTCACTGGTCGGGTCAACTTTTGACAACTCTAGATTTTATGTAGGTTTTTGGTAGTTTTCAAAAGCTAAGGAGGATAGATTGTTTGTTAGTTTATCAGATTTTATTATTAATTTAAGTTATTTGTTCATTTGTCTTTATTGGTTTTTTTTTTGTAATCCAACATAAAAATATACTTTTACCAAATACGGATCGGTTTTTTTTTAGATTTTCATATTTTACAAACCTTTCAAAAAAAACTATGCAATTAACTACGAAAAACGTTACACATACCAAAAACAGTTTCAGTTACCCAAAAATATTCGTTGTACCAAACAAGCTTTATTCATTTGTTTTTTATGGTTTTTTTTTTAGATTTTCATATTTTACAAAACCTTTGTCTTTAATGATTGTCATGTACATAAGGCGGTGCTTCTCTTCACATCGAACAAAATATTTTGGGCATGAGTGACTTAGCTCTCATAATTTTCCATCAACACCTTGAAGAACAAATAGCAAATGCAAATGAAGATTATGAATCGATTCTTGCATTTTGCAAGGAACAATCAAAATACTATCGTAACTCTCATAAACATATATTCAACTATCATAGAATCAAATCAACATTATAGATCAAGCGGTCGGGCTCTCTATACTCTAGAAAAGATGAGAATAAATTAAAATAGAAATAGTGATTTTTATCTTAAATTCCGATAACAACATATTTGCCCACAAAAAATTAAAAGAAAGAAAATAAAGTAAAGTTAAAATAAATTAAAATAGAAATAGTGATTTTTATTTTAAAAATAAATTAAAACAGTTAAAAAAAAATTTGATTTTAAAAAGGAAGTCGTATTCGCACGGTTCAAGATTTCATTGTTGCACCACTCATTCGCAATGCGTGACCGTGGTCTCACGTTCAAGCATTGCGAACACGTGAAAAGGCCACGGTTTCGCAACGCGTGACCGTGGCGGTCACGCCTTGCGAAACCGTGGCCTTTTCATCCCTAAAAACGCTTACGGGATCTCATCCCGTATGCGCCTCTTATTCAAAAAACCAAATCGAAAGCAGTGACAAAGAGACGAGAAGACGAAATCGAGTTCCAATCGATTATTTCTCACCATTTCACAGAAAAACAAGCAATGGATAAAGACGGTAACGAAGGAAGGTCATTTCAAAAGCGGAAACACGACTCGAGAGAGGTATCGTTTGATTTTTGTTCGGTTTTCGTTTTTCACTTTTCGGTTCGTAATTGAGTATAAAACTGAGGAGAATAGGTTATATTGTTGTTGAATTAGTTAGTTTTAAGTTGATTGAAGAGTAGATTGTAAAAAAATAGGGGGAAAATGGCTTGGACATTTCGCCATTGAAGGCGGACTGTCGAAGACGATGAACAGTGGCGCACGGTCACGCATTGCGAAACCGTGGAGCCACTATTCATCGTTTAATGCATTGGAATGCATTATAATGCATTCCAATGCATTAAATTAATTTAAATTTATTTCAGTTAATTAAAGAATATTAAATATAAATTAAAATATAATTTATAATAATTTTTATTAATTAATTTAATTTATTTGAATTAAAAATAAATTATTTTATACTAATTAATTTTAATTAAATGATATATAATATGAATTTATAATAATTAATATTAAATAATCTTATCTAATGTATATTAATTCAAATAAAATGGAATAAAATGGAATAAAAATATATTAAATTAATTTAATTTTAATTCTTGTATTTATAATTTAAATTAAAATCTCTACATATACTGTTTAATTTCATACAATTACTTTAATATAAAATAAAATGGATTAAATTAAAATCTCTACCTTTACTATTTAATTAATTTTATTAATGTAATTATAATTCATTTAATCTCTTTTAGTTTCCTTTAAATTCATCTCAAATAAAAGTAAAGTAAACTATATAAAAGAAAATTAATTAAATTGGCGTGTAATATCAAATATAGATATTACAGGCCATGCAGAGACATAGACGGAGGCGTCCTACGGCCTCGGCTCGTAGAGATAGACTCGCCACCACCAGAGCTACGATGGAGAGGAGCTCCCAGGTAGCTGGTTCGGCTGCCGACACACCACCACCACAGTAGCCACTAAGACCATGCATCTCAGATGCTTCTCCGGCTCTCCCTCGGGAGGTTCTTCCACCACCGACATACGGATCTAACTCGGACCAGGATGTGGCTGGTCCTTCTGTACAGCCAGGGGGAGATAGATCCCGCAGCTGGCGAGCGTGTTGATACTACTGCTGACGAGCAGGTTGAGCCATCTACTGATATTACTGTTGACGAGCACATGGAGACATCTACAGATATTCCTGCTGAGGAGCAGGTAGAGCCACCAGTTGGCGATCATACCAAGCAGCGAGAGCCATTTGTACCGGCTGATCGAGGCCGTGTAGTTGCTGATACAAGGGCACCATTGATCAACGATTTGCTCACTTGCTACGCCAGACACCGTGCTCGCGGTGTCTGGATGGGAGAGGTAGATAACTAATCACAATTATAACACATCATGTTACAAAAACTAAATCAATAAAATGTTTAATTGAATATTCGTTGTGTTATGAAGGAGGATTACAGGAGGCCGATGATCGCTTTACGGCGGATAGAGCACATTTCCGCACTGAGTAGATGGATTTTAGACGCTGATAGAGTCGACCCCACTTCCTGGCTTGCTTTTGCATCTCAGAGTAGATTGACGGGTTTGCTAGACGTCTCGTTTGCTGGAGTTGATCACACCCTTATACATGCATTCGTGGAGCGCTGGCATCCAAAGACTAGCAGTTTCCATCTACCTTGGGGTGAGATGACTATCACCCTGCACGATGTAGCCGTCATCCTAGGCATTAGGATTGATGGAGAGACCATGGTCACACCTATGTTGGCACGAGAGAGGGTTAGGTGGCTGAGTGACACATTTCATATATTAGAGGTGGAGGCTAGTAATCACTAGACAACTCTATCAGTTGACTTGTTGAGTACTACGTATGATGTCATTCGGCGTGACCCAGCTACCCCAGCTGAGGAGGTGGCTTCTGTATTTCTTCTTTTCTTTCTAGGCTCATCCTTGTTAGTCGATAAATCGACGAACAAGATTCGACCTTGGTTGATCGACTTGGTACGTGACCATGGCCGGACTGTTGGGGCACCGGCGTGTTAGCGTACTTGTACTCGTACGTATAACTATCACTCTACTTCAATAAATAATAACTTTCTATTGTTACTGTTATGATAAATGACAAATCTGGACTTTCCCTACAGTATGTTGGGCGACGCTTCACGACTGAAGGTGAAGACGATCGGAGGATGTACATCACTGCTACAAGTAAGAACATTTATTGTAATTAGTCACTTTAGATAAGAACTTTCATTTGTTATTATTATTAATAATATCTTTCATTTATTTTAATATTTACAGTTCTGGATCTACGCCCACTTTCCGCCCTTGGGTTGTTCTGCGGCAGAGGATCCAAGATGTCATGGATCGGCGATATGGGCTTCTAGACTCTCTGTCCCGAGGACACCAGCATCCACTCTTGAGAGGTTGAGATCCTTGCGCTCATAGTTAGATCAGATGAGAGCGGAGGACATCAAGTTCATGCCATATAGCGATAGAGTGTTGGATTTTGAGAGCGAGTTTGCTGTTTCGGTGTACCGGGGGACGATCCTGATAGGAGATATCGTCGAGGCATACATGCCGAATCGAGTCCTCCGTCAGCTTGGGTACATTCAGACGATCCCACTTCAGAGGATTGTCCCTTATTTGGAGCAGCGCCCCGCTTCTGGCAGTAGGGGGTATAGGGTGAGATTCCATGGCGCAGATGATCGTTGGGCTGCTAGACACGAGGCGAGCAGATTTGCGCTTCAGGGTCATACTAGGGCCCCTTTACCATGGATAGTATCTCAGGACTACAAGTCCTGGTTTAGCGAGAGGGGCCATCCATTTCTCCTTCTTGGCTCGGCTATACAGACTCCCCCGGTAGATTGTCCTCCTCCGGTCCCTGTTTCAGATACTCGGGTATGTGTTGATATATTTATTTGATTCTTTTTAAAGTTTTATACTTTACTTTTAGCGCTCACAACTTTATTTTTCAATGCAGAGGCTACACATCATTCAGGCCCGGCTATGGGATATTATAAGCCGTGGCTCAGTGACAATGGAGGACATACATGCGATATACGACGATTCCGTTGGGCAGGAGGTTCATATAGCACCATCTCAGGTCAGGGCGACACATCCGAGACGAGATTGATTTTTGTTTTTTATTGTTGTATTTTACCTTTAGTTGTATGGAGGACATACATGCGATGTACTTTACCTTTTGTAGTATATATTACATTTTATATGTTGCAATGTTATGTACTTTACCTTTTACATTGTTTTTGTTTCTCAACTAATCTCGCTTATTCTATACCACGGTCAATGTGTTTAAAGTTTAAGACTTTATCATGACTTTTTATTTTCACAAATTAAAGTAACAAAAAAACACAAGTTCTATAGTACTCCTCATGAATTACATATAAAACAAGCAAAGAGGTGAAAAACAAAACACAAGTTCTATAGTACTCGTCATGAATTACATATAAAACAACCAAAGAACAGAACCACATATAACCTTGAAACACATATAACCTACGAAGAATAAGATACGAAATTGACTATCACTTGTCTAGGACACTCTTTGCGCCGGAGTTCGTCGAACAACTTGAATCTATCACGGAAGTGTGCATCCCATCCATCAATCTAGAACCATGTCCACGCCTCCATGGAAGGGTCAAAGGTGGTAATGGAGAGTCTGGTTTAAGCCAAACCTAACGAAAGATGATTGACTAATGAAAAAGTGATTACCTTTTTTTGTCATTCTTGAATAAAAGTAACGGAATGTATGAGATATAAAAGGTGCAGAAAGAAAACTTACGGCTACAAAGTGATTGTCATTGACCCACGCTATTGCACGAATCTCTGTTGGGGGTTCTTGGTTCTCAACCGTTGCAACAATTAATAAACATGTCTCGGGGTTGAGCCAAGTATAACAACTACGCACCGGTAATATGTCGTTGCTACCGTTGCAATAAGTGGACACTTCATCCAATTCTCCGGCCCACAAGGTATGGGATCATTCCACCAAGTGGCCTCAATAACTTCATCAACCGTCCATTTTACCGCCGACTATCAACAAAAAACACAATTATTAGTGAAATTTATCATTTTATCAACAAAATATAGTTAAGCAAAGAAAAGAAATACTCACATGTGCGTAAAAGTCATTTCTCATCAACAACTTTGTTGCCAATTCCTTTCTAACAATCAAGTAATCTTCTTCCGAGTATCCCGAAACTACGACAAGAGATCAAAATCCACAATGCCCGTCTTCTTTAACATCATAGGCTGAAAGGATGAAGGGTTTCATGAACTTTTGCATCTTATCACCCTTGAACCGATAGTTCTTAGAACATCTGGTGGTGCTTTTCTTACCACGTGGCTCAACCTCCTCAACTTTAGGATCAATATGGACAACCTCATCTTCATGCGTCGGATTCAAATTTTCCCATCGTACTTGCTTCCAATAAGGGTGAATCTGATCCAAACGTGTTGGCTCCCGATGCCTAATAGCAATATAGAACTTGTGTGCACAAGGCAACCCATGAGCTTCCCTCCAATATGAATCCTTACATGTTGTCAAGCTCCTAATTTGCTTTGTCTTCTCGTAGATCTCCAACAACTCCAAGAAGCACTCGTTGTTTACTTTGTTTCGGAGCAAATCAAATATAGACACATGTACATCCAACAACATCCTCTCACGTGACATCTCTATTGACGCTTGAATCTTATCAATCTGATCATTTACCATCAAGTCAATGTTCTCCATCACCAACTGAAATCCTTGAACTGTAGAACGCAATGTACCCTTCAACAATGAGTGTGCGGACTCACACCTAACAACCAATATCAATTCAACAAATTAATCTTCAACAATTATTAGAAAACAAGTGTAAACAATATAGAAATAAGTTCTTACGCATTCGTTGTCCTCGTGCCAAAGTGTAGATGCAAGTCGCACCAATATCGAACAATTGCTTCCTTGTAGGGGATTAGCCATGTAGTTTCCAAATACTCCATCAACTTCGGATACGCTTTCCAATGCACTTTCATTTCACCCAAATGCCGCTCGTAATTCTCATGAGATCTAGATTTAATAAGAGCATGGTAGTGTGATGCAAAAACAGCTTGTAATTCCTTTGACTGTGTCACCACCCAAGATCTATGTTGGATGTTGCACTTTATATGAAAGGTACAAATCATGTGCTTCACATCCGGAAAGACAACACCGAGTGCACTTATGAGTCCTAGCTCTTTGTCCGTCACAATCACCTCCGGTGTAACATTTCCGCACACATGTCGGAGTCTCCGTAATGCCCACTCGTAGTGATTGGCGTTTTCCTTGGCCATGAAAACAAATGCTATTGCAAACATCAACCTCGTGCTAGTGATACCGACAATCTCTAACAACGACATCTTGTACCTATATAGGATTTATTAAGAGTTTACATTTATATTAAACTAAAAGTGCATGAAAAATAAAAAAAATCATAATAACATGTATATTAAAACTTACTTGTTCGTCTTGTACGTCGTGTCCATTATGATGACATAAGGAAATAGGTTGAGGAGATGTCTTGAATCCGGATGCATGATGAAAAAATCTGAAATTTCTTCCGAGTCCGAGCATCTTCTCACATTCACGTAATAACGACGTTGCTCTAACAAATGTAGTGCTTGTTGGAGAGGACTCCGTCCTTCGGCTTGTAGCTTCCTAATCTTCATTCCAGCATTGTATATTTGTTCGATTGTGCTGACGTTGTATGGATCATCTAACTTTATTGACTTCAATATATTTCTCGGCTTGAAACCCGACCCAAGCTCACGTCCCACCCTCCGAAATTGTTTCTCCGTCAATCTGCCAGCATATGTGTGTCCCTTCAACTGCTCGGAAAGTGTATGATTGTGCACTCCATTTATAACATGCAACGTCCACTTCTCAACCTCGCTTTGTACGCCCTCAAACTCAAAACAACATCCGTCCTTCTTCGATTTCTGTGCTCGGCTAGAAGATGACTCGGTATCAGGATCCACGTCTTTCTTCTTACGAGGGGCTCCAAAACGTTTGCATGTCAAACGAAACGTAACGAACCCCTATGAATTTCTCCACGACCTACTAGTAACCAACACCATGTTCAGTTCCTCCCATGATAGAGCCCAATCCACCATCGTCTCGCGATCATGGAAAAAACCGCGAATTTCAAACATTCGCGAATAATCACTCCCTTCGTCACGAGAATAATTCGGAAGATCCTAGTTCACATAGAAAAAAACTATAAAATTTCTAGTTTTCGGTTTACTAATTTCAAATAATAATCTTGACAATACAATATATACAACATTTTGCAAAACAATAATTTCAAATAATAAAAACACGAACTATAACAAATGTTTCTAACATTAATTGCAACTATATCTAACGTAAACATACATTATATACAACATTTTTAGTTTTTCTATATTTTCGGTTATAAAGTACTTACCTCGAAATGTCGAAGAAACTCGTCTGGATCACTGAATTTTTGTATCGTCGAACGGAATCATCACCTCATCATCCTCGTGTGTTGACATTCTCGCAGCTGTTCTCCACAAGATGTTGTGTTTTTTTTCGAAAATGTTGTGAGCGTTTTTCACCTCTTCTATTACTATATATATATAACCAAAGGAAATCAATAACGTTTAAATTACAACGGTCACTTTTATAACGTTCGAATTACAACGTTCGAATCTCAACGGTCAAAAATCCACGTAGGCATGATGCGTGACCGTCACGGTCACGTATCGCGTGACCGTCACGGTTACGCGATGTGTGACCGTGACGGTTACGCGATGTGTGACCGTGACGGTCACACATCCTGTCTACGTGGTGCGTATACGAAATCTTACGTTGTGCCCTTAATATCCCCTAAAAATAACACAACCTTTGCTACAGTTGCGGAAGCTGACACAAACTTTTAAAATTGCGGACAAAAAAAACTATAGGGGGTGTTGCACTTTTTAGCACAAGTAATTAATCCATTAAAAAAATGTTGGACATTTTATAATTTGTTATAGTTTGGCAAGATATAAATTAAAAAAATAGAGAAATTGTGTAAAAAAAAAAATTAGCGTTATGTTTGATATTTATGTTTTACATAAGGAAAAAAAAGTATAATAAGTAAAAAAAATATTATAAATTTTATAAGTTGGTAGGATAAGAATTTAAAATAGAAAAACATATAATGAAAATATATACTTTTTTACAACAAATTACTTAAATTATATAAGCTACAAATTATAAAATGAAAAAAAATATTTTTTAAGCTTTTTTTATAGGTCATAAATATTTGTTTATGCTAGATATTTATATTTCATATAAAAGAATGAAAAAAGCAAAGCACAAAAAATCTATTTTCATTTTATAATTTATAGTTTATGTAATTTAAGTAATTTACTGCAAATAAATTATAAATATTTATTATTTATTTTCCTTTTTAAAAATTTTATCCTATCAAATTAAAATGTATATTATTATTTTTCTTTTTTTCATTATTTGTTTTCCTTTTTTAAATTTATATCTTACCAAACTATAACACATTATAAAATGTCTACTATTTTTTAACGAATTAACTACCGGTGCTAAAAAGTGCAACACCCCCCTACATTTCGTGCTTTTTGCCACAATTTTAAAAGTTCGTGTTACCTTCCGCAACAGTAGCAAATGTTGTGTTATTTAGAGCATTTTTGCCAATAAAGTATAACACTTATGTTTTTAGATTTTGTTAATATAACGCTAATCCAATTTATTTATTTTTAAAATAAAACTTTTTTTTATTTTTTAAAAAACATTTGATAGATTATTTTAAATTAATATAAAACAATGATTTTTTTTACTGTTTTACTTTATTTTTAAAATAAATAAATCTGTCTTTCTATTTTAAATATTTTTCAATTTTACTTTATTTTGTTTCTTTTAATTTTTTGTGGACAAATATGTTTTTAACGGAATTTGAAGGAGTTTAATAAACTTGGGCAAAATCCGAAAATAACAAAAACTTAAGGGTATCATCCAAACTGGAAAAAACTATTGGGCAAAATTCAAAAAATCCCAAACCACGAGGGTACCATCCGGAATTTCCCAAAGATTTATTAATTTGAGTTTTGGGATTTGGTCGATCGGCCAAGGTAGTGCTTGTTGATCGGCCAACTACAATAACAACGTACAAACACCAAGCTTCAGAAAAAGGTAGAGAAGAAGATATTAAAAAAAGGGCAAATTAAGTAAATAGGCTTTTTTCTGTTTTCATTATATAAACTAGGCTTTTATATAATTCCGTTTAGTAAATGTATCCCGATTTTTTTTTTACTGTTCACAAACCCTAAAAGTCCATTATATCTTCTCTTCTCGCGTCACTGCATTCACTCACGCCTCACCACTAAAGGAGCGTTACTTTCCCTGCGTTCTTCATCTTCAAGCTTCTTGTTCACAAACCCTTGCGCCTCCATGAATCCTTCCCTGACGTTCTTCATATTCAAGCTTCTTTCAACCCAAATTATATTTTTTTACTGCGTTTGATGCCTGGTATTTGCAGGAGAAGAGGGAGGAGCAATCCCAAGCGTTGAATCGATTGTCAATATCTACATCCGGCCGTAAATCACAATCGACGAAGTCGCGGAGGACAGAGATGTAGGCTAGGGTTAGAGATGGGAATGGTCCTTGCTACAAATCCATTCTAGATCTAGATCTAGATCTACAAATTCATTGGGTCTTTCCCACAAACCATCAAGCTCAAGAGAGTCCGTCGTGAATACAAGGCCAACAAGTGAGCAAATTCTATATTTCCATTGAAACACTATAACTAACATTCTCTCTTATATATCTAATATTTTTTATATGCTAATTTGTTCAAGGTATATGAGGAAGAGTATGTGAAGGCTATCAAGGAGGAAATCAGCAAAGTTGTCAAGCTACAAGAGGAACTTGACATTGATGTCTTGGTTCACAGAGAGCTTGAGGTCAGTTTTATGTTTATTTATTACTCATATACTTTTGACAAAGTAAGCAGAGCAAGAATAGTCAGCTAAAACATCTATCCTTACTATTTTTTCTTCAGTTAAATGACATGATTGAGTACTTTGGGGAGCAATTATCTGATTTTGCCTTCACCGTCAATTGGGGGGGGGGGGGGGTGTGGCCGCCGGTGGACTGCTGTATCTGAGGGATAGCTTGTACATGTACGTATGTTTGTTTTGCACTTTACACGCACAAATTATGAAGGGAGAGGGTAGGCTCTTTTACGGTATGTAATTTTATGATGGCTTTAGCTAGTATGTAATCTTATGGTACGTAACTTTATAGTATGTAATTTTATGGTATGAAAATTTGGTGTAAAAAAAATTCTGGTATGAGAAAATGCAATTTTATGGTATGTAACTTTATGGTATGTAATTTTATGGTATGAAAATCTGGTGTAAAAAATTCTGGTATGAGAAAATGCAATTTTATGGTATGTAACTTTACGGTATGTAATTTTATGGTATGAAAATCTGGTGTAAAAAAATTTTGGTATGAGAAAATGCAATTTTATGGTAGACATGGGTCCGGTTTGAACCAACCGCCAAACCGGCGGTTTGTGAACCGGCCCAAACCGGCGGTTTAGGTTTGCTGGTTTAGGTTTAGGTTTGGCCTTTGGCGAAACCTAAACCGGCGGTTTAGCCGGCGGTTTACCCCAAACCGGCGGTTTAGCCGGCCCCAAACCGGCGGTTTAACCGGCGGTTTAACCGCCGGTTTGGTTATTTTTTTTAAAAAAAAATGGACCAAACCGGCGGTTTGGAGATCAAACCGTCGGTTAACCGCCGGTTTGGATTTTGACGGTTTAGGTTTGCGACCCACCACTATTTTATGGTATGTAACTTTATGATATGTAATTTTATGGTATGAAAATCTGGTGTAAAAAAATTATGGTATGAGAAAATGCAATTTTATGGTATGTAACTTTATGGTATGTAATTTTATGGTATGAAAATCTGGTGTAAAAAAATTCTGGTATGAGAAAATGCAATTTTATGGTATGTAACTTTATGGTATGTAAATTTATGGTATGAAAATCTGGTATAACAAAATTCTGGTATGATAAATGTAATTTATGGTATGAAAATCTGGTGTAAAAAATTCTGGTATGATAAAATTCTTGTATGACAAAATTCTGGTATGAACTTTTCGTATGATAATTTCTGGTATGAAATTTCTGGTATAATTTCTGGTATGAAATTTCTGGTATAAAAATTCTGGTATGAGAAATTCTGGTATGAGAAATTTTGGTATGAGAAATTCCGGTATGAAAAATTTAGTCCAAAAAATAAAAAAGAAAATAAAATAAAAGGCAAGAAAAATAATAATTAAAAAAAACAAATTCAGTAATTAAAATTTAAAACTTATACTTATATAACAAAGAACAAACATCATTTATTCCTTTCTTTCTAAATAGAAGGGTTAATAATTTTTACCTACTATTAAATGAAAGTGGTAAACAATTTGGGGTACACTTTCTTAAACAAAAACTCAAAAAAGCCTAGTATGTCAAATTATCCCTTAAAAAAATCTAAGGTTGAGTGTCTTATTTATTGGAAAGGAATCTAAGATATCCTTAAGATCTACTAAGACCTATCATAGCTACCAAATCATACCTTCTAATAAAATAGGGTTTATCCTTAATCGATAACTGCAAATAAAGATGTTCAATTGGACGGGCTAAAATATATCTAAATATAAAAGGGAAAATAAACAAAGATAAACGTTGAAATAAGCTATGTCGATGGTCATGTTGATCGGCCTGGGTTGGGCCCGTCAATCGGCTTGGTCCAATTACGTTTGTGTGACGATTGGTCTTTAACTAGTGGTCATGTGTAGTATGAATGAACATAGGTTAATCGTACAAGGTAGATCCCATCGATTGTTGACACATTTCTCGATGTCATTTTCATCTTCACTCTCGGATCTCAGTCATTTGTCTTGACCTTGACTTCGTTGAACGCAGAGAGACTCTTAGTGTGTATGAGGTCATTCCGTTACAAATATTTCAATCTACACTCTGCAAATGTCTAGAGTGCCTACAATGACATATATTAACAAGTAGATCTCCAAAACGCAAAAGAGAAGGAAATAAGCCTATAAGCTATGTAATTATGCCCAAAAGTGTTTAGGTATGGATAAGAATGAAGGTGAAAAAAGACGCTAAAATTTTTGTTATCAGCTATTGGTAATCTTTGTTTTTCCAGGTTTTCTTTTGATGAAAGTCCATTTAAGGATAGTTTCCACGCGGAGTTTTTTTTTTTTTGACATGACGTTCAATTTCCGGATCCACACCTTGTCGTATGGGATGCCTTTTTTTTTGTTTATGTATGAGGTTTAAGACTGATTTGGTTGAAAATCACCCTTTCTCACATGATGCCCAATAGAGCTTATCTTGAATACTATTTTTGGGTAATGGTAAGAATGTATTTCCTCAATAACTTCCTATACGGGAACTCGGCTCAAGATGGTGTCAATATTAAGGTGGTTCTAAACTCATTAATTATTTCCATTGCCAAAAGATATTTTTTCAGTTTCGTAGTTCGACAAACAACTTCCTTTTAGTTATTTCTCTTCAATTACCTTAACCCATATATTATCCGGTTTTTTCATGAATTTCTCATAGTAGTTTCATTTGAAGTGTCTTGTTCCGACTCTTGCTTTCTTAATACCAACACCTCCTTCTTCCGTAGGTTGCATATTTTTTTCTCAATTGATTAGGGATGATGATTTGTTCCTTTGCTCCAAAATAACTATTTTCTAATTTGATCTAGTTCTTTGTGAATGAAAGTTGGGAGTTAGAAGCTCTACATAATAAAGTTTTGTTTTGCAATTAGGTTGGCTTTGATTAGGATTGATCGTCCTTCTTGGGACAATGAATTCACTTTTCATTTTGTGAGTTGTTGCCTTATCTTGCAATATCATCCTCAAAGACAACCTTGTTTACTTTTCCATTGATAATTGGACATCCTAGATATTCTTCAAGGCAAGAGCTTGCTGAAATACTGAAGTTTTGTTGTAATTTTTTGTTTACAACATTGTCAATATTACTAGTAGTTTGGAAAGTTGACTTGTCATAGCTTACCTTTTAACCTGAGATCTCGCAGTAGTTCGATAGGATTATAAGTATTTGGTTGCATGAAGGAATTGATGCTTTAACAAATATTATAATGCCATTTGCAAAAGCAAAAAAGGAATGATTTAGCCTTTCTCGTGGTAGGAAAGCCAGTAACTTTTTGTTGCTTGCTTTCTAAATATACCTTGCTAGAGCTTCCGGTCATATGTTGAAAAGGAGAGGTGATAATGAATCTCCTTGTCGAAATCCTCTCTTTAGGGTATATAGCTTGGAAGGTTTGTCATTAATTGGAATGGAATAGGAGATTGATGAAATACATTCTTCAATTGAACCGCAAATTTAATTGCAAATCCAATTTTTTTTAGAACATCCATGATAAAATTCTACTATATTGAATGTCTTTTCATATCTAGTTTAAATGTCATCTAACCTTCTTTACCTTTTTTTCACTTAAATTGATCAATCCCTATAAAAGCCCCTTGAAAGAAAAGAATTCGTTTTTGGATTATCTTTTTTTTAGTCTATTCGTTAGAATTTTTACAACAATTTTATAGATTGTCACATAAACTTATGGCTCTATAGTACATTATTATGAGGGATTGTCACATAGACTTATGGTTTATCTGCTTAATGATTATTCCCGTTCTATAGACATTACCAGCACTATTTGGTGTTGACTTAAGGTTTATCTGCATAAGATTATTCCCGCTCTATAGACATTACCAGCACTATTTGCCTTATTTGGTGTGTAAGTGTTGGCAACAATATTACCCTGCTATTTTGAAAAAAATAAAAAATATCAAGAGTTGAGAATCAGAAATCAAATAAAAAAAATTGTTAATTTCCCAATTTCTTAACTTTATCCTTGGTCAACCGAAACTTGAACATCTTTGGCGGTCTAAATTTCCTGGGCACAATCCCAACATCTTTGGTGGCTTCTTCTCCACATCAATAGGTCACCTGCTGAATTGCTTCATCCTCGACTCGAGCACTCCATTGCCCCGTCCCTTGTTGAATTGTTTTGATAGTCCAATGTCCAATGTCCAATGTCATTTCACCTGTTCTCTTAAATTCAACATCAGATCTGCTTTCACCAGCTAATGCACTCTAAGCTACTACTACTACAAGTCTAAAAAGTCAAGTTTTTAAACATGATGAAACAGCATGTAATGCACTCTACTACTACAACTCTTAAGATATTATATTGTGACCCAATCAAGAAATAAGTTTGACAGAACATACAAATATATGATACAACATGGAATTCTAAACAGGAAGGCCCTACTTTCATCTCAGGCCATCTATATACTCATCTACCAAAAATGTCCAATTCACCTAAGCACAAGATCAAAACTGCCCTTCAGATCTAAGATCGTTATCAACGCCTTGTTACCTGATCGACTTTGCAATTCCTCTATGAATATGACTGGAATCTACATACAACTTCCATATCCTCACCAGAACCAACCTAGGCAGTTTGGTAGGCTGGATGAGAGCCTGAATGTTGAGGGCTCATCAATGACTCTCGGGTAACCTGTTAAGTGAAGCAACAAGGCCATACACCACGTCAGACTTTTTATTTCTTTATTCTCTAACTAGAATCCTACAGCAAGTATTTAACAGTGACTTGACATACCGCCATGGGAATTCACTCGTGTCTATCCCAGCTTGGTGCAACTCATCAACATACTGCAATGCTTCCCTGCACTCTTCACGATCATCAAAATACTCCTTTTTGTCTCCTTCTATCTGTTGTGTTTCATGGCCTTTGCCAGTTACTACCTGCAACATTTAAGAAGATCCCATTCAAGATATGTAATCATGAAAATGGACCATCAGATCCTGCCATGCTATTTCAACTTCACTAAACGTAGCCTCTCTGAACAAATTAAGACATACCACCATATCACCTTCCTCCCCCATTGCAACAGCTGCTCGTACAGCTACTCGCCTGATATCATGAAGGAACAACCTATTGCCATTTGGAAGAGGCGGGTAATAATCATTCTCTCCCTGTTTCAAGTAATCTTGCATGGTCATTCCTATTCCTGCCAACATATCATCCAAGATATCCACTGCCAAGTGAAAGAAAACACCTTAGTGTGAAGCATTTTCTCATACAAATCTCATTGCAAAATATATTAAATTGCTAAGAATCAAATAATGCTTCCAGACATAATCAGTTAGACAAGCTTATCAATGAAAACATACAAGGGTCTTCACTTCTGGGATTATCAGATGTCAGCATTGTTACATCGCTCTTCTCTGTGGCAATCTTTGTCATCATTGGTCTCTTTCCCCTTTCTGCTTCGCCACAGCACCCAATAACTGCAAGAGAAGCATATAACTAACAAGATAAGGATTCAGGAATATTTATCAAGAAACTTTGACTTTGCAAATGAGAATTGCAACTCAATCAGATCAGTGCATCATTTATCAAAGAAGTCTTCAAGATATTTACTAACCAGGTTTCTATATGTTTTTAGCAAAACAACACAATGCAGTTGAGATGGAATAGGAGGAGCATACCGGTAATAACTCTCTTCGGTTTGAGCTCCCTTACAGAATCAAGGAGCCTTGACAAGGCATAAGGAGTATTAGCATGGTCTACGACAACTCCAAAAGCCTGCTCTTCATCTATCAACTCGCACCTACCAGGAACCGCATCCACCTCCTCAATACCCCTTACAATATCCTCCAATGGTGCTCCAACGGCGATGCCAACTGCAACTGCAGCAAGTATGTTGCAAATGTTGTGCTTTCCCAGCAAACCAGACGATATCTCCAATATACCCTGAGGGGTGTGGACCAATACGGTAGTCTCGAAAAGAGAGAGCTCGTACTTCATAGGATGAACATCTGCATTCTTATTCTCCAAGGCAAATGTCACAACAGGCACATCAGCATTCCCCGCTGCTAAAAAGAATGGTGCATTAGGATCATCAATGTTTACAATCTTCCTATGTCGTTCAGGATCAACCATCCTCGCAAACAGCTGAACCTTGGCATCTCTATACTCCTCCTCAGACTCATTAGAACCCAAATGCTCAGTCGTCAAGTTTGTAAACACTGCAATATCAAAGTCAACTTCACTACATTTCCCAGAGGAAAGCTCATGTGAAGACGCCTCCATCACAACCGCTTCAGTTCCATTGTGCAGCATCTTAGCCATCCACTTCTGAATTAAAACAGCATCAACGTTACTGTTAGCTGATTCCAACTTGTTATCCCCATGGACATAATTCCCGACAGAGCTCAACATCCCCGTCCTCAACCCCATTGCTTCATACATACCCTTAATTAAATAAGAAGCCGTGGTCTTCCCACTCGTGCCAGTGATCCCAACGACTGTCATATTCTTAGTTGGGTACCTAAAAAAAGATGCAGCCAACGCGGCGAGAGCCAAGCTCGTATCCTCAACAATGACCAAAGCCTTACACCCTAAAGTCTCTTCAATATCGATCTCTTTACTAGCAACAACAGCCACAGCACCTCTTTTATCAGCTTCGCTCAAATAAAAATGTCCATCAGTATTCCTCCCAACACAGCAAATAAACAGGTCCCCAGGGGTCACAACCCTAGAATCATGCTCAATTCCAGTGATTTCCACCTCTAAATTACCATAAACCATAATGGGAACCACTTTACTCTCGTCCAACAGCTCGGCCAGCGTCATCCTAAACTTAGGCTCCACAATTCTAACCTTAGGCTTACCAAACACATCAAAATCGAGATCGAAATCAGACAAAGAAGGATCAGAGTTAGAATTGAACTTACTCCCCAATTCAGCTGAATCTTCATCGTCAACTTCAAAATCAGAACCAACCTCTTCCTCTTCCAAATCAGCTGAAACCACTCTCAACCCTTCCAATTCATCAATCTCCTCCAAATCAATGACTTCCTCGCCTTGCAGCTCCTCAATCCCCTCTAAAATGTCATCAACCGGAATGCCTTTCTTCCCCTGCACCACCTTAGGAGGATTAGGTTTCAACAGCCCCTGCTTCACAAACTCCTTCCGCTTCATCGCAATTGCCTTATCAATTTCTCCAAACAAGTCATCTCCATAATCCGAAGAACCACTAACCAAATCGGGATTATCAGGTGCATCTTCCACATCCTTGATAGCGTTAAGGAAAACCGACTGATTCTTCTTGAAATCCTCCTCCTCGGCACGACGAGCGCGAGATGCTTGGCGACTGATCTGCTGGAAGCGATTGAAACCATGGGATGTGTCCTCGGCAGACTCCGGAGGTTCATCGTCAGCAGGCGTAGGGTAGTACTTTCCGTCGGGGCCGATTGCAGATGGTGGGCGGAGATGTTTGAGGTGGAGATTGTGGAGAGGGAGAGACGTTCGGCGGAGGTGGCTGGGAGGTGGAATGTCCAGTGGGAGTGGGGAGGAGTGCAAAAGAGAATGAGAGGAGGGAAGAGAAGTGAGCCAAGGCAGTGAAGAAGACATTGAAGAAAAATGGAGGTTTTAGGATATCTGCTCAGAACTGGTCAGATGGATAATGTAAACTGTAAAGTCCCTCCCTCGAAAAATCACTAACAAGTGTTATAACGTTATACAGGTCTGGACGACGTCGTTTTTGGCTCTATTTCTTTTCCGAAATAAAAAATAGTTTTTATGGAGCACTTTCAAGCTCATACTAATCTCAAAATCCAAAGAGACTTCAATCCATAAACTTATAAATTTCATAAAACAAAGATCAATCGATACCACAACATACTATTGTTATGTTACAACAATCTCGTCACAAATAGTATCACAATTTTATCATCGCAAAATAACCGAATAAACGTACACAATTGCCCCTGTTTTGTGATACAAGTTTTCCACTTATAAAACAGTGACAATTCACACCCCTTGATCAATCTCCAATAGTGTTTTATGAGTACCTAGATTTTGGAAAAGCAGAACGCCTTTTCGTTGAGGAAGCAGTGAAACCTTTTGGAGGTCGTCCTTGGTCAAAGACCAGTCAAATATCTGCAAGTTTTCCTCCATCCTCTGTTTATTGAAACTCTTCGCTACAAAGCTTGCTCCTTGCTCATGCACCCACCTTAGCGCAACCTGAAACAAAAAAATTACCTTCGATTGACATGATTAGCATGTTTAATAATCGTATTGTGCCATATGACATACCTGGGCAACGGTTTTTCCCCTGGCTTGAGCAATCTCTTGAAGAACGTTCGAGTTGAGGATTCGATTGTCTCCCCAATAGGTGTTGATTGAACCCAGAGGAGAGTACGCAGTGACGTGTATTCCCTTCTTCTTGCAAAATTCTAACAGCTCCTTCTGCTGCCACATTGTGTTCAGCTCCACCTTTTGCATGTATGAAACAATAGAATAATTACCTTCATATATCAGGTTGTTACTTGGATCTTACACTATATTAGCACGTTGTTTTCCTTCAAAAGAAGTCGTCCACACAAAAAAAAACCCCGGATTTTGACAGGGTTCACTTACTTACCCCTTTCAATGGCAACATAAAACGGAAAATGAGGTCCGGGTTGTGATTTGAAATTGGAACTCCGTAGCGGGTAATCGTACTTTCTTTTTCACTTTTACAAGCAGTTCTGCATAATCTATCCTTAATCTGATTTTCATTTAGTAATCAAGGATTCTCACCTGGTTGACAGCAGGAGGGACAGTAGCAAACTGAAGGGTCTCTTGGAGCAGGCGAATGGAGAAATTGCTGACACCAATGGATTTGGTCAGGCCAAGACGCTGACATTCTTCCATTCCATCCCATACGGATTTGACAGCAATGGGCTGGATGTGTTCATCTGGATATGGAGGATTTTTGGCATCAGGGCTGAGTTTTAGTGGCCAGTGAATCAAGTACAGATCCAAGTACTCAATCTGAAGGTTCCTGACAAGCATCCATCAGTTCAAATGACATACAAGTATACAACTATTTTTCTAATTAATGAATGAATAAATAGTCAGGTATCTTTCAAAAAAATAATCATGTAACACACCCAAGATGATCATACAAACAATCATGTCCTACGATGTTTGTAATATTTGTTATCATGTATATGTGAGTTATTATCGATATTAAGAAGATCAACGCCAGAAGTTGTTTACGCAGTTCGGGCATGAACCCTATTTCTGCGGAACCTCAAGAGGGGAGATCCGGTCCCAGTTATTTACTAAGCATTCAAGATGATTACAACAGATATGGTTACAGATGCACGCAGGATCAACTTGGAATAAACCTAAACCTAGAACAGAAGCAAGAACAATATAAAGCCAGAAGAACAAGGTACCGAAATAGCCCCTGCAAGGCTAAGCAAAGCTTCGATCAAAGCTTTACTATCTTCAATCTGAAGATCATCGTTTGGAGATCTGAGATGAGGATGAACGTCTCAACCCTAGTGCGACCACCTCCGCTTCTCTTCTCTCAATCGCTCTTTCTCTCTTTCGAATAAGAGGAAACCCAAGCTATCGCCCTTCAAGAGGCAGCCCTTAGGTGAGGTAAGCTGAAGCTCCTTATATTTATCCTCTTCAAATCCAAACGCAACGTTTCACTTAAGTGAAATCGGACCACACTGAACCCGGAGATAACCCGTACACCTTGGACCCGGTTCACCACAAGACACAGAATCCACACGTTGTCCTTATAATAAAATCAAGGCCAACACCATGTGACTGAAGCTGTCCAGCAAACACAAACACTAACCCAACCATACTTCTTACATATTAGATTAGGTTCTTTAACACTGGTTATAGCACCTAATGAGACCAAGCTACCAAGGACTAAGTGATTACTCACATTAGCCAGCAACAAGGTCAGCATTAGCCACCTATAACAAGTGATAAGCATCCCAACTAATACACTAGACTTAGGTTTCTATTACAAACTAATACAAATGCGTGCACTTTAGTAACCACGCCTATATTACATATTATTACATGAATCATAAAGCTAACAATGTTGAACTCAACATTCTATGATTTTAGAACTAAAAAATGATTGGTTTTTGGTGTCCAACATACCCTTTGAAAAATTGTGGATACAAACAGTAAATAGTGAGAGGGATCCAATAACAGTTTTCAAATCTACTGCCAAACATTGTAGCTTTAACAGTAATGTGGCCTCCAAATTCGAAAACTTATCAAATATTTTTGGACTAACCTGTTGGGATTTTAGATGTGTAAAAGCGGAATTTCAGGAAACGATTTCCTAAACATCTAAACATGGATCGCATGCATAATAGATTAGATAAGGGGAAAAGGAATACCTTTTGATGCGTGTTCGATAACTCCTTCAAGGATATGTAGAGTCCCAAGTGTTACTCCTCTAGTTGGTCCACCCGAGACTGAACAAGAATCGCCTTAACCTTCGATTGCTAGAACAAAGGATGAAGCTTTTTGAGAGAGGGATCGAAGAGGAAGAACACGTACAATATACGTGATAAGCGGCTGCCTATTACTTACGTCAAATCCTCTAATCGATCGAATATATATAATTAGGGTTGGGCTTTTTAACTATTAAAAAGCCCGACCTTAAAATATAAGATATATGTTCAGTAATTAATAAATAATCCCTTATCTATTATTAATTACCAACTCCAAAATATACTTTGTACTCCTACAAAATATATCCTTTTCCACCATATACTCCTATATGGTAATTCTCTCATTAATTGATTCAGTTCTCCTACTCGTTATGGTGTGACCTCGTAGGACCCGATAACACTAGCAATACATTTTATCATATAAATGTACCGATCATGGTTAGCTTCTAGCAAAACGCCATGACCCCTAATATTATCGGATTATATATATCCCTATATTTAATGTCCTATCTCATCATCAGTAATTGCACCTTGGATAAAGGACACAATTCCTTCAGTCTCCCACTTGTACTTTCATACAAGTGTGCAATGTTAAAATTCCCTTATCGCTTAATGTCCTTATCTGACTATGTGATGGAAACCATCTTTGCCATCAGATATGTTTCTTGAACTCCTGAGATCAAACTGTTAATACAGATCAAATCTGAGCATGGCCATGCGTTTACACAGTTCTCACTCTTCAAGTGGCCGGGGACACCAATCCTTCCCAACACATCAAAGTATGCCGGTATAGGAGGATTAATCCAATCTTGCAACGACTATAACTCCCACTCAAATTTTGACCACCCTGATTACTGCCTTTATAACTGCCTGTTACGGTCAGCGCTTAACAGTATCTAAGATATGTCATCCTTCAAATGAAAGTTATATCAAGCTCATGTTAAGGAACTCACTGATAATGATAATCGCTATAACTCCTCAATAAGTCATGAGAGCCATAGGATCGGTCTATCCGATGAGTATCACCATACTCACCTATGTAAGCGATTGGACATCTCCATGTCCTATGAACTATGAAACCCACGTTCATCATTCACTCACAAGATGGTCTACTTTAGAGTCGTTTGTATCCAAGTTAACGACTCAGACCATGGATCCTTTTCAATTTAATAATTTCAGTTCACTTAATGTGGTTTCATTCACCGGAACTTTTCCAGTAAGCACATTTGATAATTAATAAATTGTTTGGATACTTTATTTAATATTTAAGTAATAATCAAATAAGAATATGAAAACTCATATATATGAATCAATCATAAACTCCATGACAAAAACAAATGTTTCCCAATCCAAAACACAGAAGTTCAAAAGAATTCTCTAACGTGTTTGAGCCCTTTGGCCCGAGTATGACTATCATGTTTAGGCCTATTCATGGGTTTAGTCAGTGGATCTGCAATGTTATCATCTGTGTGCACCTTGCACACCCTTACATCACCTCGATCAACATAATGTCTGATCATGTGATACTTCCGCAGAACGTGTCTGGATTTGGAGCTTGAGCTAGGTTCCTTCGCTTGAGCAATCGCGCCATTGTTGTCACAATAAACGTCAACTGCCCTCGTCACGCTAGGGACAACGCCGAGCTCAGCTATAAACTGCCTAATCCAGATCGCTTCCTTAGCCGCTTCTCCCGCAGCAATGTATTCTGCCTCTGTGGTTGAGTCCGCAACCGTGTCCTGCTTTTGGCTTTTCCAACTTACCGCTCCTCCATTCAAAATGAAGACGTATCCAGACTGCGACTCAAATCCATCTCTGTTAGTCTGGAAACTAGCATCGGTATAGCCCTTGATGACTAACTCATCATCACCTCCATATACCAGTAGATCATCCTTAGTCCTTCGTAAGTACTTTAGGATGTTCTTCGCAACTTGCCAGTGAATGTCACCGGGGTTCGACTGGTACCTACTGCACATACTCAAAGCATATGCAACATCTGGTCGAGTACAGGTCATTGCATACATGATGGATCCTATAGCAGAGGCATAGGGAACCTTGCTCATCCTCTCAATCTCACCAGGTGTCTTAGGACACTGGGTCTTGCTGAGATGGATCCCATGTTGCATAGGCAGATATCCTTTCTTGGAATCTGTCATCTTGAATCTCTGTAGAACCTTATCTATATAAGTTTCTTGACTGAGACCAATAAGCCTTCTAGATCTATCTCTATAGATCTTGATGCCTAGTATGTACTCGGCCTCCCCTAGATCTTTCATTGAGAAATGCTTCTTAAGCCACCCCTTTACTGTTTCCAACATCGGAATGTCATTCCCAATGAGTAGTATGCCATCCACATACAAGACTAGGAAAGTCACCTTGCTCCCACTCAACTTTTTGTAAACGCATGGTTCTTCTTCACATCTGATGAAATCAAACTGTTTGATCACTTCATCAAATCGAAGATTCCAACTCCTGGATGCTTGCTTCAGTCCATAAATGGACTTCTTAAGCTTGCAAACCTTCCTAGGATATTCCGGATCCTCAAAACCCTCAGGTTGCATCATATATACATCCTCTTCTAAATAGCCATTTAGAAATGCGGTCTTGACATCCATTTGCCATATCTCATAATCATAGAAGGCGGCAATCGCTAGGATTATCCTAATGGACCGGATCATAACGACCGGGGCAAATGTCTCCTCATAGTCAATACCATGAATTTGTTTAAATCCCTTAGCAACCAACCTTGCTTTATAAACAGAGATATTTCCATCCTTGTCTGTCTTTACTTTAAAGACCCATTTGCAACCAATAGGTTTTACCCCATTAGGCAAATCAATCAAGTCCCATACTTGATTTTCAGACATGGATTCCATTTCGGATCTCATGGCTTCAAGCCATTTTTCGGAGTTCTGATCCGTCACAGCTTGCTTGTAGGAAGCGGGCTCGTTATGCTCCATTAGGAGCACTTCGATCTCGGCATGCAACACATAGTCATCCAAATGTCTAGGTTGTTGCCTTACCCTATTTGATCTCCAATTTGGGCCAACAATAGGAGAGATTTCAGTTGTATGATTTCCTACATCATTATGCAGTTCCTCATTTGTAGAGTTCTCCACATCAATATGTGGTTCCTCTTCAGCCTGATCTACTGTAGGAATTGATTCTTGAACTGGATTAACTTGCCTCATAAGAGGTTCATTAAAATAGTCAAGTTCCTCAGTGACATCTTGTATGTCCTCGTATTGTTGCGTTTCTTGCTCACAATTAATCTCATTAATTTGAACTTTTCTCCCACTTGGCTTATTGGAAAAGAATTCCTTTTCCAAAAAGACACTATCCCGAGAAACAAACACTTTGTTCTCTATGGGATGGTAGAAATCATACCCCTTTGTTTGCTTGGGATATCCTACGAAGTAACATTTGTCTGATTTCGGTGCTAGTTTATCAGATTGTAAACGTTTTACATAAGCTTCGCACCCCCAGACCCTCAGAAATGACAAGTGAGGAACCTTTCCTGTCCATATCTCATATGGTGTCTTGTCAACTGAACGTGACGGAGTCCTGTTTAGAACGAACGCAGCTGTTTGGAGAGCATATCCCCAAAAGGATAATGGAAGATCCGCAAAACTCATCATTGAACGGACACTGTCTAACAAAGTCCTGTTCCTCCTCTCAGACACACCATTCAGTTGTGGAGTGCCCGGGGGAGTGAGTTGTGTCAGAATTCCACAACTTCTCAAATGATGATCGAATTCATGGCTCAGATATTCGCCCCCTCGATCTGATCGAAGCACTTTTATCTTCTTGCCTGTTTGTCTTTCCACTTCATTCTGGAATTCCTTGAACTTTTCAAAGGATTCTGATTTCTGTTTCATTAAGTAGATATACCCGTATCTACTAAAATCATCAGTAAATGTAATGAAGTAGCGATAGCCAGACCTAGCCTCTTTACTCATAGGTCCACATACATCTGTATGTATGAGGGCTAGAAGTTCAGAAGTCCGTTCACTCTTACCAGTGAAGGGTGACCTTGTCATCTTTCCCATTAGGCACGACTCGCATGTTTCAAATGATTCCAAATCAAATGGTTTAAGTAATCCAACTGTTTGGAGTTCCTTAATGCGCTTTATGCCTACGTGACCCAATCGACAATGCCATAGGTTTGCTTCGTTTGTTTCATTCGACTTTTGCCTCTTTGTATTGATGTTATATATCTCAGTTTTGAGGTCTAATATGTATAGTCCATTACTACTCATATTCGCACAACCATAATAAATACCATTCCTATAAATCTCCATCATCATGTGATCAGTAATGGTAAATGTATAACCTTCACGGTTCAAAACTGAAATTGAAATTAAGTTCTTAGTAATGCATGGAACAAAATAACAGTTATTAAGTTCTATCTCTAAGCCAGAAGGTAAAGACAAGCAATAATCTCCAATGGAAACAGCAGCAACTCTTGCTCCATTACCAACCCGTAGATCTGCCTCTCCCTTCCGTAATGTCCTTCTATTTCTTAGCGCTTGCACATTCGAAGTAATGTGAGAAACGCATCCGGTATCCAATACCCATGAAATAGAATTAGTTGACAAAATTTCAATAACATGAATACCCGAAGTGGAGACATTCTCCTGCTTCTTATCCTCCATGTTCATCACATGGTCCTCATCAGATGAGTCCAATGTGAGTTTAGGGATTGGATGTTCCAAGACATCCTCTTGGTTCTCCGACCTGAGAACAATTCTCTGATTTCTCTCCCAATTAAGGAAGTTGTGTTCGTTCATTTTCTTTTTATCGAGTATGGAGCGTAAGGAAGATATGAGGTTTTTGTTTGACATGGTGGACTACAAAAAACACAGAATAATAAAATGCAGATAAGTTATGATTGATTTTGCAAAAGCTATAAACTGTTATAACAATTATAAACAATTGAAGTTTTTGCACATTTCTACTCATATTATCAATTCCCTTAGTGAGCAAAAATGATTCCAAGATCCTATCATATATGAACCTTAGCGTACTTTGGCACTGCCCTAAGTCTCATATAATCAAGGTAAGTAAACTCCTTTACTAATTATAACTCCTTATAATTCTTGGTTGATGGGAACACATCTCATGTGAACTCACCCTTATGTCTCAAAATCCAAAACTTTATCTTTTGGTCTTTTGTTGAGTTAACCATATCAAAGCAGCATGCCCCTTAGTATGAGCATACCCGCAATGTATCTAGGTCAAAGTAAGGACACCCCGCTTTGACGGAACCTATCCTACAAATTCCTAGATAGGGATCGGTTATGATATGGGAAGACAATTCTCAATATTCTTTTAAGGGACGTTTTTAAGCATGCGAGGTTGTTATTTTAAAATGAACTCATAGCAAAAATAACAAAGAAGCATACAAGTGGGAATTTAAGGCATTCAAAAAACGCATTAAATAAATGGTTCCTAGTATGGCCCCCAAAAAAAGAATCTTCATTCTTGGACCTCCATGGATCTCCATCCTTCGGGCTCCTTAGGACTCTGGTCTTCTTGTATAATGAATTTAAAACAACTCTTGCAGAAATTGAAA
Organism: Fagopyrum esculentum; assembly: GCA_033239045.1. Lineage (NCBI taxonomy): Eukaryota > Viridiplantae > Streptophyta > Magnoliopsida > Caryophyllales > Polygonaceae > Fagopyrum > Fagopyrum esculentum. The sequence continues at coordinate 124,126,908 of BSUD01000002.1, forward strand.
ATTACAAAAATACATAACGATACGCAAATCGTGTACAATAAAACCATAACGATGCGCAGATCGTATTTAACTATCCTAAGGTTGGGGCCATACTAGTAACCGCCTGCACGAGCATATCACCATACACATACATACAAGCATGGCATATATGATATTTTAAAAAAAAAAAAAATACACATAACCACTTTATCACATAAAAAAAATAGAATTGGAAACTCCTTTCCAGTATTGTTTTAATCAATCATATTGTGTATGGTATTAATATCATATATTAATCATTAAAATGCTAAAGGTGTAAAATTTCTAAATTCAGAACCTTTCCAAAATTAGCAACTTTCTATTTATGGCGACTTTTTAAAATTAGTAACTAGCTAATATTAGAACGTTTCTAATGTTAGATCATTGCTAAGATTAGACATATTTATTATTTTAGTAACTTGTCAAAATTTAGAACATTTCTAAATTAAGACCTCATATAAAAAATAAGCAATTTTTCATAAAAGGTGGGCATCTTTTATTTTTAAGATAAAATTTAATTAAGTGAGATATTATATATCCTAATATAATTAAATTATAATCTCCAAATAAGATAAATCATATTTATCCTAAAAAAAAATATTTCAAAAGAAGAATAAAACATATTTATCTAGATAGAATATCTCATATAATATATTTTAATTTTAAGATATAATTTAACTAAGTTAAAATATCTCATATCTTAACAAAATTAAATTGATTTGTTTCCATCTTGATAAATCATATTTATCTAGATATAATATCTCATATAATATCTTTTAGGAAGCAAATCTTATCTTTTTATTTTAGGGTATAATTTAACTAAGTTAAAATATCTCATATCTTAACAAATTAAATTTATTTATTTTCAACTTGATAAATCATATTTATCTAGATATCATATAATATCTTTTGGAAACAAATATTATTATTTAGACAATTAACTAATCTTATTAGATAATTAATAAGTAATAAATAAAACCCAAAAATAAACAAAAAAAAATATATATATGTACGGCAACATTCAATTAAGTGCAATTGTTTTACATTTACTTAATCATTATTAAGCATTATTTTGTTTAATCATCATTAAACAATTCTATAACCTTATGACCCAAGCCATGCCGTAATCTACCATGCCGTAACCTCATGAAATAATTGCCTTAATAAACTAATCATATTAGTTTTGCTTAATCATCATTAAGCATCTAATATTAGACCTTAATCTAATCATGCAAATTAATCCATACAAACAATCTCTTTCGTAATTGAAAGAAAATAATCAATACACGACCTTTTTAATTTGATCTAATCAATTATGCAAGAGGCTCTGATACCACTGTTGGGATTTTAGATGTGTAAAAGCGGAATTTTAGGAAATCGTTTCCTGAAATTCCGCTTTTACACATCTAAAATCCCAACATAACCTACCCGTCACCCTAAAAGGAGGACTAGCTCCAAGAACATAACAAAAAACAGAGGAGTTCCACAAGAAATTTCATCGAACACATCACATGCATCAAGTTTCAAGTTCAAACCAACAAAAATTCATGCAAGTCTCAGTGATATTTGTGAGTATAAATAAAACAAAGCTAGTTCATTATGTACAACAGACACTTACTCAAGGCTAGCTTTGATAGCAGGAACGACAAGATCGCGATCGGTAGAGGTGCACCAGAGCTTGGAGGTGATGAAGAGCTCGTCACGCGACTCGATAAGGCCGTCGCGCAGCGCCTCGGCCACGGCCTCGCCTACACCTCTCTCGTTTCCGTAGAAGAAAGCGGTGTCAAAGTGTCGATAGCCGACCTTGATGGCTGCGATCACGGCGGATTTGGTTGCGTCAGAACCCCCTCCACCGGTTCCCAAGCCCATTAATGGCATGCTTTTGCCATTGATATCGGCATCTCCACTAAAGCTTGTGTTCAGTACTATTTCAGGAACCCTAATTGCCATGCTTTAACTTTTTCGTTTGATCCGTCTCTTGCAAACTCGGCCTTCCATTAGTACCAATTTTATCTATATAAAAAGATTGACGACGAAGAATTTTGGGGGAACTACGTCAGGTTCAGCTTTGACTTTTTCTCTGCAAATCCCGCCATTCCGATGGCGTGCTATTGATTTCTTTTAGGAGTTGATATTGGCACACTATTTTTTTAAAAAAAGAAAAATAGTATGCGAGAGAAAAAAAAAAATAAAATAAAAACTTTGTTTCTCTCGCACCTTATATTCGAGTGACTAAAAGTTGGTAAATTTTGAACCGTAAATTTAGTGTTACGGTTGGGGGTTAATGGTTGGGGTATTAAAATTTAATACAACGGATGAGAAGTTTTAGTATATATAGGTTAGAATATGGAAGATGGATAAGATTTTAAGAGAGGTTTGAGAGAGTTTTTTACAAAAACATGTCTTCAAGTTCTTTGCATGAAGGGGAAAATCAAGTAGGTCAAATTGAGGTACGTTTTTATTATTTTGAAATCTTTAAATTTCGTTATGTTATATTTTTTAGATTTACGATGGTCCTTCATTTAACTCTTATCCTTCTTTTACCAAAATGAGGGACCCGATTATTCTAATCTATATATATATATATATATATATATATATATATATATATATATATATATATATATATATATATATATATATATATATATTTGAGAGAGTTTTTTTTGTTATTTATTTTTTTTTTTAGATTTACGATGGTCCTTCATTTAACCAAAATGAGGGACCCGATTATTCGGGGATATTCGTAACGGACGGATGGTGGAGTGATAGAGATTCCATTATTGCTTGGACTCGGGGCGAGGCGATGAAATATTTTATGGTGCTTACAATAAAACGGTCATGGAAAGTGTCAGCTTCACGGAGTTACGGTATGGTGCAATTAACATGTGAACAATCCGGGAGCAAGAAGGTTGGAAAGAAAAAAATTGTAGATTTAAATGATGTCCCGGTGAAGACTCAACACAGTCATTCGAAAAAATGTGGTTGTCCATTTTTGCTAAATGGGTATGAACAAGCGAAAGATGTGTGGCGGTTGAGTGTGGATTTCATAACCACGCGCTGCCAAAACACTTAGAAGGTCATGCTTTTGCCGGTCGTTTGACTAGTGAACAATTTCAAGATGTGGAAAGGACAACAGCTGCCGGAACGGCGCCAAAGATTGTTCATGAGATGTTGAGACAAAAGTATGAAGGCAGTTGGTCGGGGAGACAACACGTGTACAATGCGCGGGCGAAGATTCAAAGGTTAAAGCAAGGAGAAATGAGTCCGGCACAATATTCAACATGTTGGTGGAAAGAAATTTTATTTTTGGTTTTAGGGAATCTGACGATGGAAGCTTGCAAGACATTGCATTTGCCCATGAGCAATCGATCAAGTTATGGGAGAAATATCATTACGTCATGATCATGGACACCACCTACAACACTAACATGTAAGCTTTAAATACATTAGTTTTTGCCATTTTAATAAATTTAGTTAGTAATGTAATTAATTAACTTTTTTCTTTTAGGTTCAAAATGCCATTTTTGGAGATTGTCGGTCAAACATGCACCGACTTGACATTTCACTTGGGCTTTGCGTTCATGACAAGGGAAGATGTCGATACATATAACTGGGTATTGCGCCAAGTCGAAGGGTGGTATCAAGAGTCAAAATACCGACCGGAGGTGATAGTGACCGATCGGGAGCTTGGGCTATTGAGGACTATCCCATGGGTTTTTCCAGATGCAGCTCATCTTTTGTGTTCGTGGCACGTCGACCGCGGGATAGAGGGACAAGTCTTTAAGAAGACAAGGTCAGTAACTATGCAACATAAATTTCAAAGTGATTGTAAGGCTTTATTCAAATCAAAGTCAAGTGCGACATTTGAGGCTCGACACCAAGAAATGATCGAGCATTGGGGAGATAGGTGGGGGTTGATGGAATATTTGAACAAGACATGGGTATGTCACAAGGAGAAAATTGCAAGTTACTTGGTTGACCAACATTTTCACCTTGGCAACCAAGCCACAAATAGGTATGTTTTGTTTTAATTATATTACCTCTTCAATTACTAGTATTTCATATTTTATGTCATGTTTAAAATAAACTTAAAATGTAGGGTCGAATCCGCACACTCTTCCTTGAAGAAGATGTTTGATGCATCTAACTTCCGACTCTCGACGTGTCTGAAGCATATCAATTTGATGTTGAGGGATTAATTTCGTCGATTGATGGCATCATTGGAGCAATCTCGTTTCAAGATTCCGAGTGAGGTTGCAAACTTACCGATGTTTCGCCAACTATTGGGTAAGGTTTCCGATATTTGCTTACGGGATTTGTATGCGATGTACATCACCGTATGCAAAGGGGATTATCTTGAGAATTGTGTTAAATGTTTTGTGCGGTCGTCTACCGGATTACCTTGTGCACATGAAGTGACGAGTATCATGAGAGAAGGACGGGTTTTCCTTGTGACGGATGTCCATATATTTTGGCGTGAGATCGATTGGTATGGGGTTCAATCGAGTGGTGCGGACGAACCAGTTGAGATCAATGAGAACCAGATTGCTCTTATGGACCTCAAAAAGGCAATGGAGATGGATTCCTTAGACGAGAACCAAACTCGACAATTAGGTAACATTTATTTGACTTATAAATTTTTTCTTTCTTTTTAGTTTAAAAATAATTATTTATTTATTTTCGTATTCTTTTACGTTATGTTTGAACTATTTATTTTCTTATTTTTGTCTTTTATTTATCTCTTGGAATATTAATTTACTTATTTTTGTCTCTAAGGCACCTTGTGGAGGTCAATGCAAAATCCAGAGACAGTGAATATGAGAAACCCTAAAGTTCAAAATCCCAAAGGAAGACCACCGAAGAAGTGCACCGGGAGGAAAAAGTCGGCGTTTGAGCATGTTCGAGATGATGTTAGACAAGCAAGAGATGATAGGGAGAAGAGAAATCAAAGGATGGACGAGGGACCACCGGTCATTATTAGTGGTTACAACTTTGGTGTAGGGAACTTCGAATCATTCATGGTTCCTTATGTTACGCTCTTACAAAACGTATTAGGTGATGGAAATTGTGGATTTAGAGCTGTTGCTGTGTTGTTGGGTTTCGATGAAGAGCAGTGGACTGAGATGCGTGCCAGCATGTGGAGGGATATCACTACAAACCCATATCGATACATTGCCCTCCTTCCTCACGGAGATGAAGTTGAAAATTTTGCAAACCGTCTCAGCTGGCTACACAGGGGTTGTCTTGCACCAAGGTTCTACTGGTTTGAGATGCATATATGTGGTTTATTGTTCACCACTATTTACCAGTGCACCCTCGTTTATTTAGATTGGTTCATGCCACATACATGTCTTCCCCCTAATCCATCAAGAAGTCGCACCCGGATCATCCCCGCCTAACTCTACCTTGTTCCTTTGTCGGAATCATCACTCTTTTCACTTTGTTGCGGTATGTTTATAATTTTTCCAATAAAGTTTTTTTTCTTCTTTTAATTGTACTAACTATTATATTTTACCTACACTTGTGCAGATGTGGTGCTCTGAAGGTTGTCCAATACCACCAATATTGACTGCTTGGTTGCAACTTCGTGATGATAGTGTGGCGGGGTTGGAGGTACAATATCAAGGATGCATCCAAGAATTTCAAAGATTTCGAGCATTGCATCTTCGACCACCGGCGTAGTTATGTTTGTCATGAAATGCATTGTCTACCTATATTGAATGTTATGTTTGTTTAGCAATATTGGATGTTATGTTATGTTTGTCTACTTATATTGAATGTTATGTTTATGTTATGTTTGTTTACCTATGTTTGTCTACCAATATTGGATGTTATATTTATGTTATGTTGGATTTATTTTGATAATGCAAGTTTGAAAATAACACAAAAATGATCTATGAAATACAAACATAGTCCATCGAAATGATAAAATACAAACATAGTTCAACAAAATGTAAAAATACATAGTCCATCAAAATGTAAAAATACGAAACATAGTCCAAATCAGAAATAATAATATTGTGTTGGTTGACTAGGTTGAGTGTCATAATCTTCTTGGGTGTCTCTCCAATGTTGTGTCACCGGATGGTCAGGCTCATGACCACCTAATCAACCTCAACCGTGATATATGCTCCTGGGTCGGCTTGATCCTATCTTCAATCATCCGTGCTAGTGCAACTCCAACATGCTGAGAACGCTATCAAAAAAGTATGTTCAAACAAAATTAGTTCATTACAACAATTGTTTGAAATTAAATACTGAAACATCTCAATTATCATCGTACCGTGATAAACCGAGTCGCAAGAGAAGGCTCATATCCGGAACCAACACCTATTCATGACTCTCGCAATAAATACGGGTGACAATATCGGACATACCAATGCATGTACCGTGTCGTGTCCTGCCATGGGACATACGCATATAAAGTACTCCTGACAAAGCTCAAACACACGGACGAATGACGGCTCTCCCACATGTACACCTCGGGTGAAAAATCTAACATATAAGTCCTCCCCGAGTTTGGCCTATGCCTACGTACTAGGACAATAGGTGGGGGGGATGTCCTGGATCCGTCCAAACTGTCGAACGACCCTCTCTGGCATATAATGCTCAAATATCGAGTCATATCTGATAGTCCCTCTATACATGGACACTTCTAGGTGTCCTTCCCATCGCATAGATCTACCAGAGAACGCGAACCACATAACGCTAGAGGCATCCATGCTCTCTAAGACACCACGGATCTGTGATAAATGTCTCTCTAAATGCACACCCGTACGATATGCAAAGCTCTCAGTGCCCACAGGGTCATCTCTACTCCGACGTCCCATGTTCGGATGAACCTCAAAACATGGGAAATATGTAGAGATCCAATGCTGGAACCAGCATGTACAAATGTTAATTCAAAAAAAACTTTTATTTTGGAAGAAAAAAACAAGGCATAAATATCTTACCCATATGAGCGGACTAAATCCGGCCATCTGCCTCGTATCTGTGCACGAGCCCTCCCCCAACTGTCGATATACGTTAGCAAGGGTGGAAGTGCCCCATGCCAACTGATGAGTAAGCCTATGATCTCGAACGAAGGTCAAGAGTTCCCACTTGACCTTGTTGCCCGTCTTGTCCATAAAAAGTGAGTACCCGAGAAACAACAATAGCAACATAGACGCAATTGCTTTCGCTGGACCACCTCTCTCGATCATTGCCTGCATCCTGGACTCTATATCTACTGTACAAAATCCACTATTCACACGGATCTGATGCCACTCAGCCTCTGTCCAATCCCCGAATAAATGATGTGTCGTTTCCCGTATAACCGGCCACGAATCAAAAGCTCCCAGGTCAGGTTCGTCTATGCAAAGCCCGGTAATGTGAAACACATCATGCAATGTGTCATCTCCCAAAAGGCATGTGAAATGAGTTCGTCTCGGGATGCCACCTCTCTACAAATGCATGGATAAGAGTATGATCCACATTGCTCATCTGGATCGTGAATAATGGACGTAACCCCGAGTTATCAACTATAGTCCGCCACCCTGCATCTACGGGAGTGTCCATATACGTACGTAGCAAGCTATTCAGGGCCGCACTAGTCCTCCGGACTCTACGTACATCACTCTATTGAATAAAATAAATATTATTAACAATATTGGAAGTTGTGAATGTTTTTTTTATAAGTATAACGAATAGGAGCTTACGTTTGCCTCCGGATCAATCCAAATAGCTCTCGCTTTATGCGTCCCGTAATCTACCAATATATCAGTAGCGAGAGGCTGTCCGGTTTCAGTATCGAGAATATCATTCGGCCACACATTTGTTGGATTCACATCGGGTTGCGAAGCAAAACCCGATGGTCCAACAAATGACGGACCCGCATCCATCGAAGGATAGTGAGGTGAGGGATGAAAGGTGGAGGGTTGCACTAACGATTCTTGATAAGCAGACGGTTGAAGCTGGTCCTCCTCCACATACTCCATGTTTAAATCAAAATTCATCTCGCGTCTCGGTCGTTCAGTAGGTTGAGGTTGAGTGCATGGATCGATATCCTCTCCGAATGTAGTAGAAAAATACGGGGATGAGATTGGGGGTGTACGGACATCTGAAGTGTCCAGAAGATATGAAGAAGAGGCGTCGAACCTAAGAAATGATAAATCGTCCATGTTTTGTATCGTGGACGGCCCTCCTAGATCTACTGGTGGGTTGCATATACAAAATTATAATTGCATGGATAATACTAAAATTATATTTATAAATTTACTAACTTAAATTACTAACTTCATTTTACTAACTTACATTTAATCTAAAATCTATATATATATATATATATATAAAATTTACTAATTTAAATTTAATCTAAAATATAGTAAAATAAATTTGCTAACTTAAATTACTAACTTCATTTTACTAACTTACATTTCATCTAAAGTATATATATATATACCAACACAAATTTTATCTAAAATTTACTTAAATTTAATCTAAAATATAGTAAAATAAATTTGCTAACTTAAATTACTAACTTCATTTTACTAACTTACATTTCATCTAAAGTATATATACATGGGAAGTGTTCAAGTAAGGCTCATTATTCCGGTACGGCCGTGCGGCCGTCTGTACGGCCGACACGTGTCCCGGAAATTTTTTATTTTTTTATTTTTTTTTATTTTTTTTTCTGAACGAGTTTTTTTTTTGTTTTTTTAAACGAGTAAAAGTAATAGTTCAAAACTTATTATGGAATAGTTCATAACTTATAAAAGGATAGTTCATGAATTATAATAGAATAGTTCATAGTATAAAATTTATAAAGGAATGAAAGTAATAGTTCAAAACTTATTAAGTAATAGTTCATAACTTCTAAAAGGATAGTTCATGAATTATAATAGAATAGTTCATAGTGCAAAATTTATAAAGGAGTGAAAGTAATAGTTCAAAACTTATTATGGGATAGTTCATGAATTATAATAGAATAGTTCATGAATTATAATAGAATAGTTTAAAGTGCAAAAATTCATAAAGGAGTGAAAGTAATAGTTCAAAACTTATTATGGGATAGTTCATGAATTATAATAGAATAGTTCATGGATTATAATAGAATAGTTTAAAGTGCAAAAATTCATAAAGGAGTGAAAGTAATAGTTCAAAACTTATTAT
>BSUD01000002.1:124136183-124228683 GCA_033239045.1 Fagopyrum esculentum
ATATATATATATATATATATATATATATATATATATATATATATATATATATATATATATATATATATATATATATATATATACATATATATATATACATATATATATATATACATATATATATATATACCAATACAAATTTCATCTAAAATTTACTAATTCAAATTTTATCTTAAATATAATAATATAAATTTACTAACTTAAATTACTAACTTCATTTTACTAACTTACTTACATTTTAATTTTTTTATCTACAATATACTAATTTAAAATAAACTAATATAATTTTACTAACTTTTATTTCACCTAAAATCTACAAATATAAATATACCAACATTAATTTCATCTAAAATATACTCATCTAAAATATACTCATGTAAATTTACTAATTTAATGTTGCCGGATTTTGTGCAGCTTCGTGTATTTCGGCGTTTTCCAGCGCAATTCTTTCCGCACGTCTTTGTCTTATGGCTTCCCTCTCCGCTTCCGTTCGTACCATTTTTGAAAATGATAAGAAGCTTCAAAAAATAATTCTATTTGATTGAGAAAATTTTTGCTCTAATTTCTTCTCCTCTCTCGCATATATGAGAGCTGAATTAACTTGAATATATAGGAAGAAAGGAAAGGAAAGGAAAAGGGTCACGAGAAGGGTTGGTCACGGGTTAGGGAATCCGATCATCGGGAAGGAACGTCGCATGGGGAAGGGAAAGAAGGCAGCTGTCCGTTGGACCCAAAATGGCCTCTCGCACCCTATGTGCGAGAGCCTTGAGAATTGCTGTCCGACATTAATGCAAAAAACAGTGTATATGGACAGTGTACTTTTTTGACTATTATTTAGCCTCTCGCACATAGTGTGCGAGAGCATTGGGAAGGGAAATTCCTTTCTTGGGAGTTGCAACATTAAATTTTTGTTTTTTTTTTGAATTTTTTTTACTCTCTCGCACATTGTGTGCGAGAGGCATGTTTTTTATGGGTGCCATCATAAAATATTAATGGGTCCGAATAAGGGGTTTGTTTCTTTTTTTTCTTTTAAATGAATTTATTTAATTTTTATAAGGGAAATAAATTTGGAGGAATTACATGTGCAGTAACCCTAAATTTCGTGATGTGCAATAAGATCAATTGATGAAAGAAGGTGTTCTATTTAGATCAATCAAGCAGTTTTATTGATTTCTCTAAAGATTTGCTTAAGTTAAACTAATTTAAAGTTATCCAGTTTAATCAGAAAGTTGACATAAGTATTATAATTTTTTCAAGGATATTGTCAAGATACTTTGATACATTAATGACTAATAGATTATCATCGTCAGCAATCTAATGATAATGTCTCTTATAATAAAGTTGGATGAAGACTCGCATATACAAACAATAATCCATCTGAGTTTGACAAATGGAGCAATAGACTTGACCCATTTGATATTGTTTCCTTCTTTGGGGATTTTTTTTTAATTTCCTCTTTGTGTGCACTATCTTGAATGCGGTTGTTTGACCAGATTTTAAGTTGATATTTGATGAATTCACTAGTACTAATGTATTGGTGATACTTCTTGTTTCATTTTGAAAGATAATGGTATTTCTTGAATACCAAATACCTCACCAAATTGTTGCAAGCTGTAACAACCATGTCTAGGATGATGATCCTGTAACCGCGGGCCGTCCTTGTCGCGGCACCGTGATCGCGACAAGGACGGCCCGCGATCGCGATTTAGCAGGGTGGACGGCCGACTTTATAGCCGCTATTCTTTCTTTTCTTCCTTCTTAAGTTTTTCCCTTTCTTCGTCTGGAGGGTTTAGTGATCTCTTTCTAGACCTTCTTTATTCCTCTCTCAAAACCTCCTTCTGCATATTAAAGAAGAGTGGTAAGCCCTCTCTTCTTTCTCCTTTCTCTTTTCATTGTTCTTCCTTTCTTCTCTTTCCTTATTTTGGATTCAACAAGGATGTCCTTGTGGGTTATGTAACCCTTGGAGTTTGGTATGTATGTGTTGAGAAGGGCAAGATTGCTTTTGATGATTTCTTGAGTGGATTAACTGAAAGATCTGTCGAAAAGTACGAAGAGTTGTGCTCTGTTGGGGAAACCGCACCCGCGCCCCACATGTGCCGCCCCCACGCCTTTAGACGTGTATAAAACCGTTAGCTAACATTCTATACATAAGTATAAAGGTAAAAGCACAAACACACAATATATACAATCAACATGCAACACTCAATCCTTTTATTATCTTTAATTAGGTGATAGGTTATTACTAATGATACTTATTTTGTGACACGAGGGATTCCCAAACCTCGCCCCTGTCCCCGTTTACCAACGCGGAATGGTACTAATGCATCTGACCGTCTACCTGACTGGGCTGGTCGCAGGGAGCCTCCTAGACTCTCGCAAGAGCTCGGCAGATGATGTCACGACCCGTTATCATACACTTGGGTCAATTACGTCAATAATAAAATCGGCCTAATCATGTTTCGTTGTTTATCATAACTAACAAACACCACTCATACACATTACACACATACAAGAAGCCAGCTAAGTAAGTCCGTGGACTTACCTGGATCAGATCTCGACTTTCTAATTCGCAAATCGATCTGTACAATAGGAATTCAGTGGCCTGTCAAAGGAGGCAAGTGTGTCAGCACACTTTCTGGGTGATTAGAAGTCTAAGACTTCTAAGATAGTAGCTCTTAATAGAACGGAATTGATTACAGTATTAATTTATGGTAAAATGACTATTTTACCCTTGGTCTCGAAACTTCCAAAAATTTCCTAATTCATGCCTAAACTCTTATTTGAGACTAAAGAGTCATATTCTAACTCCTAAAGATGAGTTTGGTTACAAACTAGCAATTTACCCATTCTTCTTATTTTCCGAAAGGTCATTAAGATCCAACTTCGGCTTCAAATATAAAATTCGAATAATCTTATAAAAATTCCGAGATAATTCCCTAGATCATCTATGATATCTCATCTACTTTTAGGAGCAAGAATTTCTTAAAACTGTTCAACTATCACTTCTACAAAAATTTCTGAAGTTGGTTACAACACTTAACAAACAACACATTGTCTTAACTTTGAAAAATCATAGCTCCTAAACTACTCGCTGGATTTATCCCAAATTTTGATATGTTCTACAACAATATGTCAACTATATCATATCCAAAATTCAAGCCCAACGGAGATCAAGAGCTTATTCAAAACCATCTCACAAAACAACATCACTTGCTGTTTTCCCCAACACTCAGCAGTTATAAAAACTGCATGAGGAACCAACTTTGCAACATCATAACTCTCCAACCGTAACTCCGATTCCTATAAAATTTTAATATGCTTTACTATGCAATACTATCTATGACATATCCAAAAACCAGCAAAAAAGAATGAGTTTAGCATACCTAAATCTGGCCTAGAAGTTGGATCCTCAACACAGTTTTGAAAATTCAGAAAAAGGCTGAAGCTTCACAGATCTACAGATAGGAACCCCAAGTCAGGTTAAGGGAGGTTTAAATCTCGATCAGGACCTGAGGAAGAAGGGAAGTAGGAGAGGAGAAGGAAGGACTCACCCTGCTGCAACTGCCGTGATGTACAAAGGGATCGAAGGCTTGATGGCGCCTAGACTGAAGATCGACGAGAAGGGTGAGGGAGATGAGTCATCTTCACTGGCTGGGACACGAAGAGGGAAGCAAGGCCAATGGTTCTTCTGCAGAAGGTAAGATGGGGAGAATGGAGCGTTGAAAGTGGACAGAAGAGGGAACCGTGGTTCACGGCTGAAACGGTCCTTATTTTGCGTAAATCCAAGTGCAGTTATAGAAGGTCTTCATTCACTCAGCAGCTGTTACGTATTGAAAGGAGGGAGAGGGAGGGCCGGCTGTTCCAATCAGCTCCATGGCTGCTAGGTAAGGAGCAGCAGGCCCGTCTTTTCCTTGGGCTGTTGAAGGCGGGCTGGCTGGGCAATAGTAGGTCCGGTGTGGGCTGGAGCAAGGCCAGAAGATGGGCTGAAGTTGTTGGGTCAAGCAGAAACTGAAGCAATCCGGGCTGGGCTGCAATAAAACAAGAGAGAAAGATGGGCTGAAATAAGAGTCAAAATTATGTGGGCTGAGTTTGTCAAAACTTGTCAAAAACTCGTCATGGCTTTGTCAGGCCCATGCATGACTTCGTCACAGAGTTGTCGGGCTTCGTCATGACCTCGTTTCAGCTCTGTCATGGTCTCGTCACAACTTTGTCACATTCTCGTCTCAGCCTTGTCATGATCACGTCTAAAGTCGTCGTTAAAGATTAATTATAAGAATTAGGGTTTGATATAAATTATCATTTTATGTGAATTAAATTCTACATAAAATGATAAAATTTGTGAAGAAAGAAATACTAGATAGAATGGGAACCGTCAACGGCTCGAAGTCCGAATTGATTCGGAATTAAACGGAATAACAATTCCGGATATTACATCAGTACCCCCTTAAAATAAGTTTCATCCCGAAACTTAGAACAAGGTACTTAATTAATTGACTTCCATAGATAAACTAGTATGTCCTAGTCTCACTAAATTTTTATTCGTTTCCTAAACTTCTCTAACCTTATCAACGCGTAACGAAAAAAAAATTGGTCGTTATATCAGATCCCCTCAAAATAAGTTTCGTCCCAAAACTTAGGGTAAGACAATTCTGGTCGGCCTTTAAGGCACCAAATGGGAGTGTTTGATCACTACACAAAAGTCTCGTCGTTTCCACATCTAAGTTTCCCGCACATCAAGATTACCAAAAACACACATCACTGACTAAACACTCAATCATGAAATAAACACGCAGTCAAAAGAAAAAAAAATATCACACATCCAAGGTCAAGCCCTAACTCGTCACTCTCGAGGTTACAACTATCACTACATAGGTCTTTGAAAGGTTATGTCTCTTACTATCCCCAATATCTTAGGTAGCCTTATCAGCTTTTCATAAAACCACGAAATCTTAAATCTTTTCAGGTATTTAGAACGAAAGCGTCTGCTACCACGTTCTAGAGTGGTTACGGGATATCTCACCGGTATCATCCGGCTTAACTGTCTGTTCCTCTAATATGATAACCTAACCCGTCTCTGGTAGGTATCTCTCCACTGAAATTCTCAAACTCAGTTCCCAAACTTAGTCTCCATCTCTGGTAGGTATCTCTCCACTAAAATTTGATAATTTTGGGTTCGTTTGACCTCATAGTTCTTGACTTTTGACATGAGTTACTATCGATTGGCATATTTTTTACCTATCATGTGAATCATTCTTCATATTATCTTCCTCGTATTTCCATTTTTTAGCATAACCATCGAATCAATTTTGACCTTCTTGTTGAGAATCCGGCCTCTGACTTGAGTACAACATTTGCTTCCATGTAAATTTCATCCAATGGGGTACTCAAATCCTCATTACTTGAACATCGCAATAATTTGAATCCACGCTCGATTTCTTCTAGCTTTACGGATCGGATTTGATTCATCTACCGAATATGCTTAACTCGTGACTTTCTCTCCCTTACTTTCTTGTATGCTCATTTTGTCTCCAACTTTGTGCTTTCTTTTACTTTGTCTATTTTACCAATCCCCGCTTATACGACTTCACCCTAAGATATTTGGACGTTTGCATGGTTTCGTGCTTCCATGTACGAGATCATTTTGTGAGGACACTTTGAACTTTGAGACTTCGCTCCTTCCACTGACTTATTTTGTTTTTGCCCTCGTTTCTTCTTGGTTCTCGTTGCACAAGTTGTTTTTTTGTGTCCATTGCTTTTTGAGCTTCTTTTCTCCTCTTGAAATATTTTTTTTCCCGTTGCAAAATTACTTGAACTTTTTGGCAAGAACTTGGAGATCGTTTAATAATGAATTTGGTGTAGTAGACAAATGCTCTTGAGTATGCCCCCACCTTTTAACCTTCTGATGATATTTGTGCTTTACGATCGAACTCAATATTGCCCCTTTGTTGTGATCATGCTACATCTGTTTTGAATCGACTCACGTCTTCGTTTCTTCGTCAAGCTAAAACAAAGAAGAAGAAGAAGAAGAAGAAGAAGTAGAAGAAGAAGATACCATAATAAGCTTGATATGTATAAACTTGAATCACCCATATGGACCTTTCTTCTAATATATGCTTAACTCTCTCCTTCTTCAATTTTGTCTTGAGCTTTTGAAAATGTCACAAATTCCTTTTACATTTGAATCGTTTTGATAATGAACACGTGAACATATCCCGACCCTTTCTTGGCTTAATATCCCGTCTTCTTTATTTACTTGCACTACAGAAGTCATTTGCAAGGCACATATAGCCTTCTGGTGTTTTTGTTTCACACTCTTCCCGTCGTATTTGATTTGTATCTCCATAATCTTATGAAAATAAGGACAAAGTTTTTGGTAAGATCTTGCGCTCCAAAATTTGATTCGTTGGCGTGCTTGCGGTCGGCATGACTTTTGATGTGGTACCGGTGGAAGATATTTTCTTTTCAACGAGACCACGTATAAATATATTGAACGAGGCATTTGCTTTGAATCAACAATCACGGTTCGGGTGCTTTGTTCCTGCTCGATGTGAAAACAAATACAATATATATATATATATATATATATATATATATATATATATATATATATATATATATATATATATATATATATATATATATATATATAACAAGGTAAAGAGTATAATGACGGCATGAAAGGCTCATCTCAATGTTGAATAAAGAAATTTCCTCCCTTGTAGGTGTTTCTCCTTCGGCATCTCATCAAACCATAAGTTACTCTTTTATGTGGCTTGATTTTTTGCAAAACAAAGATCGAAGAGAAGCCTTCTTCGTATTTTCAATCTCATATTTTTAATAGTCTTGCGTCCACCATACAAGTATTTGTTTAGTTCATGAGCTTTTGGAAAAATCTCTACAATATATCTCATTTTTTATATTTAAAGAGGATCTAATAAAACCGTTGAGAACTTGAAAGGAGGGGAATTAAACACAATTAACAACCCCTCTTAATTTCCCTTAGCCGTTTCTTTTCTCTTCTTAGTGAATATAGAAGATTTAGGCTATTAAATTGCTTCTCAATTAATTTGCTAGTGCTAAACGCCATTTTCTATTCCTTTTGCTGCAAGTAACAAGACCCATTTTAATTTAAAATTAAAATATGGGTGATTAGTCTTATGATACAATTAATACACCATAATCAACATATTGTAACAACTAAAACATTGTTTTTTGATTCCCCCGTAGTAATGTGCCTTTAGTAGCTTGATTTGATGCCCTTTTTACAAAATAAAAATGGGAATTACATACTATGATAACCCTCTTTTTTTTTTTATCTATTATTACTTGAAGAGAGTGAATTTTGATCAAACAATAATATTGGACGACTAACTACAAAAGGTCGCATATAGCACTAAATTAGGATAACAAAGATTTTATAAACTGTAAATCATTCCTCTTTATTCATGGATTAAGCGATCATGGTAATAGCCCATGAGGATGCCTGTTGAAGGGTGAACCGATGTAGATCGATCAAATAAAATATATGGGGCCTAACTTGAATAAAAAAATGTCCCGATATAAGTTTGTATAAAAAAACTTGGGTTTAAATTATAGCCATAGTTACTGAAAATTTCAGGCTAATCACGAATACCTCAAATTCATTAAATTTTATACCTCAAAAGTTGCCCCCGAACTTTGAACGCGCGAGATTAATTGAACGTGTTTAAAGTTCTTCTTTTGTTGATTGGTTTACAAAGGCTAAACAACATATTCAACATCAATGCGAGTCTCCTCAATAAACACTACTAGCGGAAATATTCCAACTTAAAAGACTTGTATCTCCCATGTAAATTGGGCTTGGACGTGCGGTTTTACTAATGGCAACTTGCATCTTAACTACCATAATTTTTTTGAGGTATGGGCACGTAGAGATTTTTGGATTTGTTTTGACTTGGTAATTTGGCATTTAACTTTGGCTGGAAGGCTATTTGGGTCATATCTATCGTCGATTTTAGTCATTTGCCATTTTTGTGGATGAAAATTCGGGTACGAGGCTTCATGCCATGGAGATTCATTTGACTACCGAAATATGCAATTAAATGTTTTGTATCATAATACCCATATCATTTGCAGTTTCAACATGTTAGCTTTTGTTTGGAAATTTTGGGGGCTTTCAGTCTTGGTTTAGATATGAGAAGACGTGAGAAAGAAAATGACCATTTTTTTGTGTGGCTACATATAGACTAGCTAGATTGTTTATGTACCCCCTTTGTGAGGGATCAAGCCAGTCGTAGTTCTTAGAGAGCCAATTTGATTTTATATTCTCACATGCAACACCAAAATAATTCGAACCCACCTTCTATGAAGGGCTTTCTAAACTATCTTGACTATCATTTGCATTGAAAAATTTTTAAATCCTTGGCTTTGGAATCAACTTTGATCTAGGATTTGCAACTGAATCTGAGATTCGATGATTTGAGATCAAATTTTCTTGTAGCCCGTAAATAGTCATTAAGTCTTGACATACTTCTTAGTACCATTTAACCTTCATCTATATCCTTTATATTGATGAAAAATATAGATCATGTAGGTTAGATCCACTTTTATGATTTTGTTTTCCTTCTCGCGTTCCTCAGCAATTATCAACCATTTGAAGGCGTTTTTTGTGGAACTCTACGACTTGTAGCCTTCAGTCAACGAAGAAAACATGACTTTAACCTCTTCAGCAGCTTTTGTGTCTCTTGACCCTCGGTGATAAGCTATGTTTGCTTGGTTCATATAATCATCTATTTCTTGATCTATTTGTTGTAAGCCTTCATGTGTCTTTCTTGTCAACTTTATCGAGCTTTTGACTCACAAATGATGGTGGTACGTCACTTCTGGATGTTATTTGTGCTTTTGAAATACCAAAACTTGATGATCGCTTGATCATAGTGTCATTGGCTTGATCACATTTTTTTTAAAGTAATTCACTTTGGTAGAATTTCTAATCATTGAGAATTTTCTTGCGTAAACTTACCCTTGTAAAAGGGTCTTGACGTTCACACATTAATTTGGTGTTTCTTTGGTCCCTTTGAAGATAAAGAATCACAATGTAGTACCCATCTATTCTTCTTCTTTTCACCCTTGCTGAAACACTTATTGACTAACAATGTTTCATTTGATCAAGTTGGTTAATCTCGTTTAGAAGAATAACTCAACTAGTCACGAGGGAGCCCATCAACTTCTAAACAACCTCTTTATCTTGTACTTTAGAATGTACTTGGACGACACCTTAAGGCAAAAACCTTTTATTTTCTTTATCTCTTTTTTTGTTGAGGTATGTGACACTTTGAAGTTAAGACAAATATTTTTTCAATCTCTTTATCTTCATCGACACAAGAAATCACGCAACATTGGCAACTTCTTCTTTATGGCTCATATCATCACTGCATTTTGCATATTCGTCTTCAAACAAAGTATCTAGTTAAAACTCCTTTAAGGTGGAATGACCTATTTCACTTTGTATAAGTTCTTCTATATTTTCGAACCTTTTTGTTTTATTCCCTTTTTCTTTTTCTCTAAGTCTGCATTGCATTTCTTGTTGTTAGGTTTTGTCCTATATGTCTTGAAGTAGGATATACTATAAATTGGAATGACTTCTTCTTGAGGATTTGGTTTTTAATGATTGACGTTTGCTATTTTAAAAAAGCTATCGTCATTATCTAAACGCATTTATTTGGAGTAGTGAGACAATGAGTGTCCCACAACTTTCAAACTCTCCCGACGTGGTTAAGAGCTTTGATATGGTTAAGAGCTTTGATATTTTACGGGGTTAAGGATGTGCCTCAGTGACATCTATCACGAACATGGTGTTTGGTGAAGCGAGATGTCGTATTGCATTTGCCCCCTCAATTTCAGTATTTCCTATAATGCAAATTTCCTCCTTTTTATTCTTAAGGACATACCTATCAAACTAATACTTGAATGCAAATTCAGTCTCTAATAATTCTTTCAATTCCATTCTCGTCGGTATATTTCAAACATTGATGAAGTGTTGAGGGGATGAATTTTATCGAATGAAGCCAATTTCGTCCCAACAAAGCATTATACGAGGTGTTTGCTTCTATAACATGGAAAAGAGCGTCTTTGTATAATTCACCCATCTCCACCTTCAATGCAATGGTCCTCAAAGCTTTTTTGCCCCACTTGGTTGAAACCCTGAATTGTGAGCAACTTTGGGGATAAGTGTCGGGCATTTAATCCCATCGATGTCAAAGCTTTTAACGGAAGAAGATTTACTGTTGACCCGCCATCGAGTAAAATCCGGTTTATTTTTGTGTCACCGATAACACCTGTCATATATAACGGCCTATTGTGTCCCTCACTTCCTAATTGGAGATCTTCGTCCGAAAAGGTGATGGCGGCCATACATGGGTAACAATGAGATGATGGGTACAATGACACATCATTGACTTCAATGGGGTCAACTTGATCTTTGTAATCCTCGGGATCCATAAGAGCTTGAATTAGGGCTTTCCTTAGATCTTTAGACATTTGTAAGGCATCGTATACACTCAAATGTGCGGGGATGCGCTTAATATGGCTAACAACATCATAATGAGTTTTCTCCTCTTATGAGGAGCATCTCGTATTGATATGGGGATCCGATGAGTCCGATCTAGGCCATGTGATCCTTTATCACTTACTTTCTCTACATGTATCTAGTTATTAACACCTTAGTCTTGACTTGTAGCCTTTGTTGTTTCCTCGGAAGGTGACACCACCTCTTTTTCCTTTCCTTTTAATTGTGGGGGAGGTAGTTGACGACCAGATCGAAGAGTGATTGCATTTGCTTCTTGCTGCGCTTCTTCACATTCATCGGCTTAAGAGACCATGCAATATTGGACAACTTCTTCTCCCCAAAATAAATCCTCATCATCATCTGATGAGTCTTCCTTGGTAAACTCTTTAGGAATGAAATCCTTCGAGGTAAAAGGAACTCGTTGAGGTTGAACATACTCTTTGTCAGACTCGTTTTTGGGCTTCTTTGTTTTCTTACTCTTCTTCTTATTTTTCTTACTTTCTTCTTATCGGGTTTTCTTCCGATCATTCTAAAGCCCGGAGGAGTAGACTATTAAGTAACTGCTTGTTGAGGGCTTATATGCTTTTTGGACAGTTGTCATTCGAAAAGACTATCATCATCATCGTCCGAGAATAGATCCTCAATATCAGAACACATCATGATTTCATACAACGTCGTTATACCCGGTCCATCTCTTGGCATGTCACGATAAGCCCATACTACTCGGATATCATCGTCAACCCGAAATTGCGTAGCTACTCCCATGAAAGGTAATGAAGTTGTAGGGATGCTTCATTCTCCAAATCTTCTAATACTGCCTCGTCTACTTCCAGATTTACGTGGATCGGTGTGGGTGCTTGTAGCATTCTTTCCACTTCCGATGCTGAAACTGAGTTCACTATTGCCGATGAACTTTTTGACTTAATTCCTTAGATCTCAATCTCACCTTTGTTGATCAACCACTCTATCCTAGCCTTGAGAACATTGCATTCTTGTGTTGGGTGACCGAGAATCCGGTGGAACGGGCAATACTTTAGGTCGTTTATCATACCCATTTCATTAGGCCTTTTCGGCTCAGGAAGTATCAAAGCTTTGATAGCCATAAGCTCATCAAATATCCCTTGAACATCGTCATCATCAAAGGGATACTTCTTTTTCTTTCTCTCTTGCATGGTAAGCTTTTTGTTATTCTCTTGCCCTCTATCTCTACCTTGAGTTCTAAAGTTATTCCCAACACTAGAGGTGTTTCCACCAGTTTTAATGAATGTGCTCATGGATTCACCCTTCTTTTGTGGTTTTCTTCCTTCATCTCTCCTAAACTCATTTGATTGTGTCCAAGTGGTTGCTACCTTTTGTCGATCTAGTTGACGTTCAACATTGCAAGTCTTTGACACCAATGCATCAAACGGCAGAGGTTGCGCACTACCGACGTGTACAACTAATTCAGGGAACAAGGTGCACATTTGAACACATGCTAACTCACTAATTTTCTCATGGCATTGGAGCCTTAGACTTCTCCATCTTGCTATAAAGTCATTTCCTAGCTCGTTTGATTTTTGGTGCGTGTTGGCAAGTCCATGATGGAAGTTTTCGCCTTTGTACTCACAAATTGAGCAAGGAAAACCCTTTGCAAATCATCCCATGTTTCAATCGACCCCGGATGCAGTTGGGTGTACCACGTGAATGCCGACCCTTTGAGTGATTGGACAAATTGTCTAATGAGCAAGGCATCACTCAAAGTTGTTTCACCACATGCCGAGCAAGATGCTCAAGTGGTGAACCATGTATACCATCAAATTTGTTAAAATTTGGCCTTTGATATCTGTTACGCTAGGAAATAGCACAAAAAGCTTTAAATTTATAACTCGAACTAAATCCTAAACTACCTAGCGAAACCCGCAATGTACGGGACGTTTGTAGTAGGGATAGTATTCCGAGGTCGAACACAAAGACTAAGGTGAAATTGATTCGATTTGTGATTGAGTTTAGTAAAGACCTAGGTTGAAGGAAAAAAAAGAAAGAAAGAAATGAAAATCTCAAATGTTTTTGGTTGGTTTTTAGTGATCAATCAAGGATCACAATTCATGCAAAATAAACACACAACTAAACTATGAATCAACACAAATAAACAAGCTAAACAAGATATAGATCAAAGAAAGAAAAGACGGATTCTAGGGGTTGGAAATTCCGGTTATGGCATAGGACTCAAGTTATCTATTCATTCCTTGGATTAACCATGTTGGAGTTAAGTGTTTCTAGATTGGGATCATTTACCGGGTAGGTCTCATGATCCACTAGTCCATTCCCTAGGTCTCATTACCGGGTAAGTCTCTAAGAACCTAAAGGACGGAATTCTACTCAAACCGGATTGTTATCTAGAGATCCAACCTATCCTCACCGGGTAAGTCTCGGAAGGGCTAGTCCTAAGCTACCATCCAGCATACTTAATCCAATGGCGGCTTATTAGGCTCACCACTACCTAAGGTTTGTTATCTTTGGAATCTAAGAGTAAGGATTACCGGGTAAGTCTCTCCTAACGCTTAGTTGCTAACACTAGGTCACCCTAGGATAGATTTAACTCAACAAACACTTAGGATTTTAAAATTCTAACAATCTAAGACTAGATCCACCGAACCAGGGAAAATCACGGTTTGTTCTACCTAAACCACGGCCGTGATTTGGCAAGAACTACCCGTGATTCCTAACAGCAGCTATGTTCATGCACACGAGTCATCCAAAGGTAAATCTAAGTCCGTCCTATCATAGCCCTAGTCATAACCATCATTTCCTTACCCTAGAACCACATCTATTTAGCCTACAACGTTCATAATAGAAATCGAAACAAGCAAACATAAAATCATGACATCCATTTGCAAGATGATGAAGGAAAAAAGATGAACAAATGAACTAAAACAAAACCAAGCTGA
This sequence comes from Fagopyrum esculentum, assembly GCA_033239045.1. Classification (NCBI taxonomy): domain Eukaryota; kingdom Viridiplantae; phylum Streptophyta; class Magnoliopsida; order Caryophyllales; family Polygonaceae; genus Fagopyrum; species Fagopyrum esculentum. Next base: position 124,149,657 of record BSUD01000002.1, read on the forward strand.
AAATAGAATTAGAGTAACTCACAATCCTTCTTAAGGAAGGTTCAAATGGTTCATACAACTCTAGAAATAGAATCCGGAATTCTTCACTACAAAAACTATCAAGGTGTGGTAATGGTGTGTGTTTTTCTTCTCCTCTTCAATGGAGTTCTTCTTCTTCCTTTTTGACACTTTCCTTCCTAGAAAGACTTCTTGTTGAGAGAATATTTTTGTTAGAGGATAATGGATAATGGAGAGCTGCTCCAAGATGCTTTTCCCAGCCAATGCAGGACCACTTTTATAACAAATTTTGCATGAGCTGGCCATGAGAGTCGTGGCACAGCTGTCACAAGAATCTGGAAAAATCCACGGGTAGAACCACGGTCGTGGTCTTGGTCTAGACCGTGGTTTGCTCCAGAAGCTTCTTCTAGGCTCGTTAAGCCATGGTTTGGTGCATGGCTTGTGTTGGCAAGGTTCCATGAGTCCTCCTTAGCCTTTAGCTTGTGTCCTAATGAGTCCGAGGGTGTGTCATCTAGATGAACGATCCTCAAACGTATCGTTTTGGCTCCTAAATCTCCCGAAATACCTACAAAGCAACGCACAAGTCCGCGTAGACGTCTATCTCGACAAAGTACGTGATTTGAGTGCAAACGCCGTGAGCTAATGCTAAACCATGCATGAATGAGGGGGAAACCTATCTAAATGAGTGTCTAAAACTAAGTCATAAATCGTGTTATCAAAATACCCCATACTTAAGGTTTGCTCGTCCCCGAGCAAATTCTCAATTATAGAACACGAGATAACATGATTTATGTATGCAGAAAAATGGCAAAATCTTTTTGAGTTTGTGCTTCTATTATTGGATCACCTTCAAAGTCATGTTTCATGGCAAAGGATAAACAATCATGCATCAAACAAATGAAGACATGGAAAGACAATTGTGCTTAACTCAAAAGTATGCATGAAATGTAAAGATGAAGAAGTCAAGAAGATCAAGGGTACATCCAATCTAAATCACTAAGTCTTACAAACATGCAAATAGGTCATAAGGTCTTGTGAAATAAAAGGCCAAGAAATGTAGTGATTAGGTGGGGATGGTAAGGTGTTGCCACCTTATGAGTCACATTGTCCCCAATGTGATTAGGTGGGGATTTTCTAGGTTATGATGTTAATCCGGGAATGGAACTAACTCCACAATCTTGTCCTCGATCAACTTCCCCCAAGTGTATATTTTCCTCTATCTTTTCCTTCTTTTCTTTTTCTTTGACTTATTTTTGAGACATTGACATTGGTGTACAAAAGCCGAAACCTTGGTGATTAGCCATCCTCGGGCTTTTTCTATTTTTCGAGGTGCATCCACACCGGGCACACATACCAAAGCTCATTAGGGCTATTGATTTATTTGACTTTGGCAAGGCACCAACACCCGATTATGTGAAGTGTACCGAGTTATTTGTCATTTAAACCAACGCCCCCAGACCTATATTTTTGGCTACACTTTCACAACAAATTTAGCATGACATTCATTCATTAACATCTTCACCCCATACTTGCTTTTCACACACATCAACATACTAACATGCTCCTATTCCCGGATGGGTCAAAAGAGGTCAATTTATATCCATTGAGGTGCTCAAACAATCATGATCAAGATGAGAAGTAGAGAAAGATGAATTGCCTCATTCATTCCTAGATGGTATGCAAGAACTATCATGTAATTTCGATCTTCCATACTCAATCATTTCTAGGCAAACATCATGATCACAAATCATTCATAGAATTTCAAGAGAAGTACTTCAAGTCCACATATGCAATCATCAATTTAACACATGAGGCCATCCATAGTCAATCCACAAGACAAGATTCATCATTAGGATCATATCCAAGCCTAGAAAGCACAAAATTTTTTTAAAATTTTCTGATTTTTATGGTATTTTCGAAATGAGTATGTACAATGCAAGATATGTGAAGATTTTAAACTATCCTAGATGCTCATCATGCAAAGGATCATGCAAACCCCACCCCATACTTAGAAACACATTGTCCCCAATGTGTAAATGAAGTAAAGAGAGTGAAAGAAGGTTCTCACAATGTAAAAATGGTTTGCTATGGTATTTGGGATTTCTCAAGTGAATTGATGTTGGATGATCCTATCAACCATGGTAGAGAGCTCTAAGCATTCATCAAAGCTTTGGGACCCGCGCTAGGCACCGCTAGCCGTCCAAGTTCCGCGTCCGCTCCACCCATAATTGATGAGGGGTTCATCATCATCATTCCTACGTCAAGCAAGGCTTCCAATGCCACTAATGCTCTAGCACACAAAGTAGACAAAACACACACAAAGATAGAAAAATCTAAAACAAAAGCAAAACAAGAAAGGGAAAATGTTACCAATGGGTTGCCTCCCACCAAGCGCTTCTTTAAGGTCATTAGCTTGACCAAACTCGGGGCTTCTACTCAAGGTAAAGTGGGGCAATCATGTCCACCGGGGCTCCCGGAATATACTTCTTCAAGCGGTACCCATTCACTTTGAAATTCCCACAATGCTCCCCTCCTATCTCAATAGCTCCATGGGAATAGATCTTCTTTACCACATATGGCCCGGTCCATCTTGATTTGAGCTTTCCGGGAAAGAGCCTTAGCCTTGAGTTGAAGAGAAGGACAAGATCTCCTTCACTCAACTCCTTGGGGATGATCCTCTTGTCATGCCATCTTTTGGTTCTCTCCTTGTAAATCCGGGCATTCTCATAAGCATCCAACCGGATCTCCTCAAGGGCATTTATATCAAGCAACCTCTTCTCTCCCGCCTCCTTGAGGTCAAAATTTAGCCACTTAATGGCCCAATAAGCTCTATGCTCCATCTCTACCAGAAGATGGCAAGACTTTCCATAGACCAACTTGTAAGGAGTGGTTCCAATTGGTGTCTTGAAGGCGGTCCTATATGCCCACAAGGCATCATTGAGCTTCATAGCCCAATCCTTTCTAGTCCTAGACATCGTCTTCTCAAGGATGACCTTGATCTCCCGGTTGGATATCTCCACTTGGCCGCTAGTTTGGGGATGGTAAGGTGTTGCCACCTTATGAGTCACCCCATACTTGGCCAAAAGCGCCCTAAAATTCCTATTGGTGAAGTGCTTTCCTCCATCACTAATGATCACCCTTGGTGTTCCAAACCTAGGGAAGATCACCCGGTTGAAGAACCGCACCACAACCTTGGCGTCATTTGTAGGAGAGGCGATTGCCTCCACCCATCTTGACACATAGTCCACCGCCAATAGGATGTAGAGATTTCCACACGAAGAAGGGAATGGTCCCATGAAGTCCACACCCCACACATCAAATATTTCGACTTCTTGGATGTTGTTCAAGGGCATTTCATTCCTCCTTGAGATGTTGCCCGTCCTTTGGCAAGCATCACATGCCGCTACGAAACCTTGCACATCTCTAAACAAGTTAGGCCAATAAAAACCGGATTGCAATACCTTTGCACACGTTTTGTGTGAGCTAGCATGGCCTCCACATGGTAAGGAGTGACAATGCCGGATCACACTCTCTACTTCATCTTCCGGTATGCATCTTCTAAACATCTCATCCGGCCCTCTCTTGAATAGAAGTGGTTCACTCCAATAGTAGTGCCTCACATCGTTGAAGAACTTCTTTCTTTGTGCATATGTCAGTCCGGGAGGCACTTCCTTACACACTAAGTAGTTCACAATGTCGGCATACCATGGCTCATTTCCTCTAGACACTTGGAACAAGTATTCCTCCACCATTTGCAATTGCTCATCCCGGAATGAGTCATCAATCGGGATGTCATCTCTTTCAAGCTCCAATGGTGGGAGTCTACTAAGGTGATCTGCCACGGAGTTCTCGGATCCCTTCTTATCCCGTATTTCCAAATCAAACTCTTGAAGAAGAAGGATCCACCGAATCAACCTTGGTTTGGCATCCTTCTTTGTAAGTAGATAACGGATCGCAGCATGATCCGTATAAACTATGACCTTCGGTCCAACAAGATATGAGCGGAACTTCTCAAATGCATACACAACTGCTAGCAACTCCTTCTCGGAGGTAGCATAATTGAGTTGGGCATCATCCAGCGTCTTGCTAGCATAATAAATGGCATGAGTGCGCCCATCTTTCCTTTGCCCCAAAACAGCCCCAACAGCTACATCGCTTGCATCACACATGATCTCAAATGGTAAATTCCAATCCGGAGGTTGCATGATAGGTGCGGAGATCAAGGCGTTCTTCAACCTACAAAAGGCTTCAAGAAAATCTTTGGAAAAGACAAAATCAACATCCTTCATTAGTAGGTTAGTGAGGGGCTTAGAAATTTTAGAGAAGTCTTGAATAAACCTCCGGTAGAAACCGGCATGCCCTAAAAAACTCCTTACCCCTTTCACCGAGGTAGGTGGCGGCAACTTCTCTATCGTTTCAATTTTGGCCCTATCAACCTCAATGCCACGGTTAGACACCAAGTGTCCTAACACAATGCCTTCACTTACCATGAAGTGGCATTTTTCCCAATTCAAGACAAGATTTGTCTCCTCACATCTTTGCAATACTAATGACAAGTTAGCCAAGCAATTATCAAAGGAAGAACCATAAACAGAGAAGTCGTCCATGAACACTTCCATGATATTTTCAATGTATTCCGAAAAGATAGCCATCATACACCTTTGGAAGGTGGCGGGTGCATTACACAACCCAAATGTCATTCTCCTATATGCAAAAGTACCCCATGGACATGTAAAGGTTGTTTTCTCTTGGTCATCGGGGTGGATAGGGATTTGGAAGAATCCACTATAGCCATCTAGGTAGCAAAAATGAGAATGTTGAGCTAACCTCTCTAGCATTTGGTCAATGAAGGAGAGAGGGAAGTGATCTTTCCTAGAGGCCATGTTCAACTTCCTATAATCGATGCACATTCTCCACCCCGTAACCGTCCTAGTCGGGATTAGTTCATTGTTCTCGTTGGTCACTACGGTCATCCCACCCTTCTTAGGTACTACATGAACGGGACTAACCCACTTACTATCCGAAATAGGGTAAATTATCCCCGCATCTAGCAACTTAATGATTTCCTTTTTGACTACCTCTTTCATTATAGGATTCAATCTTCTTTGATGTTCAATAGAGGGTTTATGATTATCTTCCATCATTATCTTATGCATGCACAAAGAAGGTTTTATGCCAACCAAATCATCAATAGTATAACCAATGGCTTTCCTATGCAATCTTAGTTCATGCAACAACTTAGCAAGTTCATCATCACTTAAGCATGCATTAATAATCACAGGATATGTAGAGTTATCACCAAGAAATGCATACTTCAAATGAGAGGGGAGGGGTTTAAGTTCAAGTGAAGGAGGACCTTTATCGGTTGAAGACGATCCAAATAAGGTTGGATGAGATGAGTCCAAAGCAAATGAAGACTCTCCATGGCTCCTAGAAGCTTGATCTTCATCAAGAGCTGATCCAGGGAAAATCACGGCTGGAACCACGGTTTGCTCAACTTCCACGGCCGTGGTTCTTTCCAAGCTTGCTTCCCGGAGTTGTCCAGAAAGTTTGACGGCCGTGGAACATAAATCTCGACCGTGGAACTTGCAGCTGTTCAACACCTCTTTGTGGCCTTCAAATCCAACTCTTGGCTCCTCTTCCAATGCTTCCAAGGCCTTGATCTCTTCATTGCAAGCCTCCTCAACACCTTCCTCCATCATACTTAAGGTAAGAACCTTCTCCAAGGGATCCTTGATCAAGATCGAGCTCACAACTTCTCTAGATTCTTCTTGCTCGACTATGTTGAAGATATCCTCATCAAGGGTTGGCCCTTTCATCATTGTGGACAGCTTGAACTTGACGTTCTCTTCTCCAATGTTGAAGGAGAGAGTCCCATTCTTGCAATCCACTAGGCATCCGGAGGTGGCTAGGAAAGGTCTTCCTAAGATGATGGGAACCGGATAATCCGCCGGGATGTCCAAGACGACAAAGTCAATTGGCACATAGAATCCTCCTAGTTGCACCGGGATGTCTTCTAAAATCCCAACCGGATGAGTGATAGAACGGTCCGCCATATAGAGGGTCATCTTGACCGGTTTCGGCTCTCCTAGCCCCACCTTGTTGCAAAGTGCAAGCGGTATGATGCTTACACTCGCTCCAAGATCACAAAGGGCCTCGTACTTTACATCTCCCACTCCTATTGGGACACAAAAAGAACCCGGATCTCTTAGCTTGGGAGACATCTCCTCCTTCATTGTTTGGATCAATTCCGAGGATCTCTTGGTCATTCTTATCTCCCCATACTCCTCCAACTTCCTTTTGTTGGAGAGTATTTCCTTCAAAAACTTGCCATATGCCGGCATTCCTAAAATGGCATCCATGAACGGAATGCTAATATGTAATTTGGACATTAGTTCAAGGAACTTACCAAAGTGATTGTCCAAACGAGCTCTTGCTCTTGATTGTGGGAACGGTAGTGGTGGCTTGTATGGAGGCGGTGCCACATAGGTTGGCTCTACATCCTTGCTCTTGCCTCCATCTTCTTGCAACTTTCCCTCTTCTACCACTACTTGCTTTCCCTTAGCATTGTCCTTGGGCAAAGGATCTTTCATACTCAACCCACTCCTTGTTGTGATAGCCAACACTTGGCCTCTTGGGTTGTCTTCGGTTCTTCCGGGAAGCTTTCCCGGATCTCTATGGGTTTCACCCGCCTTTTGGAACACTTGTGCTTCCAAAACCTTTTGAGCTTTAGAGATTGAAGTCACGGTGCTCTCAAGACCACTCAACCTTCCAAGCAATTGCTCAAACATTATTTCAATTCTATCCTTTGGGGGTTGAGTAAATCCGGGTGGAGGTTCTTGTGAAGCTCTTGGTGGTGGAGTTGTGCTTGTGGAGGAGGAAGGGTTCAAGGCTCCATCCGGGTTAGAGTAAGAAAATCCGGGATGGTTGTGGTTGGGCCGGTAATTGTTGAATTGCCGGTTGTTGTTGAAACTCCTTGGGCCTTGGTAATTGTTGAAGTTGCTCCTTCCCATATAATTCACATCCTCCTCCTTGGAAGACAAGTTGGCTTGTGGGAGCACTTGAGGGGTTGCTTGGTTCTTCAAAGTTGTAGCACACAACTCCCTCAAGGACTTCAACTCGTTGTTGATGGCGTCAAGCTTGAAATTGCTCATGGTGACTTCACTCACCACATGTGCTCCCGCCTTTCTTCTTTCACTCTTCCTATGGGAGTACTTCTCAATCACTAGAGCTTGCTTCTCCACAAACTCCCAAGCCTCAGCTACATGCTTCTCCATAAAAGTTCCACCGGAAAGAGATTGGAGCTTGAATTGGCTATCTTCATCAAGTCCTTTGAAGTAGATCTCCAATAGCTCAATTTTTGGTATGCCATGGTGTGGACAATCAAGGAGAAGATCTTTGAACCTCTCCCAAGACTTGAATAAACTCTCTCTATCCTTCATCACGAAGGCATTGATCTTCCCTCTTAACTCGGTAGTCTTGGAAGGTGGGAAGAACTTAGTCAAAAACTCGGTTGTCATCTCCTCCCAAGTACCAACTCGCCCTTGTGGAATAGATTGATACCAAGATAAGGCTTTATCCTTAAGAGAGAAGGAAAAAGCCCTAAGCTTATGGTTGTTGCTCTCCAATCTTGGCGGTCTAAGAGTCTCCATCAAGATCTCATAATTCATCAAGTGTTGATGAGGAGACTCTCCTTCCATCCCTCCAAATTGATTATGCCGGATCATTTGTAGAACTTGAGGGCGGAGCTCATAGTTGTGGGTTGCGGGATCTCCTAAGTTCACACCCGGACGGTGTGCTCTTTGTGCCGGATCCATACATCTCCCTAGGGTTTGTGGCTCCTCAAATGCAATGGGAACAACCCTAACATTAGCCGCCGGCTGCGGTTGTACCACCGGTGGTGGAGGAGGTGGAGGTTGTTGACGATTAAGCTCCCCTTGTACAAGGGCTTGCCTAATCTCATCAATCTCCCTCCTAGTTGCTTCTTGCCTCTGATTAGCAAGTCTCCTCTATTCCTCCAAGAGCTCATCTCTTAGCCTTATTTGCTCTAAGGCTTCATCCAATTCAGCTTGGAGATCTCTTCCGGCCATCTCTTTTCCCCTTTTAATACTCTTGGATCTAGATCTAAGGGTTTTCTCCGGTTCGGGATCGAATGGAGCTAAATCCTTGCCACGAGATCTTCGCATACACCTAAAGAGTAAGAGATGTCCTGAAAAGCAAAAACATACACCAAAGAGAGATCAAAAGTAACAAGAAAGATCTACACTAATAAACAATCACAAAATAAACTCAATCTAGACCTAGTCCCCGGCAACGGCGCCAAAAACTTGTTACGCTAGGAAATAGCACAAAAAGCTTTAAATTTATAACTCGAACTAAATCTTAAACTACCTAGCGAAACCCGCAGTGTACGGAACGTTTGTAGTAGGGATAGTATTCCGAGGTCGAACACAAAGACTAAGGTGAAATTGATTCGATTTGTGATTGAGTTTAGTAAAGACCTAGGTTGAAGGAAAAGAAAGAAAGAAAGAAATGAAAATCTCAAATGTTTTTGGTTAGTTTTTAGTGATCAATCAAGGATCACAATTCATGCAAAGTAAACAATAAACTAAACTATGAATCAACACAAATAAACAAGCTAAACAAGATATAGATCAAAGAAAGAAAAGACGGATTCTAGGGGTTGGAAATTCCGGTTATGGCATAGGACTCAAGTTATCTATTCATTCCTTGGATTAACCATGTTGGAGTTAAGTGTTTCTAGATTGGGATCATTCACCGGGTAGGTCTCATGATCCACTAGTCCATTCCCTAGGTCTCATTACCGGGTAAGTCTCTAAGAACCTAAAGGACGGAATTCTACTCAAACCGGATTGTTATCTAGATATCCAACCTATCCTCACCGGGTAAGTCTCGGAAGGGCTAGTCCTAAGCTACCATCCAGCATACTTAATCCAATGGCGGCTTATTAGGCTCACCACTACCTAAGGTTTGTTATCTTTGGAATCTAAGAGTAAGGATTACCGGGTAAGTCTCTCCTAACGCTTAGTTGCTAACACTAGGTCACCCTAGGATAGATTTAACTCAACAAACACTTAGGATTTTAACATTCTAACAATCTAAGACTAGATCCACCGAACCAGGGAAAACCATGGTTTGTTCTACCTAAACCACGGCCGTGATTTGGCAAGAACTACCCGTGATTCCTAACAGCAGCTATGTTCATGCACACGAGTCATCCAAAGGTAAATCTAAGTCCGTCCTATCATAGCCCTAGCCATAACCATCCTTTCCTTACCCTAGAACCACATCTATTTAGCCTACAACATTCATAATAGAAATCGAAACAAGCAAACATAAAATCATGACATCCATTTGCAAGATGATGAAGGAAAAAAGATGAACAAATGAACTAAAACAAAACCAAGCTGAAAATAGAATTAGAGTAACTCACAATCCTTCTTAAGGAAGGTTCAAATGGTTCATACAACTCTAGAAATAGAATCCGGAATTCTTCACTATAAAAACTATCAAGGTGTGGTAATGGTGTGTGTTCTTCTTCTCCTCTTCAATGGAGCTCTTCTTCTTCCTTTTTGACACTTTCCTTCCTAGAAAGACTTCTTGTTGAGAGAATATTTTTGTTAGAGGATAATGGATAATGGAGAGCTGCTCCAAGATGCTTTTCCCAGCCAATGCAGGACCACTTTTATAACAAATTTTGCATGAGCTGACCATGAGAGTCGTGGCACAGTTGTCACAAGAATCTGGCAAAATCCACGGGTAGAACCACGGTCCTGGTCTTGGTCTAGACCGTGGTTTGCTCCAGAAGCTTCTTCTAGGCTCGTTAAGCCATGGTTTGGTGCATGGCTTGTGTTGGCAAGGTTCCATGAGTCCTCCTTAGCCTTTAGCTTGTGTCCTAATGAGTCTGAGGGTGTGTCATCTAGATGAACGATCCTCAAACGTATCGTTTTGGCTCCTAAATCTCCCGAAATACCTACAAAGCAACGCACAAGTCCGCGTAGACGTCTATCTCGACAAAGTACGTGATTTGAGTGCAAACGCCGTGAGCTAATGCTAAACCATGCATGAATGAGCGGGAAATCTATCTAAATGAGTGTCTAAAACTAAGTCATAAATCGTGTTATCAATATCCCGATGGGAAAGGCAATGCGTCAAAGTGCAATGGGTACGGTTTTTCTATACCCAATCATCGGTGGATTTTGAAAAATTTGGAAGTCTTTTATCCGTTTATTTCTCTAATTTTTTGGGAAAATATACCTAGGGATCCGGTTTGACCAAAAGTTTCAGGTTGACTCTCATGGTTGTCCCCTCCTCGATTGAACAAGCTCTCTTGGACTTGATTCTCTATTCGTGCGGTCAAAGCGGCAATTTGAGCATCTTTTTTGTCTATTGCTCTTTGCATTTCACGGAGTTGTTCCTCAGTGTCGGAGGTCCCTATTGTCATTATTGACATGTTATCTCTCTCATCTTCCAAGAGAGACTTACCCTTATCTTGACTATAAATAGGTGGAAAATTATTCTTCTTAAAAAGTGAAGACTTGTCCCCATACAATGGAGTACTTACTTCCTTCTCCACAGTTTCTAATGTCTTGGTGTTGTGGGTTTGGGTGGTCGAGAGGTTACTTCCATGAATGACATATCCTTAGCCTTCGAGCTTGTAATTGGTCATGTATTAGTTTGAGATTCCATCTGTCTTGAACTTTGAGACGTCTTGCTAGTCTGACTTTCTTGGATTGAGAGGTCTTGAGAACCTTCACCTTGGGTATCCTTATTCTCCGTGTACGAGGTCATGCTGACTTGTTCCACACGGTCCAGGTTGATAGGTATTGATCCTATGAGAATTTGCCTTGTTGGCGGTATGATGATTGACTCCTTAGGATCCATCAAACTTCGTGCAACCTCCCATAAGGTTGATATGACCAATTCCAAGGCTGGTGAAAGAGCGAGCTTAACCAATGGTCCGGATTTTTGTCTCTTGGATCCGTTCTTCCGTCCCCTTCTCCGGTTATGCTTGATTTTGGTTTTTGTAGAGGTAGGTATCTTTGATGCTTGGTGAGACCCACCGTTAGTCTTGAGGACTTGGATTGTCGGCCCTTGAGCCTTACTCTTCTTGATCTTTGGGAATACTCCCTCTTCCAAGCGTCGGAGGGGTCCAAAGGAATTTTTCAATGGTATTTCAGCTTCAATTGTATCATGAGTGACGTTGATCACTACCCGGAATGAACGTTGACGGACCCAATACTTCCCTTTCACAATGAAGGTGGCCGGAAGCTGGTTGAACTTGATCAAAGCTCTTGGTGCCATATTTCCTTTGGAAAAAGAAAATAAAAATAATAGTATAATTTAAATCAATATAATTCTAAAATCAAGTAAAATGCGTTCGTTCTAAACAGGACTCCGTCACGTTCAGTTGACAATACACCATATGAGATATGGACAGGAAAGGTTCCTCACTTGTCATTTTTGAGGGTTTGGGGGTGCAAAGCTTATGTAAAACGTTTACAATCTAATAAACTAGCACCGAAATCAGACAAATGTTACTTCGTAGGATATCCCAAGCAAACAAAGGGGTGTGATTTCTACCATCCCATAGAGAACAAAGTGTTTGTTGCTCAGGATAGCGTCTTTTTGGAAAAGGATTTCTTTTCCAATAAGTCAAGTGGGAGAAAAGTTCAAATTAATGAGATTAATTGTGAGCAAGAAACGCAACAACACGAGGACATGCAAGATGTCACTGAGGAACTTGACTATTTTGATGAACCTCTTATGAGGCAAGTTAATCCAGTTCAAGAATCAATTCCTACAGCCGATCAGGCTGAAGAGGAACCACATATTGATGTGGAGAACTCTACAAAGGAAGAACTGCATAATGATGTAGGAAATCATACAGCTGAAATCTCTCCTATTGTTGGCCCAAATTGGAGATCAAACAGGGTAAGGCAACAACCTAGACATTTGGATGACTATGTGTTACATGCCGAAATCGAAGTGCTCCTCATGGAGCATAACAAGCCCGCTTCCTACAAGCAAGCTGTGACGAATCAGAACTCCAAAAAAATGGCTTGAAGCCATGAGATTCGAAATGGAATCCATGTCTGAAAATCAAGCATGGGACTTGATTGATTTGCCTGATGGGGTAAAACCTATTGATTGCAAATGGGTCTTTAAAGTAAAGACAGACAAGGATGGAAATATCTCTGTTTATAAAGCAAGGTTGGTTGCTAAGGGATTTAAACAAATTCATGGTATTGACTATGAGGAGACATTTGCCCCGGTCGTTATGATCCGGTCCATTAGGATAATCCTAGCGATTCCCGCCTTCTATGATTATGAGATATGGCAAATGGATGTCAAGACCGCATTTCTAAATGGCTATTTAGAAGAGGATGTATATATGATGCAACCTGAGGGTTTTGAGGATCCGAAATATCCTAGGAAGGTTTGCAAGCTTAAGAAGTCCATTTATGGACTGAAGTAAGCATCCAGGAGTTGGAATCTTCGATTTGATGAAGTGATCAAACAGTTTGATTTCATCAGATGTGAAGAAGAACCATGTGTTTACAAAAAGTTGAGTGGGAGCAAGGTGACTTTCCTAGTCTTGTATGTGGATGACATACTACTCATTGGGAATGACATTCCGATGCTGGAAACAGTAAAGGGATGGCTTAAGAAGCATTTCTCAATGAAAGATCTAGGGGAGGCCGAGTACATACTAGGCATCAAGATCTATAAAGATAGATCAAGAAGGCTTATTGGTCTCAGTCAAGGAACTTATATAGATAAGGTTCTACAGAGATTCAAGATGACAGATTCCAAGAAAGGATATCTGCCTATACAACATGGGATCCATCTCAGCAAGACCCAATGTCCTAAGACACCTGGTGAGATTGAGAGGATGAGCAAGGTTCTCTATGCCTCTGCTATAGGATCCATCATGTATGCAATGACCTGTACTCGACCAGATGTTGCATATGCTTTGAGTATGTGTAGTAAGTACTAGTCAAACCCCGGTGAAATTCACTGGCAAGTTGCGAAGAACATCCTAAAGTACTTACGAAGGACTAAGGATGATCTACTGGTATATGGAGGTGATGATGAGTTAGTCATCAAGGGCTATACCGATGCTAGTTTTCAGACTGACAAAGATGGCTTTGAGCCGCAGTCTGGATACGTCTTCATTTTGAATGGAGGAGCGGTAAGTTGGAAAAGCCAAAAGCAGGACACGGTTCCAGACTCAACCACAGAGGCAGAATACATTGCTGCGGGAGAAGCGGCTAAGGAAGCGATCTGGATTAGGCAGTTAATAACTGAGCTCGGCGTTGTCCCTAGCGTGACGAGGGCAGTTGACGTCTATTGTGACAACAATGGTGCGATTGCTCAAGCAAAGGAACCTAGCTCAAGCTCCAAATCCAGACACGTTCTACGGAAGTATCACATGATCAAACACTATGTTGATCGGGGTGATGTAAGGGTGTGCAAGGTGCACACAGATGATAATATTGCAGACCCACTGACTAAACCCATGAATAGGCCTAAGCATGATAGTCATACTCGGGCCAAAGGGCTCAAACACTTTAGAGAATTCTTTTGAACTTCTGTGTTTGGATTGAGAAAACGTTTGTTTTTGTCATGAAGTTTATGATTGTTTTCTATATGAGTTTTCATATTCTTATTTGATTATTACTTGAATATTAAATAAAGTATCCAAACAATTTATTAATTATCAAATGTGTTTACTGGAAAAGTTCCGGTGAATGAAACCACATTAGTGAACTGAAGTTAATAAATTGAAAGGATCCATGGTTTGAGTCGTTAACTTGGATACAAACGACTCTAAAGTAGACCATCTTGTGGGTGAATGATGAATGTGGGTTTCATAGTTCATAGGACATGGAGATGTCCAATCGCTTACATAGGTGAGTATGGTGATACTCACCGGATAGACCGATCCTATGGCTCTCATGACTTATTGAGGAGTTATAGCGATTATCATTATCAGTGAGTTCCTTAACATGAGCTTGATATAACTTTCATTTGAAGGATGTCATATCTTAGATACTATTAAGCGCTGACCGTAACAGGCAGTTATAAAGGCAATAATCAGGGTGGTCAAAATTTGAGTGGGAGTTATAGTCATTGCAAGATTGGATTATTCCTCCTATACCGGCATACTTTGATGTGTTGGGAAGGATTGGTGTCCCCGGCCACTTGAAGAGTGAGAACTGTGTAAACGCATGGCCATGCTCAGGTTTGATCTGTATTGACAGTTTGATCTCAGGAGTTCAAGAAACATATCTGATGGCAAAGATGGTTTCCATCACATAGTCAGATAAGGACATTAAGCGATAAGGGAATTTTAACATTGCACACTTGTATGAAAGTACAAGTGGGAGACTGAAGGAATTGTGTCCTTTATCCAAGGTGCAATTACTGATGATGAGATATGACATTAAAAATATAGGGATATATATAATCCGATAATATTAGGGGTCATGACGTTTTGCTAGAAGCTAACCATGATCGGTACATTTATATGATAAAATGTATTGCTAGTGTTATCGGCTCCTACGAGGTCACACCATAACGAGCAGGAGAACTGAATCAATTAATGAGAGAATTACCATATAGGAGTATATGGTAGAAAAAGATATATTTTGTAGGAGTACAAAATATATTTTGGAGTTGGTAATTAATAATATATAAGGGATTATTTATTTATTAATTACTATACATATATCTTATATTTTAAGGTCGGGCTTTTTAATAGTTAAAAAGCTCAACCCTAATTATATATATTCGATCGATTAGGAGGTTTTCACGTAAGAAACATTCAGCCGTGTATGACGTTCTTCCTCTTCGATCCCTCTCTCAAAAGCACAATCCTTTGTTCTAGCAATCGAAGGTTAAGGCGATTCTTGTTCAGTCTCGGTGGGCCAACTAGAGGAATAACACTTGGGACTCTACATATCCTTGAAAGAGTTAATGAACACGCATCAAAAGGTATTCCTTTTATTCCTTATCTAATCTATTATGCATGCGATCCTTGTTTAGATGTTTAGGAAATTGTTTCCTGAAATTCCGCTTTTACACATCTAAAACCCAACACATATAGCCTTCTGGTGTTTTTGTTTCACACTCTTCCCGTTGTATTTGATTTGTATCTCCATAATCTTAATAAAATAGGGACAAAGTTTTTGTTAAGATCTTGTGCTCCAAAATTTGATTCGTTGGCGTGCTTGCGGTCGGCATGACTTTTGATGTGGTACCTGTGGAAGATATTATCTTTTCAAGGAGACCACGTATAAATATATTGAACGAGGCATTTGCTGTGAATCAACAATCACGGTTCGGGTCCTTTGTTCCTGCTCGATGTGAAAACAAATACAATATATATATATATATATTTAACAAGGTAAAGAGTATACTGACGGCAAGAAATGCTCATCTCAATGTTGAATAAAGAAATTTCCTCCCTTGTAGGCGTTTCTCCTTCGGCATCTCATCACACAATACGTTACTCTTTTATGTGGCTCGAGTTTTTGAAAACCAAAGATCGAAGAGAAGCCTTTTCCGTATTTTCAATCCCATATCTCTTAATAGCCTTGCTTCCACTATACAAGTATTTGTTTAGTTCATGAGCTTTCGGAAAAATCTCTACAATATATCTCATTTTTTCTATTTAAAGAGGATCCAATAAAACCGTTGAGAACTTGGAAGGAGGGGTATTAAACACAATTAACAACCCCTCTTAATTTCCTCTAGCCGTTTCTTTTCTCTTCTTCGTGAATATAGAAGATTTAGGCTATTAATTGCTTCTCAATTAATTTGCTAGTGCTAAATGCCATTTTCTATTCCTTTTGCTGCAAGTAACAAAACCCCTTTCAATTTAAAATTTAAATATGGGTGATTAGTCTTATGATGCAATTAATACACCCTAATCAACATATTGTAACAACGAAAACATTGTTCTTTGATTCCCCATAGTAATGTGCCTTTAGTAGCTTGATTAGGTGCCCTTTTTACAAAATAAAAATGGGAATTACATACTATGATCACCCTCTTTTTTATCTATTATTACTTGAAGAGAGTGAATTTTGATCAAACAATAATAGTGGACGGCTAACTACAAAAGGTCGCATATAGCACTAAATTAGGATAGCAAAGATTTTATAAACTGTAAATCATTCCTCTTTATTCATGGATTAAGCGATCATGATAATAGCCTATGTGGATGCCTTTTGAAGGGTGAACCGATGTAGATCGATCAACTAAAATATATGGGGGCCTAACTTGAATAAAAAAACTGTCCCGATATAAGTTTGTATAAATTTAAACCTTGGGTTTAAATTATAGCCATAGTTACCGAAAATTTCAGGCTGATCACGAATACCTCAAATTCATGAAATTTTATACCTCAACACATGCTTTGAAGATTTGGAGACATTATCTGTACGGAGCTACATGTCGATATTTACAGACTATAAGAGTGTGAAGTACATATTCACTCAGCGGGAGTTGAATAACCGACAACGCAGATGGTTGGAGTTGATCAAGGCTTTTGATATGGAGATCTTATACCACCCGGTGAAGGCAATTGTGGTAGTTGATGCTCTTAGTAGGAAGACTCCCCGGGAGATGGCGATCGCTAGGCTACAGCTCAGCCACAGTTATAGCGACATCTTGCATGGTTGGAGATGGATATCCACTTCCCGTATTCCGACAACCAATTGTCCACCATGGAAATAGTACCTGATCTGCTGGTAGAAATACGACAAAAGCAGGAGAGTTGCCCAGCTTTGACACAGATCCGAGACAGGATGTCTCGAGGAGAGGAATCATAGTTTGTTGTTCGCCACTTAGCGTGCGTGCAATCAAGCTTTAAATTTATAAAACTAGAATAAAAGCAAGCGAACCCGCAGTGTACGGATCGGCGTAGATTAGCAAGTATTCCAGAGTATCGAACACAGGGATTTGGGTGGGAACAAATTCAATTGCAGATTATCAAGCGAGTAAATATGAGAGTTTTTGCAAATATTGGGAAAACAACAATCCTAAAGATCCAAGTATCCAGCTGTGGCAATCGATTCAAGATTTACTATTGATATAAAGACAGAGTTAAGATATGCGAAGGTATGCTAATGTAAGGTAATCGTACGGTGAAGTTCCAAAAACCTTATATGGTTCACCTACAAGACATTCTCTATACAGGTTGTTGAGGCTTCAATATAGAAAGGTTCTAAAGGTAAGAATTAATGTCAAATACCCAAACTTGTAATCCAAGGATCAAGACTAACTTAACCGATTGAGGTTGTGACACTCACAATCGAGGTAGAGGTTGTTGAGGCTTCACTACCACCTAGAAAAGGCAAGCCTAAACTAAGTTAAAGCAAATCTTTAACTTTGGATTAAAGTAAAAGCAGGTTCGTAAAATTAAGAGAAATTACGGGAAGATCTTGAGATTCCACGGTCGTGGAACTCAAGAACAAACCGTGATTTAGGGTTCGTCGACGATTCTCTCTAACTCTCAGGGCCTAATCTGTTTATGCTCGTTCTATCATCATCTAAGCCACAACTATCAACCCTTCACCTTAGAATTGTTAAGGGTTTTTAGCCAATAACCGTCATTATAATATCGAATTCAAATATTAAAAGATTGAAAGATGAAAACTTCCGAAAACCTCCAATAAACTTCGAACCAATCTCAAAGTCACAATCAAGAGCGAATATCGTCAATAGATTCAAAATAAAACAAACAACTCAATCTTAGGAAAGAAGGAAGAACGAGATGTCAATCCGTCTTCTAAATCAAACCTAAACAAGAAGAGAAGTCTTCTTGCAATAATCTTCCCAATTGTCGATCTTCCGTCAATCCGGAAATCTCAACAGCAATCTCCACCGAAAGTGCGAGATTAGGGCAACTCAAAGGATGAGTGCAAATTACGTCTTTTGCAAGAATCGCCAAAATGCGTCTAAGCGAAGTGCAAAATTCTCTAAACGGGGGTGTGCGAAGGTGTAAATGCGTCCAAGCAGAGGTGACGGAATCTCTCTTCGTCCGTCTTTTTATAGGGCAAGATAAAATATCGGCCCGGCCCAATCTTTAAAAGATCGTGGCTTCAAAATGTGGCGAAAAAGATCGCCAAGATCACGGTTGTGGAAGTTTCCACGACCGTAATTTAGAGCGTGGAAATCAACACGGTTTGAACCATGGATTCCACGACCGTAAAAGCTCCTGGAATGAATCACGCTTCTCCTGCAAGGTTCCACGGCCGTGGAACTGAACGTGGTTTGTAGTACGGCCGTATTTTAGAGCGTGGTTTAGGGCAAGAACGTGATTCTTCCCTAGCCTCGTGCATTCCTGAAGTTGACATCCATTTTGCTCCTAAGAATGCCCTCAATCCATGGACATACTCAATCAACTCATCTTTGCTAAATACCGTTCGGAAATGGCTCCCAATCACCTATAATCAACATAGAACTTGTGTAGACATCTATATCGACAATATAGGCAAACTAGCTCACTTATGCAACAATGCTCAATCAATGACTATCAATATGAATCAAATACGTTTAGAAAACGTGCCTAAAGTATCACAATATTTCATGCTAACAAATAACCCCATACTTGCATCTTGCTTGTCCCTAAGCAAGGTCTTTCAAAAAGCTTTTAAAACAAGAGTTAGGATGAAATATGTGTACCTTCTCAAAGCAATACTTCTTTTGGATGAATGTGCCTTCTAAAGAATAGATCATTCTCAAATCTTGCTTCAATCGTTTATCAAACTTTCATACACTTAATCAAGGAGTAAAAAGCAAAGAAAGCTCATGAATCAATTAAACTTCTAAACAAGCATCATAAACTTCAAACATTATCAAAATCAATCATAAGAAACTTCAATTTAAACCACAAAGTCATATAACATTCTTTTGATCTTAAGGACTTTCAAAGAAAAGGTCTAGAATGTGGAAGGGAAGGGAAAACTTTGAGGAATGTGGTGCATGAATCCGGGAAAGTGGACAACTACTCCTTCTTTTGCGGTTTCCGCACACTTTCAACTTAGAGCTTCGCTCTCTTCTTTTTATTTTTCGACTTTACTTTTGGAGTTATGGATAGAGGTGCACAAAAACCGAAGCCTAGGAGATTGGCGTTTCTCAATTTTTATGAGATGCCTCAAACCCTTAGCGCACATACCATAATCCGCTAGGAATATCGCTCAATCCGACTTTGGCAAGACACAAACACCCGGCTATGTGAATGGTGCCGAGTTACTCATCGTCATGATTGACTTCCCCAAACCTACAATTTCTTTCTATTCTTTTGATTGCAAATAATTGCTCTCATGGCCCTCCCACATCAAACATGCCTTTTTCATTCACTTCTCCAAGTTCCCGGATAGGTAAAGGAGGCTAATATTTCAATGAGGAGCTAAAATGATCAAAGAAAGAAGAAAGAAAAATCGAATTGCCTTAATCATCTCAACAAGAAGTATAAGAACTTATAGTGTGATTTCAACTTCAATTTCTCAACATGATTTAGGTAACATTCATCACATTATGAAACTTACAAAAGAGGTATAATCTATTCATTCAATTTCTTTTCAATTCACTAATCGTTTAAGCATGCAATTGTCATCAAACTCAATTCACAAGTAGTGATTATCATGGAATTCATCTCAATTCATTAGAAGCACAAAAATTTTCAAAAGTTTTCAATTTTTATGGGTTTTTCAAGTTCTTTTTCATGCAATGCAATAATGAAACGTGCAACAATATAATGAACATGCAATGATAGTCTCGAATAGAAGCAAACATAGTGAGTAAGAGTTATTACAAACTTTTAGTACATCCCACCCCATACTTAGGACGAACATTGTCCCTAATGTTCAAAAGAAAAAAGAAAGAAAAGAAAGAAAACAAAAAGAACTCACAAAGTGGCGGTGGAATGTCTAAAGCGAACGGTCATGCAATCAATCACTGCGGCGCTGGTGGAGGCGGGAATGGAAAGAAGCTAGGATCATAAAACCGCCCAAACTGCTGGCGGTAGACATCCCTCATCATGTGATCGAGGTCGTCCAGGCGTCCATCTCTAGCATCGGCTCGGATCTCCAATGCTCCTACTCTCTCTGAAAGGCTAGTAGCCTAATCCGGCATCTGCTCGTACCATCCCGGAGCCTGACTATACCATGCTGGAGCGTCGGATGGTGCTGGTGCTGGTGCTGCTGACTGCTCTGTGGACCAAGGAGGGGGAACTCCATACCATGCAGGAGGTGTGGTCATCCATGTAGGTCTCTCACTCACGCTAGCGCGGCGAGAAGACGAGCCTGAAGCTCTAGCTGGACGTGGAGAACGTCTAGCTGCATCGGGGGCCGCCTCCGGCTGATCCGGAAACGTGCCAAACTCCTGCTCGGCTCCTCCTCCACCCTCAAACTGATCTCTCATATCCTCCTCCTCAACAACCGGTGGTGGGACATATGGGGGAGCTACTATCCTGTTCGCATGCATAGCAGCGAACGTCTCCTTCCAATTATAGTGTCCCGCCATAATGGAGTACTCCGGCAACCACTCTATACCCCTACCCGTCCTACTCTCCCAAGGCATGGCCGCATAAGGCGGACCTCTATGTGTGGGGAAGATGAGGCCTCTAGTCATGAAGGCATGAAGTCCTAGAGGTACAGCTGGAATACGGGTGCAAGCAGAAAAATTAACACCTAAGCTCCTAGCAATGTGGGTAACTATCCCACCATATCCGATGTTGCCCTTCTTCTTGTTCTTGAGCTTGCTAATAGTAGCAGCCAAGAGAGTAGCACAATCAGCACGGCGTCCATACAGCATGGAGTATAGCAAAAACAGCTCATCCGTCTTGATCTTTTGGGGCGTCTCCGTCCTAGGAAAGAGACACTCCGAAAGAACACGGTCAGCAATCTTCAAGGCTAGGTGGTACATCAACCTAGCCTTGGTATCAGCAGGTTTCCAATGGTCCTCGATAGCGTAAATCATCGCTACCTCCTCCCAAAAGTCCTTGGCGTAAACGCCACTAGAAAATCGACCGTTAAAGGTCTCCTGAAACCCGAAAAAGATCCCAAACTCACGGATGCTAAAATGATAGTCTCTCTCCATAAGACGGAAAGAGGCGGTCCTGTCTACATGGCTGTGCTCGAAAGACGTCACAACCTCCCGTGTAATCTCCTTATAAGCGTCTTCTCGGATAGCCGAGAAGACAACTAGTCCGGCTCTATCCAAGAGCCAAGTAAGATCATCCATAATGTTGAGAGGAGCTAGATCCTCCAACAACAAGTACCTAGGACCAATCACAGCTCTCTCCTTGATCCTCTCGAGTGCATCGAGGTGATCCTCATGTATGGTCGGGACTCTAGGGCTAGGAGGTGAGGGTGATGAAGGTGAAGATGGAGGTGAAGGGGAAGAGGGTGGTGGTGCTCTAGAGGATGAGGAGGAAGAGGGATTACCCTTCCTCTTCTTATTCTGATCATTCTTCTTCTCTTTAATCCTCCCCGAAACTCTCCTCACAAAGTCCATTCTGTTCAAAATTACGGGCTGTTCTATAGAAACCACGGCCGTAATTCCTCCAGAGACCGTGATTCGTCTCAGAAAGTCTCAAATCTCAGCAAATCAACACACAATCTCCACAAACAGGCATTCCTAATCTAATTTCTTCCAATCTCAATCAGTTCTTCCTAAAATCTCTAACGAAAACGAACCAAATCGACAAAGATCAAGAGGAGTGGAAAAACCTATTTTTCGGATTGAAAAATCCGAATTGCGCGTTCCTTGGTGAATTTCCGCTCCATTCGTCGCTTGGATCTTGTTGGTCTTTGAATTTGCTTCAGTTTAGGAAGAAGAATCGTTAAAAACGATTAAGAAACGAGGATTTGAGAGAGGAGGCGTGGATTCGGCTCTTAGGTCGTGGAAGAGGGGTTTTGTGGGTGGTTTTTGTGAAGAACGTGGTTTATATAGTCACAGGCAAAATTTTGAAAATCACGGTCTGTCGGGGTGTTCCACGGCCGTGGTTCTGTACGGAACCGTGGTTTTGGTGATTTTTCAAAGGCTTTTGGAAATTACGGGCACTGTAGCTGTCACGACCGTGGTTTAGGCCGTGGAACTCTCTGTAAAGCTCCAAAGTCCAGATTTCGTCACTTTTCTTCAACATTATCCTCCCCTTTTCCTTTTCCATCGTTCCTACATCCAAAAACACGAACATACCGGAAGAAATCGAGGCAAAATAAAGCAAAAACGTCTAAACTAAGCTAAACTATGAATCGAAAACAAAAACAAGAATGCATTACCTTGGGTTGCCTCCCAAGAAGCGCTTTGTTTAAGGTCCGTAGCTAGACCAATCTCGCGCTTATTCGAGTGTGGTGGGCGCGAACTCTTCGGCTTGGAGTTCCGGCGTATACTTCTTGAGTCGTTGGCCGTTCACCTTAAAGCTTCCGCCCGTTTCACCCCATACTTCAACTGCACCATGGGGGGAAATACGCTTAATTAAAAAAGGTCCCGTCCAACGAGATTTAAGCTTACCTGGAAAGAGACGGAGCCTTGAATTGAAGAGGAGAACTTGATCTCCTTCTTTGAAGTCCTTTGGAATGATATGCTTATCATGCCAACGCTTTGCTCTCTCCTTGTAGATCTTAGCGTTTTCATAAGCGTTCAAGCGGAGTTCATCCAGCTCATTAAGGTCTAGGAGACGCTTCTCTCCCGCTTCCTTTATGCTGAAATTCCGCCACTTGATAGCCCAAAACGCTTTGTGCTCCAACTCTACCAGCAAGTGACAAGACTTCCCAAACACAAGGTTGTATGGTGTGGTTCCTATGGGAGTCTTGTACGCAGTCCGGTATGCCCATAATGCATCGTCAAGTTTCAAGGACCAATCCTTCCTAGTCCTTGAAACCGTCTTCTCCAGAATTCCTTTGATCTCCCTATTTGAGATCTCAACTTGTCCACTAGTTTGTGGATGATAAGGGGTGGCAACCTTGTGAGTAAACTCATACTTAGCTAGAAGAGCTTCAAAGCGACGGGCTATGAAGTGAGAACCTCCATCACTAATGATAGTCCTTGGCGTCCCAAATCGCGGGAAGATGGTCTTGTTGAAGAACTTAACCACCACCATGGCATCATTTGTGGGAGAGGCAATTGCTTCCACCCATCTAGAAACGTAGTCTACCGCCAATAGTATATATTGGTTTCCACAAGAAGATGGGAATGGTCCCATGAAATCAACTCCCCAAACGTCGAAAATCTCCACCTCTTGGATGTTGTTGAGGGGCATCTCATTCCTTCTAGAGATATTGCCTGTTCTTTGACAAGCATCGCAATAAGAAACAAAGGTTTGCACATCTCTAAACAAAGTAGGCCAAAAGAATCCAGATTGCAATACCTTTGCGCTAGTTTTGTTCGAACTAGCGTGTCCTCCACAAGGTAGTGAATGACAATGGCGGATGACTATTTGCATCTCATCTTTTGGCACGCATCGCCGAATGATGCCATCCGGACCTCTCTTAAATAGGAGAGGCTCGTTCCAATAGTATTTCCGGACGTCCTTAAAGAACCTCTTCCTTTGTGCGTAGGATAGTCTGGGTGGTATCTCCTGGCAAACCAAATAGTTAACAAAATCAGCAAACCATGGTTCGTTACCTTTGGAGATCACGTTGATGCACTCCTCTATGATGTGTAGGTGTTCGTCCGGAAAGGAGTCATCAATGGGTAAATGGTCGTCCTCTAGATGTGTTAGGCGACTCAAATGATCCGCAACAGAATTTTCTGAACCTTTCTTGTCGCGGATCTCAAGATCGAATTCTTGTAGGAGAAGAATCCATCTAATTAGCCTTGGTTTCTCATATTTCTTCGCAAGGAGGTACCGGATCGCAGCATGATCCGTGTAGACAATCACCTTTGCACCTACAAGATAAGAGCGAAACTTGTCAATAGCATAGACAATGGCTAAAAACTCTTTCTCGGTAGTGGCGTAGTTGAGCTGCGCTTCATCTAGCGTCTTGCTAGCATAGTATATGGCATGGGTTCGCCCTTCTTTTCGTTGTCCAAGAACACCTCCTATAGCTACATCACTAGCATCGCACATAACCTCAAAGGGAAGAGTCCAATCCGGAGGTTGGATAATAGGTGCTGAAATTAGAGCTTGCCGGATTGTGTTAAACGCATCCAAACACTCCTGCGAAAACTCAAAAACTGCATCCTTCATCAATAGATTAGTGAGCGGTTTTGATATCTTAGAAAAGTGTTTAATGAAACGTCTATAAAATCCAGCATGTCCTAGGAAACTTCTTATCCCTTTCACCGAAGTTGGGGGAGGAAGTTTCTCTATGGTCTCTATCTTAGCTTTATCTACTTCTATCCCTCTACTAGAGACTAAGTGACCTATAAAAATTCCTTCCTTAACCATAAATTGACACTTTTCCCAATTAAGAACTAGGTTAGAGTCTTCACATCTCTGCAAAACAAGAGAAAGGTTAGAAAGGCAATCGTTAAAAGAGGAACCGTATACGGAGAAGTCGTCCATGAAGACCTCCATGATTTCCTCTATGTATTCGAAGAAGATGGTCATCATGCACCGTTGAAAGGTGGCTGGGGCGTTGCAAAGCCCGAACGGCATTCTCCTATAGGCGAACGTACCCCATGGGCACGTAAATGTGGTCTTCTCCTGATCATCCGGATGTATCGGAATCTGAAAGAAACCACTATAGCCGTCAAGGTAGCAAAAATGTGAATATTGTGCTAACTTTTCAAGCATTTGATCAATGAACGGCAATGGGAAGTGATCTTTCCGCATTGCATTGTTGAGCTTGCGGTAGTCTATACACATCCGCCATCCCGTCACGGTTCGGGTAGGAATGAGCTTGTTGTTCTTGTTGGTGATGACCGTCATTCTTCCCTTCTTCGGAACTACTTGAACTGGACTCACCCACTTACTATCAGAAATAGGGTAGATGATACCTGCATCAAGAAGCTTAAGAATTTCCTTCTTGACAACCTCCTTCATGGTCGGATTCAACCGCCTTTGAGGTTGTCTTGAAGTTCTAAAATCTTCCTCCATTAGTATCTTATGCATGCATAGGGAGGGTTTAATTCCTACTAAGTCCTCAATAGTATAGCCTAAAGCTTTCCTATGTTTCCTAAGGACAATCATGAGCTGATTATGTTCATCTATGCTTAGTTCGGAACTAACGATAACCGGAAAGGTAGAATTAGGTCCTAGAAAAGCGTACCTTAGATGAGTAGGAAGTGGTTTTAGTTCCATCACTTTTGGAGCTTCCAACGATCCTTGAGGAGCATCCGATGTCTCCTTAGAAGTTTCTAAGGGTATTGAGTGTGTGGGAGAAGAATCAGAAGAAGTTGAAGAAGTGTCTCGATCACCCCTTTCCACGGCCAAAATTACGGGTGCATTAAGTTCTCCACGGCCGTGGTTTAGGGCGTGGAAGGGAAATACGGTTGTCACATCTTTTCCACGACCGTATAACTCCCTGGAGTGGGACACGGTTTTGGTTGTGAAATCCACGGCCGTGGAATACAGTGTATGACCGTGGATTCTAACGTTCTCAGCCTCATCGTGGAGTTTCTCAAACTTCACTTCATGCATCTCTTCCTGTGCTTCTAAGGCTTCAATTGCTTCATTGCACTCTTCTTCTTCCCCTACATCTGTTAGACTCATAGTAATGACTTTTTGTAAAGGATCATTAAAGAGAATCGCACTTACCTCCTCCCTAGACAAACCTTCTTGATCTTGGATATCGAAAATATCCTCATCAAAGATTGGTTCCTTCACTAGAGTGGAAAGAACAAACTCTACTTTCTCTTCTCCTATATCAAAAGCGAGTCTCCCATTCTTGCAATCGACTATGCAGCCGGAAGTTGCAAGAAACGGTCTTCCGAGTATGATCGGGACCAGACTATCTGCAGGAATATCAAGCACGACAAAATCAATGGGAACAAAGAATTTACCTAGCTTGACCGGGACGTCTTCTACAATACCGACGGGGCGAGTGATGGATCGATCCGCCATGTATAACGTCATCTTCACTGGTTTAGGATCGCCTAAACCGATCTTCCTGCACAATGCAAGTGGTATGATGCTCACACTTTCTCCTAAGTCACATAAAGCGTCATATGTGACATCTCCCACTCCAATGGGAATGCAAAATGACCCCGGATCCTTCAACTTTGGGGGCATTTTCTCCTTCATGGTCTTGATGAGATCCGAAGAATCCGAACTCATCTTGACCTCACCGAAGTCTTCTAGCTTCCTCTTGTTGGAGAGGAGCTCCTTCAAGAACTTGCCATAAGCCGGCATACCTACAATAGCATCGATAAAGGGTATGTTAATATGCAGCTTACTCATGAGTTCTATGAACTTACCGAATTGTTTATCTAGGCGCGCTCGCGCTCTAGATTGAGGGAATGGTAGGGGAGGTTTGTAAGCCGGAGGAGGAACGTAGACATCTTCCTTCTCCTTCCCCTTCTCCTTGTCTTTCTCTATTGGGGCTTCAACAAATTTAGGCTGCGGATCGGTGGTAGTCACTCCGCTCCTAGTTGTAATTGCCATAACCCTTCCCTTAGGGTTGTCCTCCGTCTTTCCTGGAAGCTTCCCTTGATTCCTAGGAACTTCCTCCGTATGGATGAACATTTGGTTTTCTAAAACCTTTTGAGCTTTATCAACCTTGGAAATTTGATCATCAACCTTAATGATGCGGTTCTCCAACCCTTGAAGCTTTCCCAAAATCGTCTCCAACATGGGATCGGGCTTCTCCTTTCCCGAAGTGTTTCCTCTATTAGATGATTGCCCCTGGCTTTTCAAAGGAGTAGAGGAAGAGGAAGGTGGAGTTAGTGAATTAGAGTTGGAAGGATAAGAGTTATCGGAATTTTGTTGATTGGAGCGTCAATTGTTGTTGTTTGAACCCCTATTGTTGTTCCAATTGTTGTTCCGGTTGTTGTTGTTGTTGTCATTCCAATTGTTGCTCCGGTTATTGTACCGGTTGTTGTTGTTGTTGCGGTTTGTGTTATCACCGCCATTGTTGTTGCCCAAATAACCAACATCCTTCCCTTGTTGCTTTGGGAAGTTGGTCTTATAGCCTCCTTCAACTCTTTGATTTCATTGTTGAGGGAGAAAATCTGATTTTGAGCTTCATGTGTGAGCTTTGCTCCTTGCTCCACACGATTTCCCTCTACTTTCCGGTGGGAATACTTCTCTATGACTCTTGCTTGCTTCTCAATGAAGTCTCAAGCGTCATCTTCTTTCATGTCCATGAATGTTCCACATGAGAGGGATTGGAGGTTGAATTGCGTTCCCGCATCCAGCCCCTTATAGTAAATCTCCAGCAAGGCAAGTTTGGATATGCCATGATGTGGGCAATCCAAGAGCAAATCCTGAAACCTTTCCCAAGATCGAAACAAACTTTCGTTAGGTCTCATGGAAAAAGCATTAATCTTACCTCTAAGTTCTGCCGTTTTGGAAGGCGGAAAGAATTTGGTGAGGAACTCCGCGGAAAGGCCTTCCCACGTGTCTAGTTTCCCCCTAGGAAGAGCTTGGTACCAAGACTACGCTTTCCCCTTCAAGGAGAAGAAGAAAGGCTTGAGCTTATAGTTATTGGTAGTAGCGCTCTTCGGTCTCATTGTCTCCATCATACACTCAAAGTTTTGCAAGTGTTGGTGTGGAGATTCAGCGCTTGTCCCGCCAAATTGGTTTTGGCGAACAAGAGTAATAACTTGAGGGTTGAAGCTAAACCCTTGTACATCTTCAGCATCAAAATTCACGCCCAAACGGCGCGGTTGTTGTGTTGGATCCATCCTTTGGCCAAGAGTTCTTGGCTCATTATCCACACGTTCGATCCTTGCGTTCCTAGGTGGAACACGGCGATTAGCAGCTCCTTGTGGATGGAAGGGATTTACATTGATCGTGGGATCAATTTCTTCTAGCGGTGGCATGGAAGAGTCACTATCATCAACGGATGAGTGACTTCTTCTTCTTCTTGATCTTGATGCTCTTCTTGAGGATTTCTTGCTTCCCGGATTCTTAAGGTCGCTTATTTCTAACCTCATCTGGAACATCATATCCTTTAGATCGTTAACTTCAGATTGATGACGATCCATTTCATCCCGGCGGATGTTCTCATTCCATCGGAGTTGAGCTTCTTTCTCCGCCAACTCCGCTTGAAGATCACGTTCGTGTTCTTCAGCCATCTTCTTTTCCCTGCGCTTTTGCCTTAAAGTTTTCTCTAGCTCTTGATCAAGAGGTAAGAGATCTTCGGTGTTCCTATACCTGCGCATGCACTCAAAGTAATATCAAATAACGAGAGCAAGCTCCCAAGCTTGACAACCGGCAACCGAATTCGGCCGAAACCAAATCCCCGGCAACGGCGCCAAAAACTTGTTCGCCACTTAGCGTGCGTGCAATCAAGCTTTAAATTTATAAAACTAGAATAAAAGCAAGCGAACCCGCAGTGTACGGATCGGCATAGATTAACAAGTATTCCAGAGTATCGAACACAGGGATTTGGGTGGGAACAAATTCAATTGCAGATTATCAAGCGAGTAAATATGAGAGTTTTTGCAAATATTGGGAAAACAACAATCTTAAAGATCCAAGTATCCAGCTGTGGCAATCGATTCAAGATTTACTATTGATATAAAGACAGAGTTAAGATATGCGAAGGTATGCTAATGTAAGGTAATCGTACGGTGAAGTTCCAAAAACCTTATATGGCTCACCTACAAGACATTCTCTATACAGGTTGTTGAGGCTTCAATATAGAAAGGTTCTAAAGGTAAGAATTAATGTCAAATACCCAAACTTGTAATCCAAGGATCAAGACTAACTTAACCGATTGAGGTTGTGACACTCACAATCGAGGTAGAGGTTGTTGAGGCTTCACTACCACCTAGAAAAGGCAAGCCTAAACTAAGTTAAAGCAAATCTTTAACTTTGGATTAAAGTAAAAGCAGGTTCGTAAACTTAAGAGAAATTACGGGCAGATCTTGAGATTCCACGGTCGTGGAACTCAAGAACAAACCGTGATTTAGGGTTCGTCGACGATTCTCTCTAACTCTCAGGGCCTAATTTGTTTATGCTCGTTCTATCATCATCTAAGCCACAACTATCAACCCTTCACCTTAGAATTGTTAAGGGTTTTTAGCCAATAACCATCATTATAATATCGAATTCAAAGATTAAAAGATTGAAAGATGAAAACTTCCGAAAACCTCCAATAAACTTCGAACCAATCTCAAAGTCACAATCAAGAGCGAATATCGTCAATAGATTCAAAATAAAACAAACAACTCAATCTTAGGAAAGAAGGAAGAACGGGATGTCAATCCGTCTTCTAAATCAAACCTAAACAAGAAGAGAAGTCTTCTTGCAATAATCTTCCCAATTGTCGATCTTCCGTCAATCCGGAAATCTCAACAGCAATCTCCACCGAAAGTGCGAGATTAGGGCAACTCAAAGGATGAGTGCAAATTACGTCTTTTGCAAGAATCGCCAAAATGCGTCTAAGCGAAGTGCAAAATTCTCTAAACGGGGGTGTGCGAAGGTGTAAATGCGTCCAAGCAAAGGTGACGGAATCTCTCTTCGTCCGTCTTTTTATAGGGCAAGATAAAATATCGGCCCGGCCCAATCTTTAAAAGACCGTGGCTTCAAAATGTGGCGAAAAAGATCGCCAAGATCACGGTTGTGGAAGGTTCCACGACCGTAATTTAGAGCGTGGAAATCAACACGGTTTGAACCATGGATTCCACGACCGTAAAAGCTCCTGGAATGAATCACGCTTCTCCTGCAAGGTTCCACGGCCGTGGAACTGAACGTGGTTTGTAGTACGGCCGTATTTTAGAGCGTGGTTTAGGGCAAGAACGTGATTCTTCCCTAGCCTCGTGTATTCCTGAAGTTGACATCCATTTTGCTCCTAAGAATGCCCTCAATCCATGGACATACTCAATCAACTCATCTTTGCTAAATACCGTTCGGAAATGGCTCCCAATCACCTATAATCAACATAGAACTTGTGTAGACATCTATATCGACAATATAGGCAAACTAGCTCACTTATGCAACAATGTTCAATCAATGACTATCAATATGAATCAAATACGATTAGAAAACGTGTCTAAAGTATCACAATATTTCATGCTAACATTTGCAGTAGGTGCTAATGAGATCTTGAGACACCAGGAGCGTGTATGCGTGCCTTCAGATAGAGAGTTGAGACAGAGGATACTTCAAGAGGCTCACTCTTCACCTTACTCAATGCACCCCGGTACAAGTAAGATGTATCAAGATATCAGAAGCTCTTTTTGTAGGGAGGTCTGAAGCCAAATGTCACGAGATATGTAGCTCAGGTGTACGACCTGTCAACAGGTTAAGATCGAGCATCATCGACCAGGAGACGAGCTACACCCAATTCCCGTTCCTCAGTGGAAGTGGGAGGACATCTTTATGGATTTTGTGACCGGGCTGAGACCGAGTCGAGGCTTTGAGGCTATATGAGTGATAGTAGATCGACTGACGAAGACCACACGGTTCATTCCGATCAAGGAAACGTGGCCGGTTAGTCGATTAGCAAAGGAGTTCACTAGACAGATAATGAGACTTCATGGAGTACCTAGGACTATAGTCTTTGACACAAACGGATGGTTCACCTCGAGGTTTTGGCAGCAGGTGCATGCCGCCCTAGGTACGAGTCTGTAGATCACAACTGCTTATCATCCTCAGACCGATGGTTAGTCAGAGCGGACCATCCAGACTCTGGAGGACATATTGCAAGCCTGCGTGTTAGACTGGGGACAGGTGTGGCCAGATCACCTTCCCTTAGTGGAGTTTTCATATAACAACAGTTGGCACGCATCGACTAGGATGGCTTTTTATAAGGCTTTATACGGACAGAGATGTCATACACCGATGTGTTGGGACGAGCCGAGTAGTGCTAGCGGAGTAGAACTTGAGCAGATTCAATATGACATGGCTCGAGTAGCGGTGATCCATGAGCGGATGTTAGTAGCACAAAGTCGACAGAAGTCTTATGCAGATAAGAAGTGCAGACCTCTAGAGTTCAGAGTTAGAGCTCAGGTTTGGTTGAGAGTATATCTGACACGAGGCGTCGGACGTTTTGGTGTCAAGGGGAAAGTGAGTCCCGGATACATCGGACCGTTCGAGATTCTTGAGCGAGTTGGAGAGGCAGCATACAAACTTGCTTTACCACTGAGGTTGGAGGGTGTTCACCCAATATTCCATGTGTCTCAATTACGGGAGTACATACTGGATTTGAGGCACATCGTCAGTCACGAGGATCGAGTGATCAAGCCAAACCACACGTTCGTTGAGCACCCGGTAGTTGTCCTACAACGTAGTGCGAGACGCTTGCGTTCAAAGGACATACCGATAATGAATATTCAATGGTCGATGCGAGGAGCTAATGAGGTGACTTGGGAGACAGAGGATAGTATCCATAGGAACTATCCGGAGTTTTACGCTGATCTT
This sequence comes from Fagopyrum esculentum, assembly GCA_033239045.1. Lineage (NCBI taxonomy): Eukaryota > Viridiplantae > Streptophyta > Magnoliopsida > Caryophyllales > Polygonaceae > Fagopyrum > Fagopyrum esculentum. Next base: position 124,181,167 of record BSUD01000002.1, read on the forward strand.
GATGCACCTTTACCGTAGTCGTTTTGTTTTGGTTTTTCTTTTGTTGCATGGCGTACGCTTCTGTGACATTTTGAGTTGCATGCCCCGAGTGGGAATATATGAGTTGAGTTCAGTTTTCTATGTTGTTACGTGATCGTTCGGGTTGTTACAAGTTTCGGGACAAAACTTTTTTTTAGGGGGATTTGATGTAAGACCCCAGCCTTGTGTCTTCACCGCCCTCGCGGTGAAGTGTGCCGCTCCTGCGGCATGCCGCACCCGCGGCAGGGTCAGCCGCTGCTGCGGCTGACTACAGATCGCGTTTGATCTTTCTTTCGTTCATTTTATCTATTTTCCATATATAGAAGATCCGGTCTTCTATCTTATGGGCCGGCTTCCTTATCTTCTTCTAACCTATAACATCCTTTCCATCTATCTTTCTCGCCTCTTCTATATATTCTCGTCTTTTCTTCTTTTTCCCGTTTCTTGCTTACGCCTTTCTCCCAACCCTGAAACTACAGCCGTCTCCCTTGCTTCCTGTGATCTTACTAAACGTGTAAGTCTTCTCATCCGAGTTCTTCATCACGTTCATCTAGTTGTTGCATGTCTTTTCCTTATGTTTCGTTTTCTCCTTCGTTCTTTCTTCTCTTCTTCTCCTCCGAGTTCTTCATCACGTTCATGTAGTTGTTGCATGCCTTTTCTTTTTGTTTTGTTTTCTCCTTCGTTCTTCCTTCTCTTCTTCTCCAAGAATCAAGTTTGAACCTTGATTCTTATTTGCACCGTTGTTGATGTGTTGTTGTTCTCATGCTCTTTTGGCTGAGTCTTGACGTGGTTGGATCAAAGGTTCGAGCTTTGGATCCCTTGTTGAGAGTTCTGTCGAGAAGAAACCCCGACAGCGTCTTCAGCTGAGAATCCACCCCCGCGCCTACACTTAGCCGCCCATGCGGATTTCCTCCCTGCCTCCCCTGCGCCTTTACCCAACCACCCCCGCAGTTTCTTCTACAGTAACTCCCGTGCTTGTGAGTTGCTTACTTCCTTGCTTTTCTCGTTCCTTTCCTTCATTCTTATGGATATTCCTTGTCCCCTAAGTATGCTGTAAGACTAAGGTTGAGCCTTAGCTTGTAGAGATCTCTTAGAGATCATTGAGACTAGAAGTTATAGACTTCTAGCAACCGTTTTGTTGCTGATTCGTGATGCTTGTGTGAACAGGCTTTCCTTGCTCCTTTCCTGAGGGACACAGAGTTATTCTTTGAGTTGTTTGTTGAGCTTTGAGTTACCTTCGAGTGAGGTAAGTCTATTGGACTTACTTAGCTTCATTCCGTATATTGGTTGGAGTGTTTTGGCTTGTTTGTGTTGTTTATTCTTGTTATAACGGATAACCGGAATAAGAATCACCCTCTATAACCATAACTAGCCCAAGTGTATGATAACCCGGCGGTGACCACTTGTTTAATTCTTCAGGAGACTAGAATGTGCTCTTGCAATCCAGGCCCGTAGGTAACGGATAGTACTAATCTATTCCTATTGGTAGACGGAAGCAAAGGCGAGTTTCGAGAGATTCTCGTGTGATAAAAGAAGTTGAATTAGTAATGACTAACTTAATCAAAGATAATAACCGGTTGAGTGCGAGCATGTTATATCTTTACTTTACCTTATGTGTGTTTGTGCCTTTACGTTCTTTTTGATATCTAGAATGTTAGCTAACGATTTATACCGATGTTGTAGATGTTCCACAGGTTCAGGATGTTTTTGAGTGATCCGGATGGTGTGGACAGCCGGGGTTCTTGTATATTATAAGACGGGATCGGTTTAGGTTTATGTTGTTGCTTTCCCTTTTGTTTTGAACTCGGCTGCGAGTCTTTTATGATTTCCTTTGTTTAAACCTTTGGTTTTATTATGAGTTTTGGTTTTCATTTGTCCGTTCTTGTTGTAAGATCAGTTGTGCTATTGCTACTCTGAGGGTCAGGACCCATTGTGAAGTCCTAGCCCGTAACGCTTCGAGTTTCCAAAACTTGGGGTATTACAAGGAATCTTCAAAAGGTAAGGTGGGTGCCTAATCTTAGAAAAAAAATTTGATTTCTAAATCTATTTTGGATGAGCAAAACTGTAGAATTAGATCACATCATGGTATAAGAGATGTCGTTAAAAATGGCAAAACTCTTATACGTAGTATTAGGAAAGGTGGCTTGCACCATCTTTTAGCTTCCCCTTTGCTGGATTCTTCTATGATTGTGGTGACTAATAATTATCCAAAACCCTCTAAAACTATAATAAATGGTGAATTGACTGTTTTAGTTGAGATTCCTATACAGGATAGCACAAAACTGGAGTCAAACAGGCAAGAAATTACTGCAGTAAGGCGCAAAAATGGTGTAGAAATGGTGAAAAATAACACATTTAAAGGGAAATTGGTGGAAGGACTGAGTGACAACAGTCACAATCCATGCCAGCAGAAATTAGAGTCACAAAAAGGCTCACTAAACCAATCTAGGGTGGCTGAAAAATGAAGAAGAAATTTTTGCAGCATTGGAAGGACATATAGACATCAAATGTAAGCTACATACTCACCAATTAAAGGAGGAAGTAAGTTCTTTTAACTCTAAGTCTAGTGATATGCTTATATGTGATAATTTGACACATGATGATGATGATTTGCATTCAGCCGAGATATATGCAGAATCGAATGATACTATTGAGATATGTAGTGATATTAATTCTCATATATGTGATGTGAATTTATAATCTATCATTGTAAAGCATTACTTGGATGAGAAACTTATGTGTGGTAATTGTGTTGAGTATGTTGAGTCTAAGAGAAATAGGAGAATGTCTTTATGTGGGTTGCTAAAGAGTTTAGCTTTAAGAGGGCACTTTAAGAAGTGTACCAAGACTTGTGATAAGTCTAAAGTGATGAATAGTTGTGATATGTCTGCTGATTTTGTGAACAATATTTATTGTGTTTTGAGTTGCAGGTACACTTCCCGTTGTGGGATTGTGGATTGTCTTTCGAAGCACTAAAAGAGTGCTTTGGGGGGTCGATGATGGATTGCCCGTGTATGCATTTAGGTGGTCTTCTTTGTTTCTTATTTGTCGGTTTACAAACTAGAATTAAGAGGGCAATTGTTGAGATCCTTTTTAGTTCAAGTTTGTGTCTCTTGTAAAGTTTGTAAAGTTTTAGGTTCTTTTTTGTGATGTTATTGTAATATTGGGTGACTTTTGTAGTTTTCATGAACGTTGTACAGTTTTTTATACCATGGCTATACGTCATTTGTTAGATTAGAATTAGAAGCAGCTAAAGTCTTCTTTTGGGCCAGCTCTTGCAAAAATTAAAAGTGGGCTTTCACTCAAAAGAAGTTTTTTGGCCAAAACTTGACGGTGGACCGGTGCTCTTCTAAACCTAAGGAAAAGAAGATAGGAGCAGCAGGATACACATCAGCAAGGAAGCAGGCTGCGAAATACACGAGAAAAATACACGAATAGAAACAAAAAAATTAGAACACTCGAAACAACACACAGAGAACAAAAGAGCGACAGTAAGAGGGAAAGCAAACAAAAGAGAGAAGACGAGATCGAGAGAGAGGCATGAAAGATTGAAGGCACACACTCGAGAAAAAGAGAAGGGAGTCAAGGGCGACGGATCTTGGCGGTGAAGAAGGTTTCACCGGATCTCAGGGAGCCTTCTTTGCTTTCTATTATATGTGTAGATCTTGTTTGTTTTTGTTTTTCGATTTATATAGTTCGGTGCACACCGGGTCTCTCTTGAGGCCAATATCATGTTTGTTTGGTTTGGAACGAGGTCGATCTAGATCCGTTCTTGCTTTCTTGTTTGATTCGAAATATGACCTAATTCGCATATGTTTGAAAAATGAAATAACAGCATACATAGACATGAATCCATGGCATTTAAGCTTAACTTTGCATATTATCTTAGAATATATATGTCTATACGGATTCTTTTTTCGTTTTCAGGCAATTTGGCAGATTTTGGAGTGGAATGACATACATGAGGACTAAGTCTCAAGGTGGATCATAGCGGAACATGGTGGAGCATAAAAAGAAAGTTGGGACATCATCAAAGGATCGAGCAAGGATCTAAGGAGAAGACACGCAAAGAAGAAACAGTGGCCCCGACGAAGTTGTAAAACTACGGCCGAGATTATTATCACCCCGGCCCGCGGTTTATCTTGTTTTGGCCCATGACCATGCTTGTCTAACCCTAGGAGATCTATATTAAAACTCTCATGCCGGCAACATCAAATCTCTCTTGCAACTCTCACACGTACTAGGACCTCGCGGTTACATGAATTACAGATTAGATTTAGCTATAACACTGTTGATTTTTGGATTGAGAAAGATTTGTGAAGCTTTCTTGAAGAGAAAGATTTAAGCTTTTGATTTCATTACTTTTGGATTAAAGATTCTAACTTTATTGTTGGATTGCTATTGCTTTTGGATATTGAAGACATCTTGCTAAGTATTTCTTACTTTTCTTTTTAGTTCTATTGCTTATAATTTTCTTGAATTCTTCTTCTACTTTTCTTGATTTGAATATGTGTGTTGTTGGCTAAAACTCTTGCGATTCTAGGGTGATTGGTTGATGTTGTGGTTTAGATGATGATAGACCGATCCTTTATGTTAGATTTGGACCCTTAGAGTTGGTTTAACCCTCGTTCTTTAGAACCTTGGCCTGTTCTTCAGGAACCGCGACTGCGGTTTATCTTAGAACCACCCGAGGTTTCTTCTGTTGATCCGTATATGTTATATCTTTATGCTTGAGTTTTCGATTGGCCAAATCCTAGTCTTTGTTGAGAGTTTTATACCCTTAGATCCCTTTAAGGCTTACATCTAAGCTTTGGAAGAGACTTACCCGGTGATTCCTATTCTTAGTTACCTCCGATAACGAGCTCTAGGTGATAAAGATTCAAAACCCTTTAGTGGTTTGAGTGTGCCAAACTTCTTGCTTGAGTGAGCTTAACATGAGACTTACCTAATGAAGGTTAGTTCTATTCCCTTAGATTAAGTGGTTGGTTTGAGATTATGTTCCTTTCCTTAGATCCTTAAGACTTACTCGGTGATAGGTGCTTCGGTTTGGGACAATGGTTTGGGAGACCTCCCCCGTGATCATTCACACCTTAGAAACACCATTTCCTTAGCAATCCCAACCTTGTCCTAGTTTTTTAGAAGTCTTGAATCAAAAATCACAACTAGATCCCTTGATCTCTAGAATCTGCATTGCCCGATTATCATATTATTTGTCTTCATTGCTTTTCGCTTGATTCATTCTCTATTTTCAGCATATGTCTATTTTATTTTTGATTTGTTCGACCTTGGAATATTTGCTTATCTACATAACGATCTATACACCGTGAGCTCGCTTAGTTGTTCAGGCTTTTATTACAAGTATAAATTCAAGATTGTATCGTTCATTAACACACTCATCTGGGGAGCGAACAAGTTTTTGGCGCCCTTGCGAACAAGTATAAAATACCCCACACACCAACACACTAACATGCTTCATATTTCCCAGATGGGTAAAGAAAGACAATTTATACATTTTTCAAGAGGTACTAAGCAAACATGATCAAGATGTAGAAAAAAAAGAATCGAATTGTCTTAATCATTCTAAAAAGATGTGTAAGAACTAATCATGCGGTTTCAACAATCAACACTCAATATGATCTAGACAAAAGTAAATTACAATCCATGCATGAATTCTAGAAAAGTATTCAAATCTCACATATCTCATAAAGCAATTCAAACATACAAAGATCACAATATTCAATCCACAAACAATATTATCATAGGGATTGATGACATGACTTATGATGTTAGTTTAGGCATTCATTTAGATAGTTTTTCCCGTTATTCATGCATGGTTTGGCATTAGTTCGTGGCGTTTACGCTTAATTCATCCACATTGTCGAAATAGACGTCTAAACGAGCTTTTTTCGGTGTTGTAGGTATTTTCGGGGAGCTCTTGGACTTAATCGATACATTCGAGGATCATTGCTCGTAATGGCATACATCCGGACTCTTTAAGAAGCAAGCTAGGTGCAAAGGAGAACACAAAGGACCTTATTGGTGCATGCCTTGCTCCAACTCATGACTTAGTGATCCAAGGACGGCTGAGCTGTAGGAACCACGGCCCAGAGGCCCTTTCCACGCCCGTGGAATCATATGTTTTGCCCGTGGTTTCTGGCTGGACAGCCTTGACACTGTCACATGATTTCTTTGCCCGACCTTTGCTTTTCTTGGTTGAGTGTGGACTTGGGAGAGCCTGCAGGCTAACTTTTGGACTCTCTCTCATCATCCATTGTTAGGGAGGAAGACTTGGAAGAACACAAAACACTCTCATTTGAAGAGAAGAAGAACATCATCAAAACTTAGATCTAGAGTGAGACTTTGAGTGGTTTTTAGTGATTTTTGTTGAGAAGCTTTTGGAAGTGTTGCAAGGAACGATTTGAAGCTGCATTTGAATGGTTGTAAGTCTTGTTTAAACTTATATTCAGCCAAGATTTCTTACGTTTACTTGCTTTCATTCACCATCTAGCTATGAAGCCCATATATGATTGTATGATGATTCTAGATCTTGAGATGCATGTTATTGGCTAAGTAATTGTGATTCTAAGGTGATGGACAGAAGGTTATGGCTTGGATAATGATAGAATAGACTTGAATGTACCTTTTGATGACTTGCAAGCTCGAAACCTAACCCCCGATCTAAACCACGGCTTGCTCCTCCTAAACCACGGTCGTGGATGTGTATGATCAGCTCGTGGTTTTGCTCTGTTGTGCTTACATTGATAAATCCGTATGTTAGGATGTTAGATTGTTGAAATCCTAGTGTTTGTTAAGCCTTATCTAGCTTAGGGTGGCCTAATGCTAGCAAACTAAGTGGGGAAAGAGACTTACCCGGTAATCCCGATCTTAGATACCAAAGATGATGAACTCTAGGGTAGTAGTGAGCCTCACAAGCCACTATTAGACTGAGTGTCCTAGGATTGTTGCTTAGGACTTGCCTTCCTGAGACTTACCCGGTAAGGAGAGGTTTGACCCCTAGATAGCAATCCGATTTGTGTAGAATTTCCAACCTTAGGTTCCTAGAGACTTACCCGGTAATAGGACCTTAGGTGCAGGATTAGTGGACCATGAGACCTACCCGGTGATTGATCCCATTAGAGAAACACCCTTTCCCAACATACCGCAACTTGTCCAAGGTTGATTAGAAGCTTGAGTCCAATGTCATATCGGAAGTCCCAACCCCTAGAATCCGCTTTTTTTAATTTGATCTCACATCTTGTGTTTGTGTTGCTTGTTCGTGTTGCTAGTTTGAGTTGTGTGTTTGATTTATAATCTTGCATGATTTGTGATCTTTGCTTGATCACCACAAAAACCCAACCAAATATATCATGATTTTCATTTCTTTATTTCTTTCTCTTTTCTTAGACTAGATTTGCACTATCCATGATCACTTGTTTGATTTGATTTCACCTTAGTCTTCGTGTTCGACCTCGGATACTATCCTTGCTACAAAACGACTCATACACTGTGGGTTCTCTAGGAGTTAGGAGAATATATCGAGTTATAAATTGTAAGGCTTTTGCATGGTACATTTCTAGCGTAACAGGAATCATTTCAATCTTAGAAGCACAAAAAAAATTCAATTTTTTTGGATTTTTGACATAGGTAACACAATGCAAAACTAAAAAGAAACGTGTGACAAGAAGTTTTAAATTACTCTAAATGCAATGCAATAAAAAAATGTGTAAAAATATTACAAATACCCCACCACATACTTAAAACTCACAATGCCTCCAACGTGAAGAAATAAATAGAAAAGTGGAAAAAGATACTCACAATGTAAAAAGGCGAATCAGGCTAGGCCATCACTCCTCGGGCTATCGCAAGGCTATCGAACCTAGAGGTCATCAGCATCAGCTGGATGGAGAACACTGAATACTCCGATTGTTGTCGGGGTTTGCTGTTAAACGAGGAAGGGTTGGAAAGGGAACGTGTTTCGGCCTTTTATAGTTCGGTACAAAAAATTTGAACAAACCGCGGCCGCAGTTTTGGCTGCGGGTGCGTTCGACTTCCAAAACCTTGGGTGAATTAAATTTGTTAATTAAAACTTCCGTCGAGGTTATTTTTTTGCTTTTTGGCCGAGATCATACTCCTTAGCACCCTTCTCTCTTGTGAAAGTTCCACACTTCGTTTCCATCAAAAACCTAGAACTTTCAGCATTCTCAACCAACTACATCATCCATTCTCTTATGAACCTAGGTCATATCAATCAAAAAGTCAAAGATAAAAAGTTGCCTCAAATCTTGTAAGAGGCATAAAGATCCTTCCAAGATTCAAGCTCCTCGATAACTTCCTCTCTTTGTCTTGCGAACCATCTCTCATTTTTCAAGGCATCTTCCTTAAGCCTAAGTTGGCTCAAAGGTTCATCATGTTAGGCTTACGGCCATTGGCTACCTTGAAAAGTCAAAGACAAAAGGAAAAACAAGATCAAAAGAAAAAGAGAGGTCTACACTATCAATGATGATGCACACATGATGATTTAAACCTATTCTCCAACAACGGCGTCAAAAACTTGTTTGTTCCCCAAGTGGGTGTGTTAATGAACAATAAAGTCTTAAATTTATACTTGTAATAAAAGCCTGAACAACTAAGTGAACCCACAGTGTATGGATCGTTATGTAGATAAGCAAATATTCCAAGGTCGAACACAATGACTGAGGTGAAATCAATATAGGTGATAAATCAAAACTAGAATAGACCAATGTTTTAAATAGAGAATGAATTAAGCAAAAATCAATAAAGACACATAGTATGATAATCAGGCAATACAGATTTTAGAGATCAAGGTATCCAGTTGTGGTTTTCGATTCAAGATTTCTAAAAAACTAGGACAAGGTTGAGATTGTTAAGGAAAGGGTGTTTCGAAGGTGAGAATGATCATGAAGGAGATCTCTCAAACAATTGTCCCAAACCGAAGCACCTATCATTGGGTAAGTCTCAAGGCTCTAAGGAAAGGAACATAAACTCAAATAAATCACTCAACCTAAGAGAATAGAACTAACCTTCATCGGGTAAGTCTCAAGTTAATCTCACTCAAGCAAGAGGTCCGGCACACTCAAACCAATAAAGGGTTTTGAATCCTTTATTACCCAGAACTCATCATCGGAGGTAACTAAGAACGGAATCACCGGGTAAGTCTCTTCTCAAGCTTAGATGTAAGCCTTAGAGGGATCTAAGGGTACAAAACGCTCAACTAAGACTAGGAATTGGGCAATCTAAACCCCAAGCATAAAGATATAATATATACGGATCAATAGAAGAATCCTCGGGTGGTTCTAAGATAAACCGGGTCGCGGTTCTTGGAGAATAGGCCAAGGTTCTAAAGAACGAGGGTTAAACCAACTCTAAGGGTTCAAATCTAATATAAAGTCTCACTCTATCATCATCTAAACCACAACCATCAACCAATCACCCTAGAATCGCAAGGATTTTAGACAACAACGCACATGTGGGGTGAATGTTGAAAAACATTAAAGTGAAGTGTGTTGTGTAGAAAATAGGTATGGGGGCGTTGATCATGATGATGAGTAATTCGGCACCATTCACATAGCCGGGTGTTTGTATCTTCTCAAAGTCTGATTGATCAATAGTCATAATGAGTCATGGTATGTGCATTCGGTGTGAGGTACCTCGATAAAATTCCAAAGATTGCTGATCACCAAGGTTTCGGCTATTGTGCACTTATGTCATGTTCTCAAGTGAAAGTAAAAAAAAAAAGAAAGAATAAGTGCTTATTTGGTGGATGTTGTGTGAAGTTGTTGTTTGTAGAGTTGTTCCTTTTTCCCGGATTTGCACCACATATCCTAAAATGCATCCCAATCATGACACGTTTCTTAGCCTCCTCTTGCTAAGTTCTTAAGACCTTCTTGCGCATGTGTTTTGGCTTAGGAAAATTGGGGCTTAGTGTTTATGTGGATGTGGACAATTTTGCCCCTGAGATTTAACACATATCTGTGAAGTTAGCGGGTGAACAATAACCTAGGTATTAATCTTTGGTCGGGCCCAATAGTTGAGGTACCGTTCTGATAGTTTAAACGACGGGATACTAAAGTTTAGTCAGCCCAAAAGATGGGGTATTGCTTAGACAACTTTCTCTGATTTATAATGTAACAATGTTGGAGTATTGGTAACATTTTTGGCGGTGTTTTAATCGAATTATAAATGGTGATGATCATCGCAAGGTAAAGAGATGCCTTGAATAGTAGTGTTTGAATTACTTGTGTCCAGTTAATTTAAATTACATGAGTGTGAAAGAAAGTAACTAAACATAAACTCCGCTTAAAACATGCTAATATACTAATTTTAATATATAGAATAGTAATTGTTTCGAACAATAATGTTACATCGGAAGCTCGCCCTAATTTCATACTTGCAGTGCCTCAAGTTGTACTTTATATATCTTGGGTTGTAGGGAAGCTCGCTCTAATTTCATCTTACAGTGCCTCAAGTTGTACTTTATATATCTTTGGTTGTGGTAAGATTCTTTATTCTGACTGTACATGAGATAAGCAGAGAACTAAACATTTCCAAAACATTCTCAAGCCCTACCATTACTCACTAAGTTGTTAGCTAAACACTTTGTTAAACAAACTTCTAAGGTATACAACTTCTGAAACAAGAGTACTCATAAATCAAATCCTAGCATACCCATGAATAAACAAAGACAGTCATTCTTCTAACTTTATATCCTACTCTAATTCTCACCTTCTTCTTACTAGCACTTTGTTTTCCTCAGTTATCTCAATAGAGTTCTAGAAAAGAACAAGCTAAATGAAAATTTAAGTGTGCTAAACTAACAAGTAAATAGCAAGAAGTACTTCACTCGCCTTAGATGCATCTGCAGTATCTGAACCATTGTTATCATTATGATGATTTCCAGTCAATCTCTCTTTGTTTGTCTTTTGTTTTTGGAGTGTTTTTAATGCAACGTTCAAGTTGTTGCTTACATTAAGCACCTTAACATTCACTAGTTTCCCGATCTGGTTTGGGAGGCAGCCAAGCTCATTCAAATGAGCATCCAAATATTTTAATGATTCGATCTCACATTGGTAGGAAGGTGAGCTTATTTAAGTAGATGAAAAACTTCTTGAGACTCTTGAGGCCGTAACCGATGTTCATTGGCAAGCAAGTCAGGTTGTTGCAACTAGCATTGAGCTTCTCCAAGTTACTATAGTGAACAAATCAAAGTACTTCAAAATATGATAACAAAAAAAAGCAAGTCGGGTTGTTCTCACCTTTTCTTTTTCTATATCATGTGTAGTAATGAAACTAATAGATAAAGTCAAAGTCGATTTACTACTTGGGAGGCAACACTTTCCACAAGCTGCAATGATAAGTGAATTTTAGGCAGACAAGTAAGATAATTGTTATTACATTCTTGTCAAGTAAGCAAGCTGTATATGCTATATGCATAAGCAAACATTTGAGGTCGGGAAAAATCTTGGTAGTCGTCTACCCCTAACAAAAATGAAACTATGCAATCACTACTGAAGAAGAAATATGATGTTCATCGATCTACAGTACTTGGAATATAGTTGTACTTGCTAAAAGGCCATAATTTGCTAGTTATGTACATCGTATTTGAAACATTCAACAAAAGACCAATAAACTGGAAACCAATTTCTCAAATCAAACAGAAAAAGACTGACCCTAGCGACATATTCATGAATCATACAGTTTGTGTTTACTCTCAAAAGCAAATGATTTTAAGCTATCAACTCGAAATCTTAGTATACAATTGTAGCATATGATTTATAATAGTGAAAAAGGAAGAAGAAAAGTTAATGTTCTTACCTGTGCAAACAATAATGACAATGAATTAGGAACATCCCGTGTTGCTATGATCAGAATCATGAGAAAGGGAAGTGATAAGAAGCTATTATAAAACATTCTCAATATACAATCGTAGCAGATGGTCAATATTTTGTCATCTTCTCATTTGTAGTGAGTACAAGAGGTCTAGAAGTGGGTGAAGAGAAGATCAAAGCAATTCAGGGATGGCCCACACCCACGACTATAGGGCATGTTCAATCCTTCCACGGATTAGCTACCTTCTATAGACGTTTTGTACGAGATTTTAGTACTATTGCAACCCCTTACGTCTCTCACGAAGAAGTATGTACAACTCGAGTGGGGAGATGCACAAGAGAAGAAATTTAAGGAATTGAAGTGACAACTATGACATGCACCTCTTCTAACACTTCCGGATTTCACCAAGCCCTTTGAAGTCGAATGTGATGCGCCTGGAATTGACATTGGAGGAGTGCTCATACAAGAAGGTGAGCCACTTGCATTCTTTAGTGGAAAGTTGAAAGGAGAATGCTTGAATTATTCAACATAAGATAAGTAATTATATGCTTTATTTCGAGTTTTTAAGGCATGTTAACACATTACCAAAAAAAAGACATGTTAACATTACCTTTGACCTAATGCATTTATCCTTATAACTGATCATGAGTCTTTAAAACATGTTAGAAGTCAAGATAAGTTGAATTGGAGACAAGGTTGTTGCTAAATGACCTTTTTAGGAGACATTTTTTTTATCACTACTATTAATAATAAGGTTTTAGGTTTTTATTACATTAAAGATATATATGTTGATGATATTGATTTTGGTGACATCTATAAGCTATGTGTTACGCGAAAAATTAGTGATAAGTTCTTTGATCACTACAATGTAAATAATATTATATATATGTAAAAAGGGGCAAGATGTTGGGTAAAAAAATTAAAAATTATCGATTGGATTTAATTTTACTGTTTTTACAATATTGTACGAATTTTTTCAAAAAAAGATATATATTTGTAAATTTTTTTAATAAAAAAACGATGCCTAACAATCGAAACATTTTATTATTAATCATTTCATTATAAAACAAACCGTATAAGATACGGTCACGGGACACCTTGATAGTTAATACTATTCTTGTTATTTTTCTTCATAAATAATTAGAAAAATTAGATAACCGAGTTATGAAAGTACCCAAAAACCCTACACAAACACGTGTCTCGACCGTTGAAACTGGAGAGGACAAAATTGGAATTTCCGTTACACTAAAATTATTCCCTCGTTATCAAATTATTAAAACCGGGCTTCCGGCGGCCATCTTCAAAAGCATCCCCCCTCTAGTTTCTCTCTCCTCGAAAATTTTGAAATTTGAAAGCATCCCCTCCTTTCCTAGCCTCCAAATACGCCCTCCTTATTCATACCCTTCCTCCCACTCTCACTTCCACACTGTTATGCTATTTCCCACCTTCCCAGTTCCCTTCCATCCCCACGAATCCTCAGATTCGGACTTCCCCAGTAAGTTCTTTACTTGAATCTCCTATTCAACATACTCGATTTGTAGTTTGTTTTGTTTTCAAGCGTATGTCATGAAATGTGGCTTCTGATTTGGATCTCAATTTGATTGAACGCGTTTAACTGTCACTGCTTGAGCATTTATGTCATCAATGGAAGGTCTTTCTTCTCACTGCTTGCGATACCAAATGTCATCTGTATAGGATGGAAACTGGAAATGGTGTTTATCCACATTTCCCATCTGTCCAATTTTTGTTGTAAGATATTAAATCGAATTTGGGTAGGCTTCTGGATGTTCAAACTTGCATGTATTCCAGCTCTTGCTACCCCGTTCCATGGAAATTTGTTGTTTAAATGCTTGATTGAATGGAAATTTGGAATCCATGGAGCCTATTTGTCGAACACACTTGCGAGGTCTTTCTTGCATTTTTCTGCATTTTGACCTAGAATTTATTTGAATCCTTTGATGCGTTCTAATGTTCGATTAATTTCCCAGAGAATGGACTCTTTGCCTGATGCTTTGGTTCATTACATCCTGTCATTCTTAACAAATGCAAAAGATGTAGTCTCGTCTTCTTGCGTCTCCAAGAGATGGAAGGACTCTATTCCCTATTTAAGAAGCCTCTACTTCCCCCGGAACACATTTGAAAGCCTTGACAGCAACACAGTCAACACTGACCAAATTGTGTTGCGGATGGTATCCTCAGTGGTTCGGCTCGAAGAGCTTGTAGTCTATTGCCCCTTCAGCACAATGGGCCTGGCTTCATGGCTAACAGTCACTGGTAACTCCCTTAAGCATCTCGAACTCCGCATGGACAACCTCAATGAACAACATCTGTATGCAGAAGATGCACCCAGGAAGCTGGATTGCATTCGATCTGCACCAAAGTTAGAGTCCCTTAAGCTTTGGGGTGTATTAATGGATAAGTCTCCTAAGTGGGATGTCTTCCAGAATCTCCGGAATCTTGAAATAGTTGGGGCTAAGATCACCAAGCAAGCTTTGTGTGATGCTCTTCAAGCTTGTCCTAATTTAACCCATTTGTTATTGCTTGGCTGTGATGGGGATGGGGTGCTATCTCTATCCATTGAATTGAGAGATTTAGTGCAGTGTAAGCTAGATTTTTACGGGTCGGGTAACAACACGCTGTCCCTCACTTGTCCTAAGTTAACTGTACTTGAAATACAAGGGTGTAGCTGGATCAGGGTTACAGAGACTCAATGCTTGCAACATTTGTCAATTGCCAATAATGCTGGTAAAAGCACCAAACTTTCCTGCAAAGTGTATTCATATTTGTTGTTACAATTCTTATGCATCCCATGATTTGTCTTTCAGGAAGAGTGCACATGGTGGACTTTGGAAAACTCGAAGCACTCGAATCCCTAGCCATAAGAGGTATTCAGTGGCGTTGGGACGCAATTAGCAAAATGCTTCAATTAGCCAGTGAGGTGAAGCATTTATTTATGAAGGTGGAATTTACCGGAGAACTTGACAACCTTCTTCCCTTTCCTGAGATTGATCTTGTTGAGTTCTTCAATGGCCATCCTAAGCTTCGAAGATTTGACATCCATGGTGCCATGTTTGCTGCTCTTTGCCAGAAGAATAGCTTGAAAAACGTAAGCTGTGACAGCATTCTACGCCATCTCTATCTATGGTCTTGTCATTATAACAGTCTAATTGCGTTGTTAATGGATTTGCAGGCTGACTCGACATTCTCCATCCCTTATATGGAGGAGGTGGCTGTCACTGTTAGATCGCCCTTAAATGCTGAGCAGAAAATGAGCACTCTCGAGTCCTTGTTAAAGTACTCATGCAACCTCAGGAAGATGTCGATTAAGATTCTTCAAATGAAGAGCAGCCATAGCAGTGCTGATGATTTCTTTGAAGAGGTTTGCAAGTTTGCTTACATGAACCGCAAATTTGTCAGTATCGAATAATGGTAACATTTTCAAGAAGAATAATTTGCTCGAACACTCTCTACGAGTCCCTGTTGTATGTTTTTCTTACCTCCTTTTTTGGTCGAGTGAACTTGTCATTCTTTCTCTTTTGTTCATTTGACATAACCTGAACTCCTCATTCAGAGTTCAAAAAATGACTTTGAACTCTTTGATTACAGTGTTTTCCAATTTTTAATTGAAATTACTTTGATAATGTGTTGGATCTCTATTGTAGTTCTTCGGTGTGTATGGTTGTACTTGAATGGCTGCTTGGCTTCATCATCCTATGATCATTGGTGATTTTCAACTTAAATCTAGTATGCAAAATTACAAACTAAGGAAAACTTTTATAATTAGGGACCTTAGGGTGCTTTGATTTATAAGCATGTCCACGGGTCACCCGTGACCCGGCGGGTACGGGTTTCCCCGGGTCGCGATAAGGGTCGTTAGATCCTTACCTGTCGACCCGTAACGGTCACAAAATTTAAAAAAAAAAAAATCTCAACGGCTATATAGTCGTTGGGTAGCCGTTGTAACGGCTAGATTAATAAAAAAAAAAAATTAAAAAACAATATACTTTAATAAATCTAACCAAAAAATAATTCTATAAATACTCCAATTCATTTCATCTCATACCAAATCTCATTCAATCATCTATTCACTATCTCAATCTCTCCATAATTTCCAACTCTTATATTCAATCACTCTCCTAATCTCATATTCTCATTCTCTTATTTTTCATTTTACTACTCTTACTACATTCTATTATTCAAAAAAAAAAAATGTCTAGCCGAGGAAGACGTTCCGTAAGCGGTGCCGGTCCTTCATCCGGCGAAGGTGTTACCCGAGGACGTCATTCCGTTAGCGGTCCTCCAACCGGTTCGGATTTAAGGCGGGACTTATTAAGTGGAGATTACGAGATCTTCGAGGAGGATATGGATTCACCTACTTTCCCCAACACTCAAGAATCAGAGACCCAATTCACGGAGAGGCGGAGGAGCCGCCGTTGAACAACACTCAACTAACGGCGGCGGTCTTCCGATTTTGGTCCACAAAAGGTGCTCCCGATGCCAACGGGGTTTACTATGCCAAATGCAATTTTTGTGCGGCACAATACAAGCACAAAAAGGGAGAAGGCTACGGGAACTACAAGAGGCATATCCGGAACAATCCTTCCGAAAAAATGGGATTAGCACGAGGGCAAACACAACTTACCGGGTACGCATCTACTTCTAACCAACCTCCTTCTTTATTTACATATGATCATTCTTCTTCTATGGATGTATTTTCGGAAATGTTAGCCGTAGATTCTTTAGCATTTAGTTTTGCACAAAATGTTGGTTTTAATGATTGGATGCAAAATCATGCTCAAGCCGCATATAAACCGATTTCTCGCCAAACCGCTAAAAGAAAAATTATGCATAAATATAAAATTCGTAAAGAAGAATTGATTAAATATTTTATGGAAAACGGTGATATTCAAGTTTCTATTTGTAGTGATATTTGGACCGACGGTTTTCAAAAAAATTCATATATGGGTATTACTTGTCATTTTGTTGATAAATTTTGGATTTTAAACAAAAGAGTTTTAGAATTACGAGTTTTCAACGAACAACGCACCGCCCAAAACATTGCCCATTTGATTGCAAATGTTTTGGAAGAATATAGATTACTTTCACGAGTTTTTTCAATCGGTTTTGACAACGCCTCCGCTAACACGGCTTCCATTAGAGATTTAACCAATTATTGTAAGTCGACGGTTGGAGGTAAATTTTTTCACATTAGGTGTGCCGCTCTATTTTAAACTTGTGTGTTCAAGACGGTTTAGCATACGTTGGAGATTTAGTACAACCTATTCGAAATATTCTTAATGAACTTTGGTCTAAAAAAAAGTGTACGTACTAAATGGTATGCATATTGTAAACAAAATGGCGTTTATCCTAAAAAATTTCCAAAAGATGTTTGTACAAGATGAAACTCTACTTACAAAATGATTTACGAATCATATGAATATTGAGAACTTTTATGTGGTTTTGCCGCACAACATATTGATGGTAATTTTGTTTTCGGCGAATCTTGGATTTTAGCAAAAGAAGTAATGGAGGTTTTTAAATATTTTTATGATGCTACTAACACTTTTAGTTATGTTTATACACCAACTTCAAACATATTTTGTTATGTAGCAATTAATATTGCATTTGCAATTCAACAAGGTCTTTTAATTGAAAATATTTCACAAGCTATTTTTTCAATGCGAACTAAATGGTTAGATTATTATACAACCATTCCCGATGTTTTCTTGTTGCATTTGTGTTAGACCCTAGACGTAAAATGGATGGTTTAAAACAATTTTTAGAAAGTTATTATGAATTTTTAGGTTTAGAACAACATCCCGATTGTCATGTTTCTACCATAATTGCTAAAGTTAAAAAATTATTTGATGAATTATTGATTCAATATCGTGTTTCCGATCAAGGTCAATCTTCTCAACCCCCTCCTCGTCCTTCATCTTCAACTTAATCTAAATTTAAATCAATTGCTAGAGATTTGTTTGGCCCGAAAAAGGCAAAAACCACGTCGAGTTCCCATTCGGAACTCGACGAATATCTAACCATTTCTTTTGAGTTTGTCAATCATGAAGAAGAGGATTTCAACATATTAGAATGGTGGAGCCGACCGGAGAGAATGAGGTTCCCTACCCTCTCAAGGATTGCGACACAAATTCTCGCCGTTCCCGCCTCAACGGTAGCGGTTGAGCAAACCTTTAGCCGGAGTGGAAAGGTGCTCGATCCGACGAGATCAAACATGTTGCCCGAGACGTTGGAGGCACAAGTCCTCCTAGCCGATTGGAGGAAAGCGGAAATGAGAACATAAAAAAAACAACCTCTCGGTTGAGGAAGGTGACGAAGATGACGACGAGCGACAACAAACGTCATCGGATGTATCGGCGGGAGAGTCCGACTAAGGTAAGGGCCAATCGGAGATATAAACAAAGGTAAGAGAACTACGTGAGCTTTGATTCCTCCTCCCCGAGAGGATACATAGGCAACCGGATTCCGGTTCAAGCCCAATTCTTCCCTTTTTTTAAAAAAAAAAAAAAAGTTTAAGACTTAAACTTATAAACTAATAAAAAGAGGACTTAAACTTAAAAAAATTGGACTTAAACTTTAAGTCCAATTTTTTAAAGTTTAAGTCCTCTTTTTATCAGTTTATTTTCTTCTTTTTTAAGTTTAAGTCCAATTTTTTATTAGTTTATTTTCTTCTTTTTAAGTTTAAGTCCAAATTTTCTCTTCTATTTATTTTCTTCTTTTTTAAGTTTATTTCTATTATTATTTATTTACTTTTTTTAAGGTGAGGTGGCCGACCCGTGACCCGGCGGGTCGGCCATATATACGGGTCCGGGTCCGGGTCACTCTTCCCGAACCCTTGACCCGGGGGGTCGGACCCGTCGACCCGGCAAGTCCGACCCGTGGACATGGTTATTGATTTATAATGACCCCCTGTACCCTATACACTCCCAAAATCAATGAGGTACCTAACATATATATTGGGAATATTGGAATAATGAGTTAATTGTTAAATTTTGTAAATGTAATAAAATTTCCATTAATGTGTTAGAACTTTGAAACACTTGGTTTTGATTAAGAAAAGGGGCTTACTAGGCATACCGGTAGAAATTTTACTCACCACCGTGAGTAACTATGCAGGCTGGTGTGTGGTTTGGATTTTCACTTTTGGACTACACATAATGCATAGTTAGAGCCGAGGGTGAAGTTGGTTGAGCCGATTTAATAGCGATTAATATGCTATATTAGTAGTTGTGTAATTTTTTTTTAAACTACAACTACGCATGTTATATACGTAGTTGATCAGCTTTTGTTGACTTGAAATCGGCTCCAACTACGCATGTCATATGCATAGTTATGATCCTAATTTGAAAACTAAAACTATGCACAAGAACTGCGTAGTTTACGTTTTGAATAAAAAATGTCATCAGTATGTCTGAAAATCCAATTAAAAGAAAATTTTATAATTTGATGGATCTTTATTGTAGTTTTTCAAGGCTCGTTTGGTTTCAACCCCATAACTGAAAATAAATCTAGACCATTTATATGTCATTGTATATTCATAAAATTTTATTTATAGGGTGAAAATGTATTTTCATTGTCCCATTTTGTTTTCCTATATGATATTATAAATTAATCAAATTCTATTACAATTATAATAAAATTCAAAATTTTTTTTAAAAAATAATTATAATAAAAGTATATATATGGACTAAATTTATTTTCTTAAAATTTCTGGAGTTTCAAATAAATGGGAGATCAGTGTGCATGGTTGCACTTGAATGGCTGATTGTCTTCATCATCTTATGATGATTGATGATTGATAATCACCAGCTTAAATCTAGTATGCAAAGTTACAAACAAGGAAAAGTTTTATAATTTGGGTCATTTGACAGATAATGACCCTCTGTAGGATACAGTAATACACTGACCCAAAATCATTGAGTTACCTAATATATTTTGGGAAATATTGGAATAACAAGAAATCTATATACATATGTTAAAGCGAAAATATTTCATGTCAAGTGTCATGCTCTTATGAATATCACATCACCATTTTATCGTACATTTTAATTTTATAATTACACTAATCAACAAATTAATTAAAAAATTATTAATATAGACAATAAATATATTATTTCTATTTTTAGTCTTCCCACTATTGAAAATATTCTTATCATTATTTTTTGAAAACTTTTTCCACTTTTAGTTATAAATCGATTTGCTAATTTATTATTCTAACTTTAACATATAAATACATTATTCTTATATTAATTAGAAAATAATCAATAATTTAACAAATGTATAAATTATTATAATATAGTTATTACATATTTTAATTTTTTTTATTTAAACGGACTTTTTAAATATTCTCTATTTTATTTAATTTATTTTTTGAAATTTATTTCTATTTTTCCTTTATTTTTTTATTTCACATTTATCGTCTTATAAATAGTCTAATAACATTAACTTTAACTAAAATATGTAATATTGGATAAATTAGTCTATTTTTATTGTTTATCTAAAATAATGAATTTAATAGTAAAATTTTAATTTCTTTAGATCAATTAATTAAAATCATTATACTACATCAATTTTTAAAAAATTTTAAAAAATTAAATATTCATTAAAATTCAAAATTATATTCGTCTCTTGGCATTAATTTGCAAATATATTGACGAATAAAAAAAAAACATTTGGGCGGGAACGTGGGTACAACTCCATGTGCGGACGTTGCGGAGCCCAATTTGGAAATGAAGTAAATATAAAATGGAGAAAATGGAAAGGCGCAAAGGGAAGTTGTACATCAGCTCACGTCCTCCTGCAGGCTCCATCTTCCACCGCAACGGCCAAGAAAATCAAGACTTCTTCCATACAAAGAAAGTCCAGGCTCCTAACATAATTTCCTATATTGCATTTTTCTTCTTCTGAGAGAGTTGAATCCGTCGCCTCCAGCTGTTGAATGACTATTTCCGAGTGCGATTATACCATTTTCATTAAGTCACCATAGAAAGATTGCTTTCATTCTTCCGTTCAACTTTTCCGATCATCGGAAGGACAAATTTTCCGGAGGTACGTAGTATGCATCAAGTTAGGTCTTACTTTTCATCTGCGTTTTGCGTTTGTTTCATCGTCTTGCTCTTTGCTTGATTTGCGACTTGCCCGATGATGATTTTCTGGTCTATTATTGTGTTTTTTCTTAATCTGTGAGTGCGAAAGCTTGTTTAAAAGAAGTTTACTGGTTTGCACTTTGAACTTATGGGGGTGGGGAAGAAGTAAATGTTGTTGTTTCGTTGAATTACCAAAGGCAGGGTTTTGAACTTGGGGGTTTTAGTGTCGTGGATTCTATGCAAAGGGTATTGGCTCTTTTGCTTTTTTGAGTTCAAATCCGGAAAGAAATCCGTGAAATCAATTGGCTTACCGTCTTTGCTTGGTAATCGAATACACGATTCCTCACCCTTTGAACTTCAAATTATAGGATACGCCTTCATTTGGGGCATAAAATATGAGATATTATACTGTTTAATATTGAAATGGATAAAAAAAAAAGTTCACAATAGTAGCACATATTTTTGGGCATTGCTGCTGGGATTTATGTGAACGTAGAATGTTAAGCTGTATGATCAACTTGAGCACTTTTAGCTTACTCGAGCAGATACGATGTGTGGAGACTGTGGAGTATTGTCCCACAATATGATAATATCCGAACCTAACATATAAGAGCTAGGGCTATTCCACCTAGCCACGATTCGTGCAGGTCTCGTAATCCAAAGAGCTACTCCTCCTATTGCCCTTTTTGGATTTATGGTGATATGAGACTTGGATCACCCTTAAAAGCGAGAAGAGTCACTTTCTAAAAGACAATTTTTAGACTCTAGATATGGCCTAGGGCTTTAGCAAAAGGAACCATTAGAGAATCAGGTTTTAAATGAAGTAGAATATGGAATCTTGACCTCGCTCATCGCGAGGGATATCTCAATCACATTGAAATTTCTTATTTTCTGATAAGACCAAGACTAACTTAACAACTTTTCCCGATTGTTTGTCAACGGCTTCTTTCTGCACACAACAGCCATGCTGTTACCTTTTATCAGCATGCAAACATGGCCAAAATCATGACACCACTTCAGAATGAGCTTCTTGCTAGTCTCAAAACACAAATTTCTGACCACAAACTTCTAGAAATCAATCAAATTTCAATACCATATAAGTGTGTATACTCCCAAATCAACCCAAATCCCAGTGTCCCACGTACACTCCCAAGTCCCAACCTCTGTCATATTGTTATTATTATCACTGATTTATGACATTAACACCCTTTTGGGTTGTGTCTATAGAGAACTTAGCTGGATACATTTTTCTTCTAAAGATATCACTGGAACAAGCAGAACAAGAACTGAAAATTTATCTGATTCTGGTTGCGGTTACCTAACTGATTTTTAGGTTCAAAGCTGATATTTAAAATTGTTAGGTTGCTAAAATTCATGTTATTGGCAAACTATGTAGTATAGGACTCACCATATTATTGAAGTAGTTCAAACTAGCAAGGAGAAGAAGTGAGAAGAGACTGATTAACTTGCAATTCCATTTAGAACACAATGTTTCATGCTTTCAGTTTCTAAGATATTACAATCTCTATTGATATAATAAAGGTACGGTATAGCTTTATATGCAGGCAGACATAATGTTGCTTTCCTCTTGTGTTGATATACTTCAGGGAGTTGTAGCTTTCTGGAGCTAAAAGGGTTCACATCCAGCATCTACATTTGTCTTCTTGCTGCTAGTAGATCTTGTTGTGTAAGAGATAGCATATAATCCTAAAATGGATTCACATCTGGAAAATAGTGGAATAAAATCTCTTGATGAAGAGCGCAACGGAGATTCGATACATACAGGTAATGTTAAAGCATGCCTATAACAAAAAAAGCGCCCTCACTCTTTTCATTCCGTTATCATTGTACTGTTCGCCTTTATTGGTATTTGACCTTCTATATCTAGTGTTTTCAACTTTAAATTTATCCTCCCAGGCATTATCAAGTTGCTTAGTTCTATGCTTCCGGAATTGAATATGCCAATTGAAGCTTCAGAGGCAGATGTTAAAGCCGTCTTGCTTGATGGCACTGTCTTATGTTGCATCTTGAATAAGCTGCGACCTGGTTCAGTTGAAATGGTTAGATATTCTTTTACCCTCTACTGAAAACATTAAAACCACTTTCTGTTGTGCTTTCTCGTCCTTTAAATTCCTGAATTTTTTTTACTTTCACATCAGGAAGATGAATCTGTGCCTCAACCTGCAAACATTATGAGATTTTTATCTGCACTGGATAGGGTGGGGTTGCCCAAGTTTGAGTTATCAGACATAGAGCAGGTACATGATACCTTGTCACATTGCTTATATAATTTTTACTTGTGATCTGTGACGCATATCTTAGCCAGGTAAAAGAGAGGAACTCGTGGTCACTCTCCAGTTTCCACTTGTGATGCTGGAAGTTGTTTAATTTGTTGAAGCATTGTGATGTTTGCAGGGTGGTCTTGAACAAGTCTTCCAGTGCTTGCAGAGGCTGAAAGCAGATCCACATTTTGCTAATGCTGATGAAGAGGCGACTCGTAATCCTGAAATAAAGAGATGTAATCTATCTGAGGGAGGAAACTTAAATTTTCAAGAGCCCACAAATTTGGACTCTGAGAAGTGCAAAAAGCCATGGAACTCAAAATATCGAATTGAAAAACGCGGTGCTACCGTGTCTGGTATGTCAACAACTAATCAAGAGTCTCTTTCTGAATCCTACTCATAACCCCCTTTATGTTTTTGATGGCTTGTTGTGTATATCATAGTCCAATCAGTCTTATTTTTGCACAATCCTTAAATTACTAGTCACCCGAGTCGTGTAAACTTCACATCTGCTATTTTACTATTTTTACAGCCAACTTGTCATACATATTTAAATATTTCTTTGCTTAGCTAGATGCAAAATAAGTGTACTGATTGATAATAGAGAAGCCAACTTTTTGATGTAGGAGACCTGATCTTTTATTTCAACAGTTGCTCCTTAGTTATTTCGAAGTTTAGACTACAGAATTTTCTTAACTGACATGTATATGTGCATCTTCTTTTAGTATATAATCAAGTCCTGCAGTTACATATTTAGAGCCTATTTGACCGATTTAGTAGATATATATTTGCATATTTAGTTCTCAATTTTTTTTTCTTTTCCGCCTTAGAATTGATATATGATGGATGTATTTGTTGCTCACAGATGCATCAGCAATAAATGAAGCCGGCAACAAATTCAGTGAGGTGTTTTGCACAAAGAAAGGCACCCATCATGAAATGGCCAATGTGAAGATTCCGGACTTAATTAAGTGGAATAGTTTAGATGTATGTCCTGAAGACCTGAATTCAGTGGAGAAGCAATTCCATATAATAGAACATATGCTTGTCTTCTTCTATAATTACTAGTTTGAGAATGTTCTGATTCAACTTGAACTTCATAAAGTGCAGAAGGCTCCTATACATTTGCTTTTCAGAATGGTAGACAAGGTCTTGGATGAAAGCTTTGAGAGAAAGAACGGGGATGTACCTCATGTATGGTCGTGTTAATGCTGCCTTAATATCAAATCCTGATGGGAATCAATTTCCTAGTTCTATTGCTCTAATAGATAGCTTTATTTTTTGGTTCAGCGGGTTGCATTCCTATTGAGAAAGCTTGTTCGGGAGATTGAGTGTCGAAGTTCAAGTCAACAAGACAAAATAAAGAATGTAAACTATCTTGAAGATCATATCCATCCATGCCATCTTTTTTCTTGTCACAATCTTTATTTTGTATTTTTATCAGCAAAACAGTTTGGTAAAATCTCGTGAAGGAAAATACCAATTGAAGGTCAGAGCATTAGAAACACTTGCAATAGGGGCAAACGGAGAAAGTCAGGTATATTTCAGTCATAGGTTACTAGAGTTTGCACCAGGCTATGCTCTCTCTAGCTTTAACCTTGGCTTTTTCAAATTGTAGGTGGTTACTAATCAGCTTCGACAGATAAAGGTGAGTTACTGAATATTGGTCTTTGGATTTGTTTGTATTGGTGCTTGATATTGATTGAGCATTTCTGGATTCATATGATTCAACATTGTCCTATTTAGTTACAAATACCTGTACATTACTTGCTTTTCATTAACTCTAGTGTTGATTCATGTTAAAAAAAATGCTTATTGTGGTACCCCCGTACTTGCTTTCCATAAACTCTGTTACTGAAACATGAAAGTGGCTTATTTGTCATGACAATTTGACTATGACAACATAGTTGAGGCGTGTGTTTTTGGGTTTGCAGTTGTACAATAGCCTTTAAACTCCTTATGCATGCAATTATATATTCTCAATAATGTGAATTGTCTTGTTTAATAAGACTATAAGAGAAAGGATAGACCTATAAGCTATAATTTTTGTATAGGCGGAAATTTTGATGGGTGGATGGATGGGAAAATGATTTGTCATCCCAACAACAGAAACTTAAACAGATATCTCACTTGGTATATCTTTGCAATACCCCTTGCTGCAAAGAACTTAGTAAGAAAGGTTAAGGATCTTCAAGTTGTATGTGGAAATTGAAGTTGACAATGCAGCAACTAAAGATCATCCTTTGTAACACCCTACGATCTTCCTACCAGGAAAAGAACATAGCAGCAAAGCTTCTTGTTTATTATCTTCTAGTACCAGATATAAATTTAGGTTGGATTGGATGGACCAAGGCTGCTGATTTTCTGCTTGCTATATCATAATCAAATATGTTCTAAGCAATTTTTTCTTTTAAGTTGTATCCATAGTAATTGTGCCATGGATTCCCGGGTTTTCTCCCCTTACACTATGAATAAAGGATCTGCATTCCCCATCTTACGGATTTTGCTTGATATTTCAAGGATAAGTAACATTAAGTTTTGGAACTTCTTCCTCAGACTGAGAAGACAAAGCTGGAAGAGAAGAGAAGACTTTGTGAACAAGATGTGGTCAATTTAATGAAAGAGTTAGGTCAGCGAGATGACGAGATCATGTCACTGAAGCGAGAATTGGAAGAAGCCAAAATTTCTTATGAGAACCGCAGTTTGGAACTAGAAACCAAATTGAATGAAACTAAAGCTGATCTACAAAAGGAGATACAGGACCTCAATAAAATTTTGGAAGATTCCAAGACTAAAATGAAAGAACTAGAGGAATTCTCTGAGATTCAGATACAAAGGCTCAAGAAAAAGGAGTTCCATTACCAAAACTTTATAGATTCTCAATTCACTAAACTACAGGTTTGACAAACCTATGTCGTTAGATTTCTTATATTATAGTTTTATGCTGAGATTTGATAAATTTTGATTTCCTTACAAATCTCATATCTATAGTTTTGATGTTTCTTGCCAATGCAAAGTGTTCTTTAACTCTTCAATAAACTATGCTAGGATCTGCGGAGGGACTTGGAATCTGTGAAGAGAGAAGTTTTAAGGAAATTGGAACTCTACCCTGTTGAATTTCAAAACTTAGGTGGATTCTATTCCATACAGCTTCTACTTTCATGTTTTTTTGCTACATTTTCTCATCATTAAAACCTTTGATCTGTAGGGTTAGGCTTAAAGGAGCTGGTGGATGTAGCTGAAAGTTATCACATTGTTCTTTCTGAAAACCGAAGGTTGTATAATGAGGTTCAAGATTTAAAAGGTAGAGTACTCATACAATGATCTTGTAATTGATAGATGTTTGCATTTCAACTAATCCATATATGCATTTTTGACAGGAAACATTAGAGTGTATTGCCGGATAAGACCTTTTCTTCCAGGACAGGGTGATAAGCAGACAACAATAAACTACGTTGGTGAGAACGGGGAGTTGATTGTTACAAATCCCTTGAAACAAGGAAAGGATACACGTAGATCATTCAAGTTCAACAAGGTCTTTGCTCAAACAGCTAGTCAAGGTTAAAAAAATCACGATTCTCACATTAATTATAGTATTGTCCTACCTATTATTTCAACTAACTTCATGTAGAATTAGTGCTCCTTTTTGTAGGAGTTTTTCTAAATAGTATGTTATTTTCATGTTGTGCAATTTCAGAAGAGGTATTCAAGGATACCCAACCTTTAATCCGATCTGTACTTGATGGGTATGATGTGTGTATTTTTGCATATGGTCAAACTGGATCAGGGAAGACTTATACGATGGTTGGTTTACCATTTTTTGTCTCTCTATAACCTGTCAATGTTATCCTTCAAATTAAATATGTTGCTTATAGAAAGTTTTTCCCCTTGACTAGAATGGTCCTGATGTATCTTCTGAAAAAGATTGGGGAGTCAATTATCGAGCCTTGCATGATCTTTTCCAGCTCTCACAGAGTAGAAGACATTCCATCTTGTATGAGGTTGGAGTTCAAATGGTTGAGATTTACAATGAGCAAGTGCGTGATTTACTTGCAAGTGATGGCCCTCTGAAAAAATATCCTTTCTAATTATGTTTTCATATACTCACCCCTTAAAAGGAAACTATTCTTTCTATCTCATCTTATTGTTCATTTGGTACATATAAGACATACTAGCATTGCCTTTGAGTCTGTGCTTCTATTGTTTCCTTAACTTGCAAATAAACTAGGAATTTGGAGTTCTTCACAACCCAATGGCTTGGCTGTTCCTGAAGCAAGCATGCACACTGTTCGGTCAACCAATGATGTTCTAGAACTAATGAATTTTGGGTTCATGAACAGAGCTGTTGGTGCAACAGCATCAAATGAAAGGAGCAGCAGATCTCACAGGTTGGTTTTCTAGTCGTTTACATATTCCAACTGTTGTGTCTCATATCTTTGTTCTTATTCACTTCTATGGTGCAGCATTGTCACTGTTCATGTACGTGGCACAGATTTAAAGAACAACTCAACTCTTCGTGGTTGTCTTCATTTGGTGGATCTTGCTGGGAGTGAGAGAGTTGACCGCACTGAAGCAACTGGAGATAGGCTTAGGGAGGCACAATATATAAACAAATCCCTGTCTGCACTAGGTGATGTAGTTTTTGCTTTGGCACAAAAGAATGCACATGTTCCGTACAGAAATAGCAAACTTACTCAAGTCCTGCAAAGCTCTCTAGGTATATTCTATTGCCATAACATTTTGAGTTGAGACCAAAGTTGAAATTGTTGGTATTCACTATTCACTAGTGTGTATTCTTGGATGTAGGTGGTCAAGCAAAGACATTGATGTTTGTGCAGCTTAACCCTGATGTTGAGTCCTATTCCGAAACTGTTAGTACTCTGAAGTTTGCAGAGAGGGTCTCTGGTGTAGAGTTGGGAGCTGCACGAAGTAACAAAGAGGGGAAGGACATAAGAGAACTCATGGAACAGGTTAATTCCTTATTTGCATATTTTCCTGCTTATCTTTATATTTTTGTCAAATAAATTAGGTATTGGCTGTAGAATCATTGTATTTGAAATTATATCGTATTGATTACACTAATTTAACTAAAAGTAAATTTAATAATAAACTTCACTTAATCACCATCTGAATATATGTATATATACACCAAGAAAGTTTGTTTTGTATAAACTTCACTTAGGGCCCGTTTGGTTCCAACTCCGAAACGAAAACGAAAACGGAATGGAAACGAATTTAATCCATATGTATATCATTATTTATGAAATTTTGTGGAATCATTCCTTGTGGATTAATGCAAAATGCACTTGTTTTCCCACATTTTGTTACCCTATAGGGTATCAAAAGTAATCAAACTCTACTCCAATTCCTTCAAACCACAAAGAATGATTCCAAAAACAATGGTATACGTATTGACTAGATTCGTTTCCATTCCGTTTCCGATTCCGGAGTTCAAACCAAACGGGCCCTTAATCTCCCCATCCATATATATATTGTATTTGCTTAAAGTACCTCATTTCCTCCTACCAGATGAGCTAGCAGATCTGTATGTGCCTAAATAGAAATAATCTTGACGGAAACAGGGGCACACCTCCCTTACCCCCTTGTATTCGCCCCTGCATATACTATCAACTGATATGGTTGGTTCTCATGTAGGTATCTTCGTTGAAGGAGGCCATTCAGAGGAAAGATGAGGAAGTTGAGCGTCTCCGGGTGATCAAAGTCAATGCCAGTGTTCAAAGGCGGAGCTTGAGCAACATAAGGGGTAGCAGTTCATCTCCATCATGTTCACCAAGGAGTCAGTCGGCAGGACCTAAGCGACGACCACCCACTTTGTCAGGATTGAAAAGCCCAGAGCAACCCAGCAGAAGATCCCCTTCCTATCAGGATCATTGCTCACAACTGGGGTGGAAGCATCATTCAGAAGCTAGTCCTCAAAAGAAATCCTTCATGCAGTTCAACACTGGTGCACCTGAGTTAGCTCCAACCAGTAATGATGAGACAGACCTGCTTGGATTTGGAAATGGTGATGATGAAGAAAGACTGAGTGATATTTCTGATAGTGGCCTTTCAATGGGCACTGAAACAGATGGCTCAATGGGAAGTGTTGTAGAGTATACTCTTTTCCCTGAGGCGGGGAAACCGTCAGAGCTCAATGAGAAGTAAGAGCCCCTATTGTGATCAATGTTTCTTGATTTATCAATGAAAGCTAGTATGATCTTTGTTTTGTTTTCGGAATTTGCAGGCCCATTTTACCGTCTAAGCTCCCCAGACCTCCAATGAAACAGGAGCCGACCACTTCCTCTCTATCAGCACCTCCTAAGACAGCAGCATCCATAAAAGTTGTTCCAAGTAATGTTTCCTGCTAGGTTCATGACATTGTTGATCATTTGATACCTACCAAAGTCGAGAATCTTGTGTTACATTATGTTTGTTGGTTGCAGGCATCAGGAAACCACCAATTGTGTCTCCGAAACCCAAGCTGAAGGCTGCTGCTGCTAGAAGGTGGCAATGAGCTAATGAAAGCCGCATTTGTATTCTATAACTTGGTTTTTTGTAGATCTCTTAGGGAGCTTGTGATGACCCTTGCACCTTGTTTGTAACATATAATGCGCTATTCTGTAGTTGTAGTATTTATTTGCTTCCATGGTACAAGGTGAAGACTTTGAAGGTCTTCTTGGGCGATGGGCATGTTTGTTTGTACACAACTCTGTCAACTTTGGTAGTGTTTTTAAAGTTTAAGAAATGATTGTAAGCTTTGATACAACTTGAATGTAGTAGACTAGTAGTAGTGTCTTTGACTCTCATTTGTGTTGGTATGATCTAGGCTGGTAATTCTACCCACATTCGATGGCATAGAAAGTTTTAATTTTTAAATTTAAGTAAATTTTTAATTAAAAATATAGACTATATTAAAAATTAAAAATTTGCTGATTTTATTTTTTCTGAATTAAAATAATTTTTATTTTCGAATTAAACTAAAAAATTAATCTAAAACTATTTCAAAAAATAAATAAAAATTTACTTTTTAGATTTTTAAAATTAAAAAAAACTTCTATACTATTAAGTAGTATTTTATATAATTAATATATAATGTGGTCGTAATTAATTTTCAATTTATTTTTCTAGACTTTTTTTATTTTATTTTATTAGTTGAATTTTAATGAAAAATAAAAGAAGAAAAACCATCGACTCTCTATCCAACGTCAATAAAAAAAAGTCTTACCCGCCGCTCACCAAAAAAACTCAATAGATGAACAAAATCTCCTTGGCAACATAAACCTAGGACACCAAATGAGATGTGGTGTTAGACTCCTTAAGTGGTTAGTCTAGAGATTCGAGGAGGGTATCCCCACGACAAATCCCCACCAAGGTAGTAAGGGTTTGGGTTTATGATTTATTTTCGGTTTTATAAACTCGTTCAGTTTATATATTTTAATTCTGTAATGTTGTTTACATTGGTTTTTTTTTTTGTGGGTTTATTTTCGGTCAAATTACGTTTATGTCCCTAAAAAAACTTCACAACTACAATGAGAACCAAGGATATAAAACCTTTATGGGTAACAGTTTGCCTCAATGTTCTTCACAGATCTGGTGGTGCCCTATCGATAGAGGCGGACGATGAACGACCGGAATACAGGTTTGTGTTCTTCAGCTGCCTTCTTCCATTTCTTTTCTTCTTCGAGTTTTCCTCTTCAGTTGCCTTCTTCCATTCCTTTATTTTCGAGTATACCTTACGAGTGAATGTTTCAACCAACGGAGCCGATTCTCCTTCCAAATTCGATAGTCAGTTCATATTTGAATTTTAATGTTTAATGTACCAGTGAATGTTTAATGGTTGTTGTTTCCAAATCCTTCATAGTCAGTTCATATTTGAAGTTGCAAACAGTGAGTTGCTTTGAGTGCTATTTTAGATTACATATGATGACGACTGTGATGATCCTATCTGGTTGCTGAAAAAATTGAGTTTGATTGAACAACTATCTGGTTGAAAAAATTGAGTTTGAAAAAATTGAGTTTGATTGAACAACAACTATCTGATTTATTGTTTTTTTTTTGAGTCTGAGTCGAAGTTCATTGTGTTTTTTCTATTGTTGGGGGAAATAGTTTGTTAAGCAAGGTGACCCAATGTTCTTAGATGATGTGTGAAGAGACTAACCAGCTATATAATTTTTTGTTCAAGTTATAGGAAAGTCCATTACTTTTTTAAAAATTTGGATAATGGTTTTGTTTGCACATATATTAATTTTTTAGATTTTATTTTGGATTCATTAGTTTCTCAATTAGGAAAATAATACAAATTAGTAATCTGTTGAGTGTGAAATGTGGAGAAATTCTGATGGGTTAGGTTAAGCATGTGTTTTTATTTATTTTGGTGTATGTATTACTTGTGATTGTTAATATTATTGAAATTTAAAAACTGTTATAGATTATATCATGTTATAGGTTTGTTTGTTAAGATTAGTTTGTGTGTTATGGAAGAAAGTTGTTTATTTGATATTGAACAGCAACAATGTCGGCCAACAACGAGAAAACAACGGGAAATACAAACGAAAAATCATTCAATTGGACATATGATATTACAAGGACTTTTCTTGAGATGCTATGTGATTTTCAAAGACAAAATGGGTAGAAGAATGGGTTCCGTTGAATATCTTTGACGAATACTTTTGAGAAAAGACTGAACATACATGTAAGAAGGAGACGTTGAAGAATAAGTTTATAAGAGGGATATGGAAGTTGTGGTTGAAACTGAAAAACGGTGAAACAGGGTTGGGATGAGACTACGAGAAACATTGTATCACAGCGTCTCCCGAGTGGTGGTCATTGATGTAACATCCCGATTCCGCGGGACTCAGGATGCCACATTGAGCTAGGATCTCACAGTGGATCCTGACCCTAGCCTGACAACAAGTTCACAAGACCTTACAACATGACACTGACAGATATAAAAACAAATACATAAAACGGTATAAAACTATACATCAGAAGGTATACAAAAACATAGCCGAGTATAAAACATCATTCTCACACGGGAGGTATACAAAACATCATCCTCACGCAGGAGGTATATATAATATCTCCAAAAACCATAACCACCTAATGTACGAGAGTCCTCGGCCTGTCACGCTACCGGATCACTTTGCAGGTCGCCTATCCTGCAAAGGCTCTACAACACGGTACAAACCCGTTAGCTAACCATACATATATAAGGTAATGCATAAGCACAAACACAAGTCATGAAAGATAAACACATAATCATGCTGTCACACATTTACCCATTTTTGTTATCTTTATATAATATTCATTCACTCAAATCGTGTATATATATATATATATATATATATATATATATATGTGTGTGTGTGTGTGTGTGTGTGTATGAAACTATGTGACACGAGGAACGTATCACCCTCGTCTCTGAGCCTGCTAGCCATCTGGAAGTAGTGTCGGTCACACAACCCGTGTACCCTATGGGAGTGGTGTTGTGCCCTTCCTGTATACCAGGTGGCCTGACGTTAGAGACCCTCCCAACTCCTTACAGGATGAAAGGGAAAGGTTATCACTGCCATGCAATGGGGCTATCAATAAAATATAGATCGGTTGTAATCGACATCGCATGCTATCATATCAAGCATATAACACACACATCACTCATGCAAACACCCAATATAAGGATGGTAGCTAAGTAAGTCCTATGGACTTACCTCAACCTCGTACAATCTCAACCACGATAAATCTCCAATCTTGAGAGGGACACTGCCTAATAACAAGGCATAGAGATATATCAATCTCCTATCAATCAAAGGGGTCACACCTAGACCCAAGGGATCCATAGGATCATCATCAACCTAAACCTCACAACCTACAAATCCTCAATGCCGTACAAGGCATAACATGATCATAACATCATCATCACACTCTCATCTAAACCTAGCATGATGCAACACACTCACACTAGGAAAGGAAGGGACAATGTCATCCTTAGGCAGCCCGGAAGCAAGACACACCTGCGCAACAAGAACACAACAAGGCTGGAAAGCAGGGACCCGCAGGGGCGGCCCTGGGGGGCGTTGGGGCGGCCTAGCTGGGCGTTGGGGTGGCTGGTGTGCAGAATTCACACTTCAGCTCCTCTTTCGCCTCTTCACTCGAACCTCTTCACACCTTCTTCAGACAACAACCCCATACATACATATACATACATATATACATCAAACAAAGCCTTGTAAGGCTGCCACAAGATCAAACCTTGTGGAATCCTAAGCTAGAAAGGGAAAGAGAAGAAAAGAAGAAAGAAAGGAAGAACTCACCAAGCTGAACCTAATAGAGGAAGAACATACACCACAATCTCAAATGTGGCTCAACACAAGAACAACAACGTCCTCAATCACCATCATCATCAACCATAACCAAAACCACACAAAACTCTCTTCAAAACAAGAAGAAATCAATAAGAAGATCCAAGGGAAGAGAAGAAGAGCGTATGAGAGAAGATGCAGCTGGAGAGAGAATGAAGACACCCTCCTTTGGAAGAGAAGAGAATGGCTTATATAGGAAGCCATCCAAAAGCACGGGTCAAGGTCCACAATGCCGGCTGCAGCACACCACAAACCGCAGGGGTGGCTCATGGAGGCGCAAGGGCGGATCCTGGTGGCCGCAGGGGCGCCTAGCCTGGCCGCAGGGGCGGTTCAGGCCAATCTCAACACAACTCAACACCTTAAAGACTAAGGCTCTTACAATTGTTTGTTTAAAATTGTACGGAAAATTAATGTAATTTAATTAAACTAATATTTTTCAATCATTGCAGGAGAACAAAGATTATCGCGTTTTCAAGAAAAATGGTCTTCATCCGGAACTTAAATCAATGATGGAATACCTTTTTGCGGGTACAGTTGCAACCGGGTCTCATTGTATAGCACCCTCAATGGATCCCTCTCACTCTCCCATATTTGACATGCAAGTGCCAACGGACGTTGAAGAACTTGGTGTTGATGATTAGGATGATTTGATCATAGAGAATGATGCACTTGACGTTCAAGATGTCCACCAGACATCACCTGATCCCGTTCCCGCGCGTGCTAAAGGAAAGAAACAATACGGTACATCTTCTCAGGGAGTCAGTAAGCGTAGTGGAAGGAGGAGTACTGGTTCTTCAATGTATCATGATCATCTAGCAACATCGTTGGATGCAACTAGAAGTATGGTAGCATTGTGGGAGGCAGAGGCGAAGGCTGTTGCACAAGGTCCTAACAAACTACTAAAGGAAACAGATGACTCGATGAAGACACTATTAGATTTGATCTCGGATGGATTAATGGTGAAAGGTTCACCTTTGTGGTGTTTTTCTGCCACTTTACTTTTGACAGATGTTGCTCGTGCAATGTTCAAGTCGATGCCCGACAATGAGTCCAGATTCCAATGGTTGGATTGACAGTACAAGAAAGAAGAGAAGAAAGGTGTTTTGCCCTGATAAGTGACCTACATAGTAGTTCTAGTTTGCTTCATGATTTGCAACTTGAGTACTCTTTATGTTGAACTTGTTTAATTTCGTGTTGATGTTCCTTGCCTCTTGTGAAAAATGTTTGGTTTGATCAATCTTTTGTTATTTTGTCCATGTGTCGGTATTTATTAGTTATGTTTAATTCCATTATCGGAGCAGGACAATGTCGGGATGTGGCTCACGGCGTCGATTATAATGTCTCAATTTGCGTCAATTACAAAACGAGAGTGATTTTCTTGCACTGCACTACTACAAGCATGTCCATAAAATACGGGCTTTCAATTCTTCTTACAATGGTTCTAGTTGGGTGCACGATGTCCTAAACTCTAGTACGGAGACGAGATGCATCAATGCATTTTGAATGGAGAAACATGTGTTACATGAGCTATGCAACACTCTAGTTAATGAGTATGACTTGTGTGGTTCATATATGTGCCCCCTTGAGAAGCTTGTGATATTCATATACACAATGGCTCTAGGGATATCATACCGTACAGTTGCTGAGAGATTCCAACGATCTACATGAACTATTTCAATGGCTATTCATGAGATCCTTGAAGTCATTGTGGACCGCAAAAAAGGGTTTCATGGTATGGCTAGAGATATTATTAAATCTAGAGACCCTTTGTTTGTTAAAGTGTCAAATCACATTCAGAAGGACCAACGATATTCTCAATACTTCAAGGGGGCGATTGGTTGTATAGATGGCACTCATACAAGTGCTTGCATACCTGAGGCCGATCGAATACCTTATAGGGGATGGAAAGGGATATGCACATTCAACGTCATGGCGGTATGTGATTTTGACATGTTGTTCACCTTCGTTTCAGCTGGATGGGAGGGATCACCATATGATGCAAAGGTCTTTGAACAAGCGGTTAATACCCCGTCCATGGCATTCCCACACCCACCACCTGTAAGGTTTTCGCTTAACAATTTTATGTTTTTTCCCATGTATTTCAACAAGCGGTTAAATCAATAATGATTTCAATTATTCAGGTTGTTATTACTTATGTGACAAGGGTTACCCGAATAAGGAAGAGTATATGGTACCGTACTCGAAGACACGGTACCATCAATCTCAATTCAAGAATGTCCTACATGGGAATGCCAAAGAGGCTTTCAACAAACGTCACTCTTCTCTACGAAGTTGCATTGAGAGGTCATTTGGACTCTTGAAGGTGTGTTGGAAGATATTGAAAGTTATGCCAAGTTATAGAGTTGACACGCAAGTTGACATTATTCTGGCTTGTTTTGCCCTACATATTTTCTTCAAGATTAGATGTGTTACAACAAATTGTGTAGATGATGATGTGTTTATGGGAATAGAAGCTGAAACTACTTTGGATGATGATAGTGATGATGAAGACGTTCTTGAAGGTGACGATAGTGAAGAATCTGCTGGAAAAGAATTTGTATAACATTCTAATGTTGGAGGGACGAAACAATTACGCGATGAGATTGCTGCCATCCTTTGGGCACAAAACTGATCATTGCAGTTTCACAACTAGATTCTGATTTCTGGTCAAACTCGATTATTTTTGTGATGATTAGTGATGTCTTTTTTGTTATACACTAATCACCTAATGATCAAGTATTTTTGTGTAGTTAATGGTGCATTTGTCTTTAAAACTTCCTATCTAATTCCTATTTTTCTTTCATGTTTATCACTTTTTCAATTTTGATTGGTTGTGTAGACAAGTAAAAGAGTACATATAATGTTAAGGGTTTATGTTGTAGTTTTGCTATTCTGTATATCTAATTCCTATTTTTCTTTCATGTGATGGACAAGAGCATTTTTTGGTGTAGTTTCT
Organism: Fagopyrum esculentum; assembly: GCA_033239045.1. NCBI lineage: Eukaryota > Viridiplantae > Streptophyta > Magnoliopsida > Caryophyllales > Polygonaceae > Fagopyrum > Fagopyrum esculentum. The sequence goes on from BSUD01000002.1 coordinate 124,217,732, forward strand.
ATTAAAAAGATATGTTCCCCGATTTGTTAATATGGTTAGGTAGCATTGTTGCCTTGACTTCTAAAATCCTTTCAAAATAGCGTCTTCTTGAAAAAGTAAAAAATATATATATTCATTCAAAGCATCAAAGAGATACTCTAATCAAATGAAGAACACAATGGTGGTTGGCCATAGATGGTAAGTGTTTAATCTCAAGTTGTCAGGCACCACACCATACAATAGCAGGACACATGTAAACCATAGCTCATCAGAATGAAGTTAAGTGATATCCCCTGTATACGAGTTGCAGCATAAGGCATGTATGAGCAATTTATTATTGTGTTACCAAAAAATGCCAGCAAAGGGATTAATGGAAGATTACAAGAACTACACTATAAAGAACATGATAGAAGCTAACATTTGCATAAAAATGCAGAAAACTGTATGACCAGTGAGCCTAAATAGAATCTGAATAAAAATGCAGAAAACTGCACTATAAAGAACATGACAACAGCTAACATTTGCATAAATGCAAAAAACTGCACTATAAAGAACGTGACAACAACTAACATTTGCATAAATGCTGAAAACTGCATGACCAGTAATTTCTGTTGTAGTTTTCTCCCTTCAACTAACAACAGAATAACATAACTTGAAAACAAAGAACAATAAATGCAGAAAACTGCACAACAACCCCTAACTATACCAATTTATATCAATCTGTACAATACAATATCATACAATCTGCACAACAATTTAAACCAATCTGCACAATCTCATAGAAACTGCACAATCTGCACATCAATCTATACACAAACTTTACAAACTGCACACCAAGAACTATACAGTCTGCACAAATTATAGATTATACAAAAGAATTTTCATTCATAGTTAAACACCGCAATGAGTCATTACAAACACCTACATTCATAATTAAACTAGGAAATACAACATGACGATATCCACTACAATTCCCCAAAAGAGACATTTTCTATTACATAACACCCCATCATGGTAGCCTAAACATTCATCGGCACATGATTACAGCACCTACTACAATGATTAAAACACGGTTTAAAAATACACTAACGTTGACTACCCCCCTCCCCCAACCCTACAATTGTCTGTGCAGATTTTAGTTCAACACGTAATTCAGATAACGCCAAATGTAGACTAACATTCTCCACAAAGTCATCCAATTCCTTCTCCCCGGCCCTAAGGATTCTCTCAGTTAGGCCATCTACTTGAGCTTGTAGGCACTTGTTTTTCGCTGTCAACCGCATTGCTAGGGGACAATCTATGATTCGATGTTTAGAACCACTAGATCCCGTTGTGTTTGTTGAGGAGCTTTCTCTTGTGGGTGAGTCTTGAATTATCAAACTGCAACCAACAAACAGAAATGATAATTGAATAACGGATAACAACATAAATGAAACCAACAATAATTAGAATTTAATTTTGGGTACTTGCAAAATCTCTCAACAGTTATCAGATTTCAATTTTTTGATATATTGCATATGGTGTTTTATGTTGTCGTATTGTTGGTTGTTTTAGTCCTAATGATGATAAATTTTAGGATAAAATGCATCAAACCATCCATTATTATTGCTTGTTTGCATTAAACCACCTTTAAAAATTCCAGCTATAAACCACCCTATATACATACACAATTTGCAAATAACCATCCATGACCATTGAGGTCAAATTTTTCATTGAAAGTTAAAACCACATCACCCTGCTTCATGTCCCTTCCCCCCTAAGAATTGGGTGTAAACAACTTTGTAAAACTAAAGGACATTGATCGGATTTCACATCATAAATTATAGGGCAATTTTGGTAACTAGGCCTTTTTGAAAAATTATAGTAGTAACTAGGCTTTTTAATATTTCAATTAAGTAAATATACCCCAACCTTTTGTATTTATTCTCAAATTCTACACACTCTTCTCTCAAGGGGTACATTTACTAAACACAAACTTGAAAAGCCTAGTAAACCAAATTGTTTCGAAAAATTATGCAATTAGTTTGTAAGTAAGATATCGATTTCTATTTTATAAAAGAAAGAAAAAAAGTGACTAGTGATCCAAAAAAAATTACTACAAACTAAAAATTTACAAAGAAAATTTCAATTGATATATATGTCTCTTGTACCTAAAATCATAAATAAACATTCAATATCTATTTCTATATATAAGTCTCTTTCACAGCATAAATTATGTATGTTTTTTTTGGTCTTGTTGTGTAAGTATTGCTCTTAAAACTAAAACGAACACCTACAAACAAGCGTAAATGATCCCAATATCCAATCGATAACAACCTAAATTTAAAATGGTCTGATTTGCACAATTGGACATATAGCCCTAACCACAAAACTGATTGAAGGGGAAAAAAAAGTAAGCTTAACAAAACGAGACAGTATAACCCTAATCAAATTGAATAGATTATTAGCCCTAATCAAATTCAATAGAGTATTAGCCCTAATCAAGAGACAATAAGCACAACATATAACCCTAACCACAAGACTGACTATCTTGGGGATTTAAAATATTTTTCAAGATAGTATTAGCCCTAATCAAATTCAATATCTGCGGTTGAAGTTAACAGAAAATCAAACAACATTAATCATGTGAGTGAAAGAAGAGAAGATTGAAGAGAGAAGATCTTTTCGCAGCATCTGACAAAGGATTTCGGACCATCCGGCGAACACCCTTGCTCGCACCATTCACAATGTCGGATGGAGAGTCCATTTTCGTCACAACCTCGCAGCCAGCCGGCGGTTGCAGCCTCGCTGGGTCGGAGCCTTGTCGCCACTCTTCTTCCGTCGCCTTTGTTGTCGCCTTATCAGCCTCTCTTCTCTTGTTTGTTAGGGTTACAGGATGTGAAATATGGGTAATTTGGGGTATAATAAAAATATAAACCCTTCCAACAAAAATAAACTCGGATATGTGAGGTTATTTTTTACGGGTTTGTAAACTCTAATAAACTCATACGAAAACAAACCCGTTAACATGTAAACACTCTCTAAATAATATGCACGGGTTTATAAACTAAATGAAAGGCTTATAAACCCTTACTAAACAGGCCCCAAATCTCTAAGAAAAGTAAAACAACCTTGTTAGTTTTTAGGTTTTGTTAGGTTCCCAAACCATAGCCGCCACAAGCAGAAACAAACCAAGTCTATTCAGATAATTAACTCGGCGAGATATGGCTACCACCATCAATCTTCAATCACTTCCGATTCCGGCTGCAGTTTTGGCCATCCTGGCTACTGAAGTTGCTTTCTTCTTCATGGGATGACCTCCCTTCTCTACATCTTCAACAACCGCCTATTGTCGCTAGCCAACCTAGCTCTTTACCAAACCTCCTGCTCACCTCCGGCAACTCTCGACTACGAACCTGGTTTTGACCTCTTCGTCACCTCGTCCTTCTAGCAACCCGGATCTTCCCTTTTATCCTTTATCCTTCCTCGTCTTTCCCCCTCTATGCTTTTGTGGCCTTTGTTCACCTAGCAACCTGAATCTACATTTTGTGGCTAAGCATGGGATGTTGTCTTTCAAAAAGCTTTGAGCAAATCAGAGGAAACACCTCTTCTCCAATTCAATATCAGTTTGTGCTTTGCTCCTATTTTTAAAAAACATTTATTTACCGGTCATCTTGGAGATTCCGGGTTGATCAAAAGACCCAAAAGGAGAACATCACATTGGATTATTCCTGCGAACACTTTTGCGAGTTCAGTCCATAAATCTGTTTAACATCAAAGAGGCACAATTTCAGCATTTTAAACTGGAACCCGATGGTTCTTCCAATACTCAAGTTACTGGCACAAGGTTAATAGAGTGCAACGGAGGATGAATGATCCTTATTCCACATTGAATAAGGCTCCCTTTCCATATCCTCTGCCAGCTATCCCATGTCCAAAACAATGTTCCTTATTGCATTCACTTGAGGTGGTTTGTTAGTATAAATTTTCTCAACAAATAAGTGAATCCAGTTATAAAATACTAATGACATGAAAGTCTTCTTGAACCTATCCAATAGGAAATCAGAGGAAACCCCTCTAAAAACCTGATGATGAAACCATGAAAGCGCTCTGCTCTTGCTATCTAGCTTCCCGACCATCATCGTTAACCATTCAAACCACACCACACCCATGAATTTTGGTATGTTTTTCCGTTCATTCAGAGAAATAAAAATTATTATTAATAATAATAAGGAGAAAAAAAGAAAAACACAAAACTTTTAGTAGTTCTGCCTCTTCTTGCTTCATTTGTGGCGGAGTTTTTTTTGTCTAGGGTTAGTGTCAAGTGCATTAATACTCCACTATTTACCAAACCAATCGGGCCTAAGAAAGCCCAATATGACAAAATAAACTTACCATGTTTTATGATACAAGCTCAAAAAAAATCAATACCATTGGAAACAAAATTTATAGTTCCCGATTTATTTTCCAACACTCTTTTACCAATTTTCTCCTTACAAATCATTAATCTTTAAACCATCAAGTTTTACACGTTGATATATCATGAGACCCGTTTTCAATAGTTTTGTCTTCCGAGGTTTGATGTTGTCTTTTGGTGATGGTTCGAGTGTTTGTCGAGAAGGATGCGTGGATTTGTGATCGACTCTTGATGAATCTATTGCAATCCAAATCTAAGGTGTCCACAGTTATTCCCCAGACTTCCTACATGTGTACTTCCTTCGAAAATGACCGTTTATGCTCGTTGCCTTTTGTTGGCTAGATCTTCCTGCTTTCCCTTGAAGAATTTTTTTGCTTTCGGTTTCCTTTTGATATATTTTTGTATATTTCTTTTCTACTTTGTTGTGTGTCCCTTCATAGTGGTTAGTCCGTCTATCGATCTTTTTCGGCCTTTTGATCCAATAGACGGCTCTACGTCTATTGGTTCGAACCGCTTTCCATTTAAAAAAAAACTTGTGGATACTAGGAAGAAAAGTTTAAACTTGAAGGCTAGAAAAAGGGAAATTCCTATAGGGGAATTACGTACACGACGATGGAATTCACAAACGCATTGCACATTCGGAAAACGTAATCGTAATTTTTTTTTTCTGATAGTTGACACGGACTCGGTTCCGAATCCGTGTCAATGTCATTTTTTTTGTTTAGAATTCACAAAGAAAATCATCACGGATACGGAACCCGTAACCGTGACGGTTACGGGTTCCATATCCATGAAAAATCTTTTCAATTTTTTTGGATTAGAATTCACAAAGAAAATCATCACGGATCCGGAAACCCTAACCGTCACGGTTATGGGTTCCGGCTCCGTGAAAAATTTGTCACAGATTCGAAGTCCGTAACCATGACGGTTACGGGTTCCGGATCCGTTGTGCGTTTGTGAATTCCATTGTCGTGCGTTTACGACTTTCGTTAATATATTGAAAGCGAGTCGGGTAATTATGCTCCTTTTGCCTAGTGGAGCATCAAATATGCCCTTTGATTTATAGAAAACAAACTAGGTAGGTCCCTTGAATTTGTTTTAGAAAAAATTAATTTGCTAATTTTAAAATGCTAGAATTTGTGGTCCTTGGGTTTTGAAGTTTGACTAACTGTCCACCCATTACCAGCTTAACTAATTGTATCTCACTATTTTGTTATTATTGTGTTTAAAATTACACTTAATACATGATGTTAATACACATTCTTCATATGAGAATCTGTGCTATTTCAAAATTGCTTATGTATTATTTCGAAAATGCTTGTGTACTTGTTATGAGTGTTTTTTTCCTCGAAACTTCAGATGTAATTACTATTTCGAAGCTGCTTGTATAATTATTTTGGGTAAACGATATATACATTCTTCCTAAGGATTTTTTTCAAAATTGTTTGTGTAATTAATTACTATTTTGAAATTGCTTGTGTAAATACTTTGGGTAGATGATATAGGTTCTTCCCTAAGGGTTTTTTTGAAACTGATTGTGTAATTGCTTTGGGTAAATGATATATGTTCTTCCTAAGGGGGTTTTGAAATTGCTTGTGTAATTTTTTCGATACTGCTTGTGTAAGATCCATTTATTGTTTATTTGTTGTGTACAAGAAAGAGTTTTGCTAGAGAAGCCGGTCAATCAAACCCTAAAACTACAAACCCTTGGCCGCTCATGGTTGGCGTTTCTCGTCGCCGCCACTTGATAATTTCGAAACCCTGGATTTATAACCTTAGGACTTGATTTCATGTTTTGTAGTTCAAATCTACGTTCAAACACAATATTAGGGGAGAATGGCCACCAACTGGTACAAACGCCACCCAAAATTTGAGTTCTACAGTCGAGATTTGCGAACGTGAGCATAAGACTTTACCAACCATTAACGTTCTTCTAAGCATATGCCATTGACGTTTTGCAAATACTTAGCCTGTGTCACTAACGTTCTTCTAAGCTTAGTAGCAACAACCATGAATGGAGTCAGAAGAATGGAAAATCTCGGCCTTTGACGTATCTAAACCATCCTCCTCCGTCGACTGTTCCCTCAACAATGAATGAAGGGTTTGCGACCTTTCTCTTGTGAGAAGACGAGGGTGTGCAGCGGAAGAGTAGAACGAAGAAGATAGTGAAACAAAGGGGACGTTGAATGAAAAGAAGTGAATTTTAAAAATTTTCTATCACCACTACGGATCCTATAAATAAGAAAACATTATTACTTTTTACTCTTTAATTGCTTTTCTCTCTTATTTTTTAAATACAAATTATCAACACTAGATAGGGGCCTAGTTTGTATCACTATACAAAAAATGTCTTATTAGAGCAATGTTATTGTATGTATATTTATCATCTGTAGTTACGTGAACTTGTGTAAAACACGGACATCACACTAGTATATTTATAACGACGACTCTGTAATTTGTATATATACTCGAAATAATCAGAATTTGGTTATTACAATGGCTCCGTTTGGTAATTGTTTAAATTAAGGTAATTAAAATTATGAGAATTAAAAGTAATTTCCACAATCTTGGTAAGAGAATGAAAAATTAAAGAATTAGATTACACAGATTAAGATAATCAGATTTGTAGAATTTTATAATCTTACAAAACTCCGATGGTAAGGATTGCGGAGGTTAAAATCTTATTTTTAACCCTCTTACGATAACTCCGTTTGCTAATCTATACCTTATCAAAAAGCTCAATATTATATTTGATCGAATTGGAGCCTTTGGGCATGGCCCCAATTGTGCAATTTATAAAGCGAGAAGATAAGTGAGATTAGTGACAAGCAGGCAAGGGAGACCCGCAAAGGCACTTATTGTGGACATAACACGTTTTATCAAAGCCGCTCAACTCGCCGCCGGTAGGAATCTGGCCGCAAAGGCGGTTGTAGCTGACATTCAAGAACTGCAGATTCGGGAGACGATCCAATCCCGACGGCAAGCTTCCAAATATCTGATTGTGGCTGACGTCCAGCAAGATCAAACTACCTGCGTGGGAATCCAAGGGAGCAACGTTGGACATATTGAATGAAAACCTATTCCTAGACAGATTCACCTCCTCCAAGTAGCTTCCGTTGGTAAACAAGAACGCCGCGTCTCCGGTCAGATCGTTCCTCGAGAAATCCATGTTCGCAAACCGCACTTTCCCTAGCGACGCCGGCACAACTCCTGTGAGCATGTTGTGCGACAACTCTAGGCTGATGCCCGGGTTCCTATATATGTGATCAAAATATACATTTAAAGTTAAATGGGTTCGGTTCAAAAATATCTCACGTCGATAATATGATACTACGTGATCCTAACATATAAGTATTACAACACAATATAATATTTTTAAACCTAACATATAAGTTATGGTTACTCTTTCAATCATCAATTAATTTTAGAATAGAACCCGAAAGTGTAGGGTTATTCTTTCTATTGTTAATTGATTTTAGCCGAAATACTTGTGTGTAGGTGTCGTACATAAAAATGAATAAAATGCTCATATTTTTTCCGACAGGTACGTACCTGAAAGAGCCGAAGCCGTCGGGGATGGAGCCGGAGAGGAGATTACGGCTGAGGTCGACGGCGGTTATGGCAGGTCCAAGGGCGAGGGAAGGAGGAATGGAACCGGAGAAGCGGTTGAAGGAGAGGTCGAGGAAGCGGAGGCTCCTCATGTGGCGGAAGAAGTCCGGGACTGGACCGGATAAAGAGTTCCAGCTGAAGTCGGCGGATATGAGGTTTTGTAGCCTGGAGACGGAGTGAGGGACGGTGCCGGTGAGGTTGTTGAGCTTATGAAAACGGAGGAGGGTGAGTCCGGAGAGATCTCCTACTTCTTCAGGGATGACGCCGGATAAGGAGGAGGGATGCCGTCAAAACCGAGGATGGAGAGGTGGTTGACACGGTGGGTGAGGGGGTCGCACTTGACGCCGTCCCAGTAACGGCAGCAGTCGTTGTCTGCGGTCCATGAGGGGAAGTGGGTCCCGTTGTTAAATGATTGCTTAATGGCTAGCAGCGCTCTCTTGTCTTGTGGGTGGCAATGCTCCTTCACAGTAGCTTCAGCTGCTGCAGTGGAGCTCATCACTATTAGCAGCACTGCCAACAACAGGCACCCCATTTTTTATTTTCTATTTTTGGATTTCTTCCTTATAGTATATGAGAATGCATGTGTTTGGGGATCAGCTTATATAGTCACTTGGTCAAACTTCTTTAGCATGCTTTTGTGGATCATGTATTTTATTTATAAGTGAATTAGTTATTAGATATATTTTTTCGAAAAATCTAAATGCACGAGGTTTGTTTTAGTAGCGTAAAAAACAAACGCATTCCGATGGCACTCAACAAGTAAAAAAAAAAACAAAGAATTTGAGCGCCAGCGCCTTCCGAAGGCGCTCAAATCTTTAATAAAAAAAGGACAAAAAAAAAATAATCAAATTATTTGCTCTTTTTATTTATTTTAAGATTTGAGCGCCATCGCAAAACACTCATATCTATTTGAGCGCCACCGCAAAGCACTCATATCTATTTGAGCGTCACCGCAAAGCACTCATATCTATTTGAGCGTCACCGCAAAGCGTTCATATTCGGTATCAAGTAAATTTAAAATTGTGTATATAACACGTCCCTATTTTTTTAATAATAAATAAATAAGTATATAGTCTATTTATTAATGAATAGATTAATTTATTCTTATTTAATATATAAATTTTTTTTTGTATATTCCAAGATTTTGTATTTAATCTTTGTATATGAATTATAGGTCTAAAAAATAATCAAATTATTTGTACTTACAAAAATAATTAAATTTTTTTTTGAGTTACTTGTATACGATATAGTAACAATGTACTCGAAAATTAGATATAATAATTATTATACAAGAAAAAAATTCAATTATAATAATTAATGTATACTTATAATTTTAAAAGAAGAATAAATGGTGAGATCCAAATTATTAGTATGGATCGGTGGAAGGAAGGGACTGCAGTTTTATTACTATTTATGGTATATTTTATTCAATTCTCTCTTTATTTATTTTATGCGATTGATATATTATTCAACTGTTGATGAATTATAATTTATGGGCTGAAAGCATTATAATGCACATTAACAATTTAATGTCATAGAATACAAAAGGGATATATATTATTGGCATATAATGAAGGGATGACAACTGTAGTGATATGATTGGCGGCTACCTTGACCAGTCAAGAGTAGCGGCTATTGGGTTCGGTCGTGACTCCCATGCCTAAATCTGAATGGACCCAACCAACCCTCAATTTTATACATACTACATGATTAAAACTTAAATCCTTGCTAAACTTTTGCGTTTTTATTTTGTTTGTCACTTACAAAATGTTCAAATAGAGAATTATAGATTTCAGGAAAAATCACCCTTTCACTTATATTTTTTTTTGAAAGGTTGGTAGGTAATTCCCGGTTCGTGGTCCATTGATGGGGATACTCTCCCAATATCAGTTTTTTCCATACATTCGAACTCGAATCTTCAAACTAACCACTTAATGAGTCTAGCACCACACCCCGCTAAGTATTGGTCCTTTCACTTATATTCATTAAACAAAAACTCCCCATTTTTGTAAGATCTACCATGTTTAAGGTGATATAAATTGTTATTTAAGATTTATCAATATTTAAGAAGGAGCTATTGTGATAAATATAACAATGATTTTTAACATTTTTATAAATAAATAAAGATATGGAAAGTTACTTTAAAAAAAATAGTTTTCACGTGCTAAGCTATTCCAAAATCTACAATTAGTGTTTTGTGAGAAATATCAATTTTATGGCCATTTTTACAATTTGGTTTTATTTAACCTATGGTCACAAAAGTGGCAGCTAATTTTATTAAAGATTGCAAAATATGTCTAAATTACAATCATTATTTTATTTTATTTTTTTCCAAATTTGTCCTCTACAGTCTTTTTTCCTCCTAAATCTCTCTTAATCTTCAATTTTAATTTTCCCACTTCAAATCTTGGTCAAATTCGACATTTACAGGAACAAATCATATATAGAACGAATGATCTACTTAATTCATAGTACAACTTTTTTTTTAATAAAAATAAAAAAGTTGACCAAATTGCATTTTTTTTTTGTGTTTTTCGGTTGAGTTTTGGTGAAGAAGCCCTAAGAGCAGGATCAACGTTTCTTGGGTACCCCCGCCGGATGGTTGCATCAAGGTGAATACAGATGGAGTTAAGAAAGATGACGGTCGTGCTGGTGCAGCAGGTGTAGTGAGGAATAGCGCCGGAGAATGGGTGAGAGGTTATGGTGTTAATCTTGGGATATGTTATGTGCCCGTAGATGTGCTTTGGGGTTGTTCATGGTCTCAAGATTGCTTGGGAGCTTGACTACCGATCGGTTATTTTTAAAATTGATTCCCTTTTGGTAATCAAGCTCATTAACAACAACGTAGCCTCTTATCATCCTCTTGCTAGTCTGGTACACACGTGTCAAGACTTTCTGAAAAGAGACTGGGACATCCAGTTTCGTCATGCCTACCGCGAGGCGAATAGTGTTCAGATTTTATTGCTAG
>BSUD01000002.1:124231183-124257415 GCA_033239045.1 Fagopyrum esculentum
TACAACCAAACCCACAAAACACAACTCCAACTCTCTTAATTCGTCATCTTCGCCTCTCTTTACTTATCTACCTCTTCTCTCTTTCTACCATTCCACCCACCTCTATTGCAACTGTTACACTTTGATTTTCCCTATCGGTTTATGGACAATGATTCTAGGGCCCTTGATCTTTATGAAAGGATGCGGTAATTTGGAGATTCCTAATCAATTTTAGGATAACGTAATGATCCATGTGGGACCGAGAAGTTAATTTTGGAGTTGATTGGGTCTACTAAGTTTAAAATTTCTATGACAACTATGGATGAGATGTAGCGGCATAGACAAAAACTTTTGTCACGAACGAGATTGTGGAAGCGTTCGGTAGAGGGATGGATTATTCGGGGGATCGTAACCCCTACAATAATCTTGATAATCCAAGTTGAATTGGATTAAAATGTCATAATAGTCTCCTGAGAATATAATCCCCGATAGCCTCCTTCCACCGAACGCGCCCTAATTTCATTAAAAAATAGTTTTGCCCAACAAATGCATACTAAATGCGATTAACGGTAAAAACAGAAGAAGTATTTATTAGTTAAAATAGTCACATTATAGTTCATTACTACATGCTAGAATATTGTAAAATCACATAAAATCATTTTCAATGGTAAACAGAGTAAATTTGTCTTAGTACAAATATACAAATTTAATTTAATATTCATTCAAATCACTAAAAATGCTAAAATATATAAATAAATTTAATATAAGAGAACTAAGATCAAAGTTACAATTTTAAAAAGTAACTAGGCAGGGTTGTTAATCGAGTACGAAAATTGTGAAGGGTGTTTTAACTCGGTATAAGCAAACAAAAATTTATTTACCAAAAAACAACATACAAAATAAACCATGTACAAAATATTACGAGTATAATTAAAGTATCAATAATATACAGAAGTAAGGCTAAGGTTGTGTTTGACAGGACACTTAAACTAATATAAAGAAAGAATTTGGCCTACTAGGCTTTTTTCTAATTTTGTGTTTAGTTATGTACCCCATAATTTTTTATCACTTTCATTTAATGTTAGGTAAAAATAATTAACGCTTCTATTTTAAGAAAAAAGAATATCTGATGTTTGTTATTTGTTATACACGTGTAAGTTTTAAATTTTAATTACTGAATTTGTTTTTTTGTTTTGTTTTTTTTTGCCTTTTTTATTTTCTTTTTTATTTCTCATACCAGAAAGTTTCATACCAGAATTTTTTCATACCGGAATTTTTTCATACTAGAAGTTTTTTTTTTTTGTCCTTTTTGATTTTTTTGTTATTTTTTGGTATGAAATTTATACAAGAAACTCATACCAGAATTTTTTTTGTTTTTCTTTTATCCTTTTTTATCTTTTATAATTTACATATCAGAATTTACATACCGGAGTTTATATACCGGAATTTACATACCGGAATTTATATACCGGAATTTACATACCCGAAAAATGGGAACACCTCGTGTTTGAAAGTAGTCTATTCTATTTAGGGGTCTCAGCTGGAATATTTTGGTTCAAATCCCAAAGTCATGATGTGAAGCCCCCCGAGGTGTGGGTGTCAAACATCTCATATTTTCACAACTCCTAAAATGAAAAGAATGATTGTATTTGGGTTTGGTTTCCGTTTTTATATACCAGAAATTACATACCGAAAAATTGTGTACACATAAAGAACAAAATCACAATCCCTTGAGTGATCAATAATTTGACTGCACAAGAACATCAAGCAACACGAACAACCCTAGATGCCGATACCCGCCGCCAATGAAAGGAGTCTCACTAGAAGCTCACCGGCGTTTACTTTAACAATCCGAACCCAAGCGCACAACCCACCTGATACCACACCAAGGCTGTCGACGTAGGGACCCCATGCCACCTTCTTCTCTGACTGACTCGAACATACCGAACTGAAGCCCTATAGCCAGCCCTTTCCGACGAATGGCCAAGCCAAAGCCAACCTGTATGCCCTGCCTATGTACCGCCCACAACAAGACACAGCCCGTAGCACAAACAAACAACACACAACACAAGCAACCAGAACTAACAAGCCAAGTATCTAGTGAGCAGTTCAAACAACCATCCCTTCCGACGAAAGAGCGTACCAGCAACCCGCTAGAACACAAACCCACAGTGAACCCAAGCTAAAGAGGGTGTAAGAACGTCCGACTATCGTGACGAATAACGGAACACTCCACATAAATTATTGCATCCCATTTATTTGAACAAATGTGTCTAGATCTCCCCTTGTGTTTACATCAAATGGTTTCAACGAAGCATTGAACGGATTCATGTATGCCAGTTTGATATCACACTCTGACACGCATATTCCTTTGTAATGCAATCTTATGTACCAGGTCCTCGTAGGTGCAATACTCATCAACAACTACTGGTTTGCTCGAGACTTCTCCATTATAATTCCAAATATCATGTTCAACTTCCTATTTTCCTCCGTAATAAACAGTGACGAACAAAGAAGACATTTCTATGACATAATGTACATACAAATTAGATAAACAACACATATGTGTTACATAAATGTATAGATCAGTATGTACACATTTACAAAACACTCGTACATACGAAATATGTACATACTACATGTGTACACATCCTGCCATACACAATATGTAACATATGTATATAAATCATACACATGTTTCAAAACACATATGTCTAATACTGTACCCAACAAAATGTACACATTGCTAAGACATGCATACATAATTTTATGTACATATCAAACTATCACAAACAAATACAATAATATGTAATTCATCTATACATATTATTTACTGGTTGAAAACACATACATATATTAATGTATCATCGTATGTGTACACGAGTTACTTTCTTCAACATGATACCGTGAAATACAGACAGTCGTCGTTTATCCAAAATATGGCTTACCATTTTGATTCAAGATTATAACTATCTACTTACACATTTGAAACACTATAACTAATTCATTCATCATATATGTACATTAAAACTTTCTGAGATAATGCTTAATTTTAGAAGAATGATTCATCCGCCATTGAAGCATATATTAAAAGCTTCGAAAATTCAGAAAATATACTTACACACATAAGGCATACCTGATTACGATAGATGATGATGATAAAACAAAAAAACCGATGCAGTAGAAGTTCACAATCGCACAAACGTTTACCCTGAAAATGGCGATAACCTTCGTCCTCTGATTTTGTTGAAAATGGAAAAACGTATCTCGTCCAAAACAGATCCTAATTATGGATGATTGTGGCTGCTAATGTTTCTCAAACAGTTATTTCCTTCAATTTCAATAATTAATTTTGGAAATAAATATGGTTTAATTGGAGAGAGAAAGATCATGGGATCTTTATTTTGATTATTATTAAATCTTTATTTTTAATACTCTAGGGGCCCAGTTTGTTAATGAAAACTCAAAACTACCTACTTTGTACACAAGGATGCAAAATGTGCCTACTTAACCATTTTACCCTTAACCATACCCTTGAGAACAATTATGACCATCCGACGGTAGAAGGCTGCCGAAGTGACACGACGAAGAATACGTGTACAACATTGGCGATTATCTCAAGCGGCACAAGAGTAAACCTTAACCTAGTGGGCCAAATACTATAAGAAACGGACACAATGCGAATCTCAAGCCTAAAAAACATAATATATCCAAGCCCAAACGTGAGGAGGAGAATAAACCTAGAGATGAACAATTAAGTAGAAATAGCATCAGCAAAACCGGAAGTGCACTTTGAAAGGAGAACACCCACTTATAATGTATAGATGAAATGTTATACGATAAATAAGATGGAAACAGTCTCACAAAGACAAAATTGGAGATTGTCGTCAACCGCAAAGAAAATTTCCATCAACGTGAAGCTTTGATTTCTCTCCTAGTTCCCACGGCATAGACTTAAAGATAGATTTGTATTCGGTTTATAGGGTTACATGTTGGATGTATTTACTTTTGTTAAAGATAAATTTTTGGGTTGTTTTATTTATAATAAAAAGTTCAAACATGCTTTCAACTAGCTCAAAGAAAAGCATATTAGAGCTTTTGTCATTCTCCCGATCGTTCTTCTTATTCGCATCCTTCTCCTTGTCTTATGTTTTGTCTTCTTCTTTGCTTATGTCGTAATTTGTTATGTCTTCTTCAATGGTTCTATTTCGATAATTTATTCTTCTTCTTGTGCAAACTACAATCCCGACTGACCGATTCTCGGTATTCCTCTTCCTCCTTGGTCACGGCGACACCCCCACCACCAAATCTACCTCAAATGAGATGCAAGTAAAATCACTAAGTACACTAAGTAGTCGTAAACACATCTATATATAATATAAAGTAGGGGCATTAGATCGATCTGATCCGAATACCCGAATATCTAAAAATAAAGTTGTAGAAAACCCCTTATCTGTATTAGGACGGATATCTGGCAATTTCTTCCCGAACCGGATAATTATCCGTGGATATCTAACATATCCATATGATCCGAATATCCGCTTGATTCGGATATGTTTTATCCATATTTTTTATCATAAAAAATAATAAAACACAATTCAAGATCACACAACAAAATCTAAATAAAGTGACAATTATATAGATGATAAAAAAATGAGAATATTAAAGTATATTATAATAAAAAAAAATTGAGATATTAAAGTGTATATGAGAATGTGGATAATATTCTTTTTAGGGTTTCCATCGACAAATGGTTCATATTAATAACGAAAACATATTTACAATAATTACGCAGGGCAACCCTCTATTTACAATATTTGCATATTCTCTCATACCCCCGCGGTCGAAACTGGAGGAGGCATTACAGTATGACTGGATCTAAAATTTTGAAATAATTGTTTAGGAAGGCCCTTTGTAAATATGTTTGCATACTGAAAAGCCGAAGGTACGTGAAGAACTCGAACGTGACCGCGAGCAACCTTATCTTTGACGAAGTGAATGTCAATCTCAATATGCTTGGTTCTTTGATGTTGAACCGGGTTGCTGGCAAGATAAGTAGCAGAGATTTTGTCAGTGTAGACAACAAATGCCTTGACAAGCGGGCAATGAAGCTCAAGCAAAATATTGCGGAGCCAAGAACACTCGGAAACAACGTTGGCAACTCCTCTATATTCTGCCTCTACATTAGACCGGAAAACCAGAAATTGCCTTTTGGCAGACCACGAGAATAGAGTGTCATTGAAGAAGACACAGTAACATATATGAGTTTGACTGTCGTGTATCGGGATAGCCGGCCCAGTCGGCATCTATATATGCAATAAGGTCAGACTTCGAAGAAGGAGAAATGGGGATGCCTAACGATGATGTGCCAGAGATGTAGTGGATGATACGCTTGAGAGCAGCAAAGTAAGCTTTCCTTGGATCATGCATGAAATGACATACTTGTTGGACTACATAACTGATGTCAGGGCGTGTGAAATTCAAGTATTGAAGCGCCCCCGCCAAACTCCGGTAAAGCGTCGGATCACTGATAGCCGGACTAGAGGAGACACTTAAATTGACGAACGTTTCAGTAGGTGTTGTAGATGGCTTGCAGTTAGTCATCTTTTCTCGTTCAACGATCTGTCGAGCATATTTGTCCTGGGATAAGAACAAACCTAAAGAAGTCCGACGAACAAATATGCCCAAGAAATAGGATAGAGGACCTAAGTCTTTAAGAGCAAATTCCTTACTCAGAAGCCTTATCAATTATTTGCGCTAAATGTCAAAAGAAGTAGTAAGGATAGTGCCATCGACATATAGAAGCGGATAAGCAATGCCGGATCTTTGACAATAAATGAAAAGAGATGAGTCGCTTTTACTTTTGATAAAACCAATGCAATTGCGGAAGCCTGCAAAATGTTGAAACCAAGTGCGGGGAGCCTGTTTGAGACCATACAAAGACTTATGTAGAAGACATACATGGATAGGGCGAGATGTATCACGGAAACTGCGAGGCTGAAACATGTATACCGTTTCATTCAAATTCCCGTGGAGAAAAGCGTTCTGAACATCGAGTTGATGAATGGACAAAGATCGGGACACGACAATGTTGAGAACCATCCAGATGGTTTCCGGCTTAACAATCAGGCTAAAAGTCTCATCACAGTCAACGCCAACTTGTTGAGAACACCCATTAGCGACCAAACGAGCCTTGTACTGTTCAAGTGAACCATCAGACTTGTACTTATGCCAAAAAATCCACATGCATCGCATAATATTAGCATCATTAGGACGAGGAACCAGAACCCAAGTCTTATTTTGCATAAGGGCTCGATACTCGTCGAGCATGAAGTTATTCCAATACGGGTCTTGGAGGGTTAAATTGTGGGATTTTGGTAATGGCGAGATAAGACGGGATGATGGGATAGTGGTAACCGAGAGTTCGAATATCGGTTTTGGCTTCACAATACCGGAGCGACTTTGGGTTTAGGGCCGGTTGGGTAAGGTAGTAGTGAAGACCAGATTTATGGGCTGGGAGATATTGGATGGACGTGCATCTGAAGGATGTGGGACACGTTCTGGGCCGTGGGCACGAGGCGGGTCGTGAAGGTGGGCTTGGGAAAAGGATGGCTGGCCAGACGTTGGGTCAGAAACAACAAGGAGGAAAAGGTGTGTGCCGGGGGAGATGGATGAAGAAGATGGGCCGAAAGTAGGACAGGGTGGAGTTGGGCTGGAAGTTGGAGACGGGCCAGGGATAGCAGCTGGTGGGTTATTGTCCGTTTGGGTTGGGCTGACTACAAAGGGAGATGATTCCAGCTGGGCTCGGTGGTAGGAGGAAATACCACTATCATCACACAGAGAATTGTAATGTTCCGGGTTTAACAAGGATAGAGTAGCAAACGGAAAAATAGATTCATCAAAAGTCACGTGACGAGATACAAAGAATTTATTTGTTGCTAGATCTAGACACCGATATCCCCAATGATGTGTTGGGTATCCAAAAAAACGCACGGAGAAGATCGAGGTTGAAGTTTGTTAGACGTGGTTGGGCTTTAATTTAGATAACAAGGGAAACCGAAGACGCGGAGATGACTTGAGGATGGTGAAGTAAGATACAACACTTGAGTGGAAGACCTATTGTGAATTGAGATGGGTGGAAGAATTTTAAGAAGATAGCAGGATGTCTCTAAAGCAAGAGGTCAAATAGAGACGGGAATAGAAGCGTGAAAGAGAAGAGAACACATCATGTTATTGATCGTTCGAATGACTCGTTCGGCTTTGTCATTTTGGGGAGATGTTTGAGGACAAGATGTAATATCCGGAATTTTTATTCCGTTTAATTACGTAGCAAACCGGATTTCGACCCGTTGATCCTTATTTGTCTACCTATTTTTGGACACAACATCTCAAAATTTTATCATTTTATGTAACCTCACTTCACATAAAATGATAAGTTTTTTATAGATAACCCTAATCCACCAAACCCTAGTTTATATCATGACATGTCTTTGACAAAGTCATGACATCCTTTTGACGAGACCAAGACGAGGCCATGACGAGAGTTGACGAGACCATGACGAGATCATGACAAGGCCATGCATGGCTCGACAAAGCCATGACATATTTTGACAAAGCTGTGACAAAGCCTTGACAAGCCCACTTTTATGCTTACCTTGCCTCAGCCCATGTACTTTGTTGGATTTATGTCCAGCCATTTGCCTCCATTTTTGCTCTACACGGACCTGAGTAGCCGAGGAGACATCAAGCGCCAGCCCAGCGCTGCCTTGCTCCAGCCAGTGAAGTGTAGATGGTGTGCTGGCCCAGTAGTTTGTTCAGCCCAACAAGAAGAGGAAGAGTGACCGACCCTCAGTCTCTCTTCAGCCCACGCGATAGCCGCTCCCCTTCTATTTCCCTTGCCTCACGTAACGGCTGAGAAAAACACTAAGTAACTGCCGGAAATCACACTGCAATCTACCTCTTTCCTTCGATAGCAAAGCCAGATCACTCTCTCCTTCCTTCTGTACGAGATCATGTGCATCCTCCCTTCCTGAGCACACGTCTCTTCTTCACTCTTCAGCCTTCGGTCGCCAACCAGCCCAAGCCGACGCAGCCAGTCTCGACCACCAGCAGTCCCCAACGCAGCAACCGACGCAACCCAGCCTTCGAACACCCTGGTGCTGTTCAGCCGACGTAGTCCAGCCTTCGAGAAACCAACAGGAGACGCCAGAAGTGTTACCCGAGTAGACCTATTGCACCTTGCTGTAGACGGGAAGGACACCAGCGAACCGGGCTGAAGAGAGGGAGTCGACGCCGGCCTCCTGTACGCCTCGTCTTCACCAGAATCGCAACCAATCTCACAGCTCCTCCCACACGACTCGGTAAGACCCTTCTTGTCTCGTCTTTCACTAGTGCTCAGCAGTCCGGAAATGAATCATCTTATGACACTGTAATAACGCAGCACACAAGACCTCCTCGCCTTCTCGATTAGGGACATCAAGGGTTAGACCGAGGACGCCAAGCTGCTGCCGGTAAGCCTTCAGAGTACTCCCTGCTACTACAAACGTAGATGTACAGAAATTAGTTTAACCTAGGATGTGTAGAAATGCACGCCTTTGTTTTCATGCTCAGTAGGACTCGAACCTGGAACCTATGAATAGATGTTATTAGACTTATGTTGACAGGGAGAATCGAAGCTGAGACCACTTGCATGCTTTGTTTTTCCAGTTTTGACCTGCTGACTTTAGGACCTAATTTCTATTACTTAGATCGAGAATCCAACGTTGAATTTTTGATATATTGTAGATTAAAATATGTAGTTTACTGTGTTAAAATTTGGGAGGAAGTTAACGGTCGGATTAGAACTTATAAGGACTCAAAGTAGGACAATTGGGCTGTTTTTAAAGCAGAGGAAAATTTGGCTAAGTATGGAAACTTCAGCTTTCCTTTCAAACTTGTGTGATTTATGGGAGAGTTGTGGTTAAGTGTTTTGAGATATCTTTACCCCTATGTTTAATATACATATCTTAGAGGTTTTAGAATTTTATTTCGGAATTTAATACTTTTATCCGAGCCTCATATCTTAAGCCAAAGTTGAACTTTAGCGACTTTTTATGAAAGTCAAGGATGTGTTTAACTCTTCTAAAACTTTAACAAACTTCCTTTCTAGAGTGAGAGTGTATTTTTGAGTTCTAAAGAATAGTTTCGAACCTTGTTATATAATTTTATAGAGTTTCGGGAACATGGGTAAAATGGTCATTTACCCGTATAAGGGTACTTTGGTAATTTCATTATGATCGATTATATATCTTAGAAGTTGGAGACTTCTAAGAAAGTGGGATACATCATTGATCCACGTGCCTTGTGTGACAGGCGTTTGAGTTTCTACGGTTGCGCCCCGAGTTGAAAAATTGAGAGTTGTGATTTGATTCAGGTAAGTCCTTGCGACTTACTTAGCTGGTTTCTGGATATTAGTTGAGTGATAATGGTTGTGTGTGTACAATGTGTGTTATAATAAAAATAACAACTTGTTAGGACGACCGTGGTTATTATGTTTTAAGGCCCAAGTGTATGTATAACGGGCTGTGACATCACTGCCCAGCTCTGCCAGGAGACTGGGAGGTTCTCTATACCCATACCATACAGGTACACGGTGAGATGCATTGGATCCACTCCTGATGGGTACACGGGGGCGGAGGCGAGGTTTGGGAATCCCTCGTGTCACAAAATAAGTATCATTAGTTGAATGACTTAAATAAAGATAATAAATGTATTATTTGAAAGCATGATGAGTGTTTATTATTTTATGTGTGTGTGCTATTATTATTCTCCTAATGTTTAGATAACTAGCTAATGGTTGTTTGTTGTGTTTTTAGATTTACCGCAGGTTAGAACAGCAGCTGAGTGATCCGGAAGTAGTGGTCAGCCAGGTCTCCGTACTTTTTAGAGTGGGGGTTTGGGTTGTTGCTTTGTTGTTCCTTTCCTCTTGTTAAGATAGTTAGTCTTTTCCGTCGTTTAAGTATAGGCTGTTAGACTTTGTTGCATTCATCTTGTTAAAAATACATTTTAATGAATTTCGGTTTTTTTTATTTGTGTCTTGTTGCAAGATCCTAGTAAAATTGTTGTCAAACTGAGGTCGGGACCCATTGTGAGGTCCTAACCAGTAATGTCCCGAGTTTTGAGAATTCGGGGTGTTACACAAGAGAAGCGAAAAACAATGCCATGAGAGACAAAAAAATGTTTGGAAATTTGTATCGTGAAATTCACGCGCCATGTCTCATTGAAAACTCTTGATATTTGCTTCAAATTGCGTTTTTACCTGTTGATGAAATTTCACAAACAATTGAAAGACTTGAGATTTGAATTTAATAGGATAAATCCAAAAAATGGGAAAAATCATCAAGAAATAGCAAGTTATATTTGTAACCTTCCTTAATTCGGATCGGAAAGGTCCAAAGATCACTATGAATAATGTCAAAAGGTGCAAGAGAAATAGTATGAGAGCGATCAAACGACAATCTATGATATTTTTCTAATTGACAAGCATGACAAAGAGAAGTCAACTTTGCCTTGCGAAGAAAATCAAACACCAGCGCGCCGGAATGACCTAAATGGGCGTGTCATAGACTCTATGACTCAACGGAAAGAGCTTGATGTGGATGGGTAGGTGGATTTGTGACAGGGTAGATCCCCGTAACTATTATATCTCATGCAAATTGTCCCCGTTTGCAGATCCTTCACAGAAAAACCAAAAGGGTCAAATTCTACAGATGCACGTTATCAGTTGTAAAACGTCTAACAAAGACTAAGTTTTTTACAATGTGTGGTGCGAGAAGGACATTGGATAGGTAGAGAGGTCGTTTTGTGGTAGGAAGGACGGCTTCTCCAAGACCTGTAAATGGAATTTGCATACCATTTCCAACAATTGTCGAATTTAAATTACCATTATACGAAAAAGACGAGAGAGAACCTAGATCATTCGTCATGTGTGATGTTGCACTAGTGTCCATATACTATAAATTATCCGTTGGATTTAACGACATTGTAGCGAATGACTGATCTAAAGAAGTGGGATGCTCTTGCATGTAATGGGCTTGTGACTGTTGTAGGCCGGATCCAAGTATCCCCTACTGCATAGTGGGAAAGGGGCAAGACGGACCACGGACTAGGCCAGGAGGAAAATGGGCTGGCCATTGTTGCCCCTGTGAAAAATGCGGCCCGCTGTTGGGATGCTGAATAGAGTTTCGGGCCCGGTTGGTGCGGATCCGGACTGCGTTTCTTCAAGAAGAATTTGAGATCAAGCTTTATTAAAACTCGGAAGAGGATCAGTTTGCTGAATAAAACTCGATACAGCGTTGTATTCAACCGGCAGACCCGAGATCGGTTGTAGAACTAGGCGAGTGACAAGAATTGGTGATCCGAGACCCTTTAGTTAATCTGCCAATGATTTGAGTTGCTGACAAAAAACATTAACTGAAGAGAAACCGGATAACTTACAATTGGAAAACTCATGCTCAAGATATACCGCATGAGTATTTTTGTTATCATGAAAAATGTCCTTAACTCGATTCGACGCTTTGAGCGCAGAGTCGTCAGAATCAAGAATTTGAAGAAGAACATCGCGAGAGACCGTATTGTATATCCACTAAAGAACAGTTGCATCGACTTGAAGCCATAAGGAGTTTTTGATGTCTGTAGGTCGCGGAACTGCTTCATCAATATGAACCAAAACGTTATGGGCCTTCGAAGTAACACAAATAAAAGTAACCCAAGATGCATATGGAGTGTCATGATTAAGAACAATAGCGATATTGATCATGTTATTCGAGATTCCGAGTGCGGAGTGGAACGAAGGTTTCTTGTCGGCAGCTATCAAAGGGATCGAGAAGACTGAATGAGAAAGGGGAAAGTGATGGTGATAACGGAGGCGAGGGGAAGACCTCTACGGATGGCCGCCAGTGGAGTTGAAGCGGAAAAGGGTTTAGAGGAAGGAATAGTCTGATACCATGTCAGAATGTAAGCATGTCCACGGGTCGGACCCGCCGGGTCGACGGTCCAACCCGCCGGGTCATGGGTCCGGGGAGGGTGACCCGCACCCGGACCAGTGTATCTGGCCGACCCGCCGGGTCACGGGTCAGACCCGGCGGGTCACGGGTCGGCCACGTAAGATTAAAAAAAAAATTAAATAAACTTTAAAAAATTAGAAAATAAATATAACATAAAAATTGAACTTAAACTTAAAAAAGGAGAAGAAAATAAACTAATAAAAAAAATACTAAAATAGGACTTAAACTTAAAAAAAATTGGAGTTAAACTTTAAAAAAAAAAAAAGGGAAGAATTGGGCTTGAACCGGAATCCCGGTTGCCTACATATCCTCTCGGGGAGGAGGAATCAAAGCCCACGTAGTTCTCTTACCTTTGTTTATATCCCCGATTGGCCCTTACCTTAGTCGGACTCTCCCGCCGATACATCCGATGGCGTTTGTTGTCGCTCGTCGTCATCTTCGTCGCCTTCCTCCGCCGAGAGGTTGTTCTTTTGTGCTCGCATTTCCGCTTTCCTCCAATCGGCTAGGAGGACTTGTGCCTCCAACGTCTCGGACAACATGTTTGATCTCGTCGGATCGAGCACCTTTCCACTCCGGCTAAAGGTTTGCTCAACCGCTACCGTTGAGGCGGGAACGGCGAGAATTTGTGCCGCGATCCTTGAGAGGGTAGGGAACCTCATTCTCTCCGGTCGGCTCCACCATTCTAATATGTTGAAATCCTCCTCTTCTTCGCCATTGGCAAACTCAAAAGAAATGGTTAGATATTCGTCGAGTTCCGAGTTGGAACTCGACGTGGTTTTTGCCCTTTTCGGGCCAAACAAATCTCTAGCAATTGATTTAAATTTAGATGAACTTGATGATGAAGGACGAGGAGGGGGTTGAGAAGATTGACCTCGATCGGAAACACGATATTGAACCAATAATTCATCAAATAATTTTCTAACATTAGCAATTATGGTAGAAACATGACAATCGGGATGTTGTTCTAAACTTAAAAATTCATAATATTTTTCTAAAAATTGTTTTAAACCATCCATTTTACGTCTAGGGTCTAACACAAATGCAACAAGAAAAACATCGGGAATGGTTGTATAATAAGCTAACCATTTACTTCGCATTGAAAAAATAGCTTGTGAAATATTTTCAATTAAAAGACCTTGTTGAATTGCAAATGCAATATTAATTGCTACATAACAAAATATGTTTGAAGTTGGTGTATAAACATAACTAAAAGTGTTAGTAGCATCATAAAAATGTTTGAAAACCTCCATTACATCTCTTGCTAAAACCCAAGATTCACCGAAAACAAAATCACCGTCAATATGTTGTGCGGCAAAACTACTTAAAAGTTCTCGATATTCATATGATTCGTAAATCATTTTGTAAGTAGAGTTCCATCTTGTACAAACATCTTTTGGAAAATTTTTAGGATAAACATTATTTTGTTTACAAAATGCATACCATTTACTACGTACACTTTTTTTAGACCAAAGTTCATTAAGAATATTTCGAATAGGTTGTACTAAATATCCAACATATGCTAAACCGTCTTGAACACACAAGTTTAAAATATGAGCGGCACACCTAATGTGAAAAAATTTACCTCCAATCATCGGCTTACAATAGTTGGTTAAATCTCTAATGGAAGCCGTGTTAGCGGAGGCGTTATCAAAACCGATTGAAAAAACTCGTGAAACTAATCTATATTCTTCCAAAACATTTGCAATCAAACGGGCAATGTTTTGGGCGGTGTGTTGTTCGTTGAAAACTCGTAATGCTAAAACTCTTTTGTTTAAAATCCAAAATTTATCAACAAAATGACAAGTAATACCCATATATGAATTTTTTTTGAAAACCGTCGGTCCAAATATCACTACAAATAGAAACTTGAATATCACCGTTGTCCATAAAATATTTAATCAATTCTTCTTTACGAATTTTATATTTATGCATCATTTTTCTTTTAGCGGTTTGGCGAGAAATCGGTTTATATGCGGGTTGAGCATGATTTTGCATCCAATTATTAAAACCAACATTTTGTGCAAAACTAAATGCTAAAGAATCTACGACCAACATTTCCGAAAATGCATCCATAGAAGAAGAATGATCATATGTAAATAGAGAAGGAGGTTGGTTAGAAGTAGATGCGTACCCGGTAAGTTGTGTTTGTCCTCGTGCTAATCCCATTTTCTCGGGATGCTTGTTCCGGATATGCCTCTTGTAGTTCCCGTAGCCTTCTTCCTTTTTGTGCTTGTATTTTGCCGCACAAAAATTGCATTTGGCATAGAAAACTCCGTTGGCATCGGGAGCACCCTTTGTAAACCAAAATCGGAAGACCGCCGCCGTTAGTTGAGTGTTGTTCAACGGCGGCTCCTCTGGCTCCGGCTCCTCCGTGAATATGGTCTCGGATCCTTGGGTGTTAGGGAAAGTAGGTGATTCCGTGAAATCCTCCTCCTCCTCGAAGATCTCGTGATCTCCACTTAATAAGTCTCGCCTTAAATCCGAACCGGTTGGAGGACCGCTAATGGAATGTCGTCCTCGAATAAAACCTTCGCCGGATGAAGGACCGGCACCGCTAACGGAACGTCTTCCTCGGCTAGACATTTTTTTTTGAATAATAGAATGTAGTTGGTAAAATGAAAAATAAGGGAATGAGAATATGAGATTAGGAGAGTAATTGAATGTAAGAGTTGGAAATTATGGAGAGATTGAGAGAGTGAATAGATGATTGAATGATGAGAATTGGTGTGAGATGATATGAATTGAGTTTTGGGTATTTATAGAATTGTTTTTAGATTAGATTTATTAAATTAAATTGTTTTTTTTTTAATCCAACTAGCCGTTGGGATTTTTTTTTTTTTTTTTAAAAAGTAGCCGTTACGGGTCGACCCGCCGGGTCACGGGTAAGGGTTTAACCGACCCTTACCCGTACCCGCTACCCGGCGGGTTCCCGCCGGGTCATGACCCGTGGACATGCTTATCAGAATGTGGATAATATTCCCCTTAGGGTTTCCATCGACATATGGTTCATATTAATAAGCAAAATGTATTTACAATAATTACGCAGGATAACCCTTTATTTACAATTTTGCTTATTCTATCAGTGTACTACGATAAAAAAAATATTAAAAATGTTTTAAATTATAGATATCTCTTCCTTTACACACTATAACTATTTCATAAAATATAATATAATAAAAAACTGAGAATAAGTAAAAGTGAACCCTTTAATTTTGAAAATATTTAGTTTTTGAGTCTTAACGTATTTATAAATAGAAAGTATTATTATTAAATATTATCAAAGTTAATTAAAAATTTTAAGTTAATAAAATCTAATTGATTGTGATTTCGTTAAAAATTTTATGAATAATAATAATTACACGAGAAAAGAGTTATGAATAAAAAAAAAATAATAAGAATTTTTTATCTTCTAAAACGAAAATCTTGTAATTTTGTGAAGCATATGCCCACAACTTTTGCACGAGTATCTCATCACGCTACATTGCAAACATTAAATAGGTGGCAATGGTCTAAATGCTTTTTAATTTAAATCATTGACATCGCTGTCATTACATGTGTTATGTCTAATAACGGATAAGTCGGGGGTGGTTGAAGTCTCAAGGCAGGGAGCATATACAAATGAGTGTGGGGTAGAAACCAATCAAAGTAACCATCTTCGACATCCCAAGGTAACCGAGCTGACGGAAGATGTAAAATTGGGTGCAAGTGCTCGTATCGGTCAACCTAGTGATTGTGCTATGTTAGAAACCGGTCCTCATATGGCTTGATATCCGTCTTTCTCTTCTTCTTGCACGTCTCGATCACATTTGGCGGGCAACATTGAACTCTACCCAGTTGATGAACGACCCTATCCGCAATATACGCCTCATCCTCACCTAAAAATTGGATCATACCTCGATAAATAGAAACACTGTAGCGAGCCTCTTGAACGACATCCAATCAACCTAATATGAAATACCACATCCCTTAATAACTCTTTCATAATGAACTATACTAAGATATGTGTGAATGGTACTTACGCGCTCAACACGAAATGCATCGAGTTGTTGTATAAAATAGACAAGTCTCTCATTCTTCTTCTTTGGCATACCAAAGGAATGATATATCATGGTGTATCTCAAGTCTTCATGTCGATGTGGGTCCGTCTCTAAATGGCCTCTGAACACCAGAAAATACAAGCAAATCCATCTCTGTAAAAATATAGTGTTGTATCATTCCTCAAAAATAATATGTCCACAATAAATTGTAAGGAAAACCTTATTTACCTCGATCAGAAGAGTGCACACACCTAGTAAGTCTCCACTTGGTCGAGACGACTCTACCAATGAACAATACAAGTTAGAAAGGACGCCAACATCCCAAGAATACCCGACAATATGCTCGTGGTCTAGTATAAGGTCAATCAATGGGCGTTTCACTAGTTGGGTTGACTTATCAAAGAATATTGTAGAACGCAATATGTTTAACAAAAATCCAAACGTAATGTGCTCTTGGACGCTCTTCAACAATCATATCACCGAACTTCTTGTTTATTCCAATGGAATTCCTTATTCTTTGTAGAGCTATTGAACCTCCAACACATTTCATCCAAACATCACAGTCAAACTTGTCATTAAATTCAAATCTTGCTAAGTGAATGCCAACTCCTCCCGTCGATCAGGAGGCCGAAGAAGCATGCGACGTCATGAAGTGTAATCAACATAGATCTTTGTAATCAATCATTTATCACTTGGGGAAGGAACAATAGTATTTCATTGCTATAACTGTGTTTTATTAAAATTAATAAGACATGTTTTTGGACATTCTCTTTCCTTCAACCCCACAATACTACAATATTGTATTGTGTTATTTAACATAACACAACTAGTTGAAGGGAATTCTCCGAAAGTAAAATGGATTATGGGAGTGTGTGACTTGAACTATTGATTAGGCCGTGCAGATATATGCCCCTTTCTGCCCCATTGAAATTTACAAACCAATGCATGTGTCTTTGTTCCAACCACCGTATAAGCTATATCCATATACAGACGATATGCTGGTTCACTTGAATAGAATTCTTTCTATGATCAGCCCCGAATCATGTCATGCATGAACAGGCTTCGTAAGATCCAGTCGAATCAATCATTTGGTAGAATCCAGATTCCATTTTTTTCGTAATTTATTTAATTGAATAGTATGGAAATGCATTCATTTCCTCTGCATCGACCCAACTTATGATACTATCGGAGTGAAACAAGGCATCTAAAGAAGGCGAGAGGCTATATGTTAGTTAGTAACAAGTAAACCCCATTGGAAATGAAATGTGTTGGTAACTCCGAATACTAACACTCGACGAAAGCCGATATAAGAACGTCACCGACATGGTCCTAATGAATGTCACAAAAAAATGTGAGACCGTTGCGTCGGGCAAGTGTCATCCATGGGGAGGGGTCACGTGGTACTCGCTCATCCCAACAAGTAATTCACCTCTCATGACGGTGCAACTTTAGAATTTTATCAACTTGATATCGAAACAAATGGTATTAAGACCGACAATATTTGTGGGATAGTCCACGAGTAGAATGGTCACTCGAGGACCTCCATGAAAACCCGAATCTTGAGGGTCATCTTCCTCAATCGGTGCATGTGGGAATCGAACATCCTCCTTCCCCACAAGCACATCCTTTAGTCCCAACTTCATATGTGATGCAAACATGACTAAAAATTAGATTCACTTAATTTCAACAAAACTTTACTGTGAAATGTGAACTTGTGAAGTAGTTTTCTACTTCTTCTAGTTGAATGTGCACATCATGCTCTCTTAGAGCATGCACATTGGAGAATTTGAAAGATTGATCTTAACCTATTTTTTTATTATTTTCAATTTTCTCTCACTGCCTAGTCACTATAAATATGTATCTTATTTTTCATCCATAACAATTAAAAATAATATAAGTATATACAAAATGGATGTTAATAGATAGACAAAATTATTTTATAAATTATAAATATATATATCTTATTTTTTTAGCTTACCTATTAACATTTAAAACCATTTCAAATATTTTTTAAAAAGTGGATCCACGTGGCAACATTTAAGTGGATGTTGATTAATCTTGCAGACTCAATTTTCTTCTTGCAGGAGATCAATTTGCATGGGCAGAAAAGATTAGGGTGGTGGCGCTAGAGCAAAGTTCGAGTGGGGGAGTGATGGAGGAGAGTCCGCCGATGACCGGCGCTATCCCTGTGACGGACGTGCCGGAAGTCTCGATCGAAGATGATGTCACGATGATAGACACGAGTACACAGGAAGAGGCAGTTACTGATCCTACTCAAAATGCTGCACCGGTGAGTACTAATGTAGAAACCATGAATCAAACGGAAACTACTCTGCCGACAACGGTTACTGCTATCAATAAGAACCAATTACAAGCGACTACCAATGACACAACAACATGTGGTCCCGCGGTTGAAACTACTGCTCCATCTGCAGTTGTCACGACTGAGACACAAGCCGCAAAGGACCAAGACTCTGTTGCAGCAACTAATAGGTCCTGGAGTGAAATTTTAGGGGGCATGAAAACTAATGCTTTCTCCAAAGACAAAATCACGAGGGAGTCAATGAATGGGAAGGTCACTGTGAGCTTCCCATATGGAAATGAAGGAGATCCGGTCATAGAAATTGATAAGGAGGTAACATCGGCCCTTGAAGCTAGATGGCACAATTCAATCGTATTCAAAGTTCTTGGATTCCCCATAGCATTTCCGGTCATGGAAAGAAAAATAAAAGATCTCTGGAAATGTGGAGAGAATGTCCAGATCATAGACCTGGATAACAACTATTTCCTTGCTCGCTTCAAAAGTGAGAGTGAACTTATGATGGTGCTAACTGGTGGTCCATGGGCGATCTTTGGCCGCTGCCTCATCATGAAGAGATGGACCCCTGATTTCATTACCTCTAATCCTATCTCTTCGGCCCCCATATGGGTCAGAATTACGGGAGTCCCTGTACAATGGTACCACGAAGCTATTGTCTGGTGCATGGCCGAAGGAATAGGTATACCAATCTCTATTGATCCCAAGACACTACACTTCAATAGAGGAAGGTTCATCAGGCTGTGTACGGAAATTGACCTAAGCCGCCCACTCAAGAAAGCCATCTACATTAATGGGATGAGATGCCCAATAGAATACGAAGGGTTAGATATGATATGTTTCAAGTGTGGCCGCTACGGCCATTACGCATCTCATTGCGATCATGATGAAGTTGGGAAAACCCAGGCTGAAGTTACTGCGAGGAAAGAAGTTAACACATCTCCGGCAGGGAATGACACTTCGACTGAAGTAGAGAGTACAACAACAGATAAAACTCCGGCGACGGAAATCATGGATTCCGGGTACGGTCCATGGATGCTGGTTGCAAGGAAGAGCAAAGCTGAGAAAGGAAAGCATATCATAGGCAATAAAACAGGATATTCAGTTACCAATGCCAAAAGCCCGAATAATACTGCACAAGGGAAGCAAATACAACAGAAAGGGAAACAGACGCTATGTTCTCCCAAAAATAGTCTAAGTGGCGTGAACCCACAAACAAAAAACAGTCAAAAGATGGAGCTGAGGCCCACAAATAATGGCGCTTCTTCGAGTGGGCTTAAATCTGCGACTGGGCCCAATCAAGCGAACAAGCAAGCAGTACCACAAGCAAAACACACTATCATTACCTCGGATCCAATGGCATCCGGCCCACAAGCAAAGGCTACAGGTAAACAATTATTCGCAGCTACCACAGAAGACAAAGAAGTTGCTGCTGCAAACGAAGAAAAAAAGAAAGCTCGTAACAGAATCAAAAATATAGCACGAAGGACCGCTTGGAGAGAGAAAAAACGTGATGAAGCAGTTAAAAGTCCTATCACATTAAAACGTCAAAGAACGGCGATAGAGGAGTCTCAAAGCACCGTGGACAAAGAGAGAGGATCTGAGAGAGAAACAGAAGGAGCCTCTTTTCTTCTACGTGCTGACAGAGGACCCCCAGGTACTCCCGATCAAACCACAATCTTACCTATTCTTCCTACTCAGTCGTTGCAGGAAGTACCAAACCAGAACGAGAAGGACTCCCTGGAAAATACAATGTCGGGAAATGGAACCTTGGATCAACAGGAAGGTTCCAGTCGTAACGGGGAGGACGAAGAGATGAAGGAGAGCCAGACAGCGGCTGGAAGGGACTCGGCCTAAGAGGGAGTCTTCCAATCCTTACCCTCTTTTATATTGTTATCATGAATTTTCTATACTGGAATGTCTTTGGAGCCGGTAAGAACGGGTTCCGCCGAGCTATTAAATTCCTTTGCAGGCAACATAACATTGACGTCCTTGGCATCTTTGAGCCCCGCATATCCGGGGAAAGAGCTAAAGCTGTTTGCGACCGGTTGAGCTACACGGGTTGTCATCGTGTGGAAGCAGAAGGCTTTGAGGGAGGGGTTTGGATCCTTTGGAAAAAAGAGAAGCTAGATATTAACATCCTAAGTACAAACAAGTGGTACATCCATGCTATTGCTACTGATGGCCTCAGTTCCTACCATATTATGATGGTGTACGCCCCCCCTGATCGAACCAGAAGGAGAAGTTTCTGGAACGATCTAGATGCGGAACTATCCTCCATCACGGAACCTATGATCATTGGAGGCGATTTTAATTGTATCAGGTTTCTTCATGAAACCATGGGAGGGTCAGGGAAATTACACGATGACTCTTGCATCTTCAACAACATGATCTTGACCCATGGACTCATTGAATTAGGGTATACAGGAGATGACTTTACTTGGGACGATAGTAAAACAGCAAATAGAGGAGTTCGGAAAAGACTTGATAGAGTATTGATGAATCAAGGTGGAATGATGAAGTGGCCTAACGCTTGTGTCAGACACTTAGCCCGGTTCTCTTCAGATCACTCGCCCATCCTTCTCTCTCTCGATCCAACCCTGCTACAACGTAAAGAACGAAGACCATTTAGATTCGAAGCTGCTTGGATGACTCATGGTGATTTCCACCCAATGGTGGAGATGTGCTGGTTTAATAACCCGGAGATAGGTAAAGCTATCCCTACTCTTAAACATTCTCTAATCGTTTGGAATAGACTTGTGTTTGGTAATGTGTTTCGCAGGAAACAGGAGATCACCGACAAACTCACCAAAGTCCAAATAAAATTAGGAAACAACAATTCGAACAGATTGAGAAGGGAAGAGCAAAACTTACAGGAGGAACTTGAAAATGCTCTTGAACAGGAGGAGACCATTTGGTTCCAAAAATCTCGAGAACAGTGGTTAGAGCATGGGGATCGGAATACCACCTACTTTCATACCTCCACCGTTATAAGAAGAAGCCGCAACAGGGTCACAGGTCTCACGCTGGATAATGATGAATGGGTAGAGGATCAAAGTAGATTGGAGAGGCATGCGGTGAGCTTTTTCAAAAATCTGTACAGCCTCGAAATTGCCCATTCTCCCACACCGGCTATACAATGCCCTGTAGGCTACCCGGAAGTGGAGCTGTCTGACTGGACCTCGCTATGCAAACCGGTAGATATGGAGGAAGTGTGGTTGGCAACGAAGAATATGGGAGCATTCAAAGCTCCGGGCATCGATGGATTCCAGCCCGTATTCTATCAAAAATGTTGGAATGTGGTGGGGCGATCCGTGAAAGAGGAAGTGACACGCTTCTTTGTGCATCACCAGCTCTATCCAGGAATCAATGATACGCTTATCTCCCTTATTGCCAAAGTCGGGAAACCGGAGCTCATCACTCAGTTCCGTCCCATAGCCCTTTGCAACGTCAGCTACAAGATCATCTCCAAAGTCATGGTTCAACGATTACAAAGAGTCATTGGTCAACTCGTTGGCCCCACTCAAGGTAGTTTCATATCCGGCCGCCTTATTCAAGATAATGTTGTGCTCATGCAGGAAATCGTCCACTCTATGAGAAAGAAGAAAGTTGGTAAGCAATGGATGCTACTTAAACTCGACTTGGAAAAAGCTTATGATAGGATTAGATGGGACTTCATTGATAAAGTGATATTGGAAGCCGGCTTCCCTGAGGACTGGGGCAAGATGATCCATGAATGTGTGAGTACTGCCCGTATGCAACTGTTATGGAATGGAGAGGTCACGGAGCAGTTCATTCCGGAGAGAGGGATCCGACAAGGCGATCCTCTTTCACCTTATCTATTCGTTCTCTGTGTCGAGAAGCTCAGTCACCTTATTATAGAGGCCGTGGATAGAGGAGAGTGGAAGCCGATTGTCCTATCTAGAGGAGGCCCGCGACTTTCTCACCTCTTCTTTGCAGACGATATTACACTCTTTGCCGAAGCTTCACTAGCCCAGCTAAAAGTGGTAATGCACTGCATTAAGGTTTTCTGCCAAGCATCTGGTCTCAAAGTAAGCACACAAAAGTCAAGGATTTATGTAACACCAAATGTTTCGAGTGAACTGCGCACCAACTTAGCCAACTTAAGCGGAGTTGCGGTTACTAGAGATCTAGGTAACTACTTGGGCGTGCCGATTCTACAAAAACGTGTGTCCAAAGCTACCTTCTCCAGCATGCTTGATAAGATCAATCAAAAGCTCAATGGATGGAAGAGCAATTCGCTCAGCTTTGCGGGTAGATTGACGCTCACTAAGGCGGTACTTACTTCCCTCCCTATCTATTCGATGGCGGTGCTGACCATGCCGAGTAGTGTGTGTAATGCTATTGATAGGATCTGCAGAAAGTTTGTCTGGGGCCATGTTGAAGGCCGAAAGAAATTGCACACGGTCAAATGGGATACTATGTGCCTACCGAAGGACAAAGGGGGTCTCGGCATCCGTAAAATGCATGAAACCAACATTGCATGCCTTGGAAAATTGGCCTGGAGATATTTGAAAAGCCCAGACAGCCTTTGGGTGAGAGTCCTCAATAGTAAGTATACCCGTAATGGGAGAGCTATTCAGGGAAGTGGTTCTCACATATGGAGCGGGCTGCAATTAGGGCTACAGAAAGTAGTTGAGAGAGGCTCGAAATGGACCCTTGGAGACGGCCGATCCATCAATTTCTGGGGTGAGCGGTGGATTGATAACGAGCCCCTCACATCTTATGCCAGATGCCTACTCCAACCTGAAGAGCTGCAACGGTCGGTCCAAAGCTACTGGATTGCGGAAGAAGGCTGGGACTGGCACACACTAGGAGCGAGCTTGCCCATGGAGTGGCTCCTAAAGTTGGCAGCTGTTAGTCCGATGGAAGGCACGCATACGGAGGCCGCTGAAGATTGTAAGGATGAACTTGGATGGAGCTTGACCCAGGACGGCAACTTCTCCAACAGGTCAGCTTATAAGCTGATTACGAACTCGGACTCCATTAACTTGGGTGAAGGAGGAGTATATTTAGCCATCTGGAGACTGCGCGTTCAAGAACGGGTGAAAACTTTCATTTGGAAGCTTCTCTGTGGTGGTGTCCTGACGAATGAAGAACGCAAACGCAGACATATGTGCCTAAGCGAGAACTGTGGGGTGTGTCATCGGTCAGCAGAAACACTCGAACATCTCCTCAGAGATTGCCCCCAAGCGAAGAAGATGTGGAGAGAGCTGAGAGCGGACTGGTTCGTGGAGGACTTCTATACCACTCCCTTTGCGTCTTGGATCCGAGGTAACGTCCTATCTAAAACTCATGTTACTAGTGATTATATGTGGTGCGAGTTGTATGCAGTAAGCTTGTGGGAAACATGGAAGTGGAGGAACGAAGTCATATTCAACAACGCATCTCGAGACAAGAATAGAACTCAACATGTTCAAACTAAGACGAAAGAGTATATCCAAGTCTGGAACAGAAATAACAAGAATGCAAGAGCGAAGACGAAGACTACCGTCAACATACGATGGGAGCCTCCACCAATGGACTTCGTGAAGGTAAATACAGATGGTGCCAAGAATAGAGAAGGCCGTGCAAGTGCTGCGGGCGTTATCCGTGATAGTTCGGGAGGGTGGGTGAGAGGTTTCGGAGTTAACCTTGGTATCTGCTCCGTACCCATGGCGGAGCTATGGGGTATGGTTTATGGACTCAAGATTGCTTGGGAACTTGGACATAGGGCTGTGATCATTGAAACTGACTCACAGTTGGCCGTCCAGCTTCTTAAGAAATCCCTTGCCCCTCATCACCCTCTCGCCAGTCTGACTCGTAAGTGTCATGACTTCCTAAAAAGAGACTGGAATATCCAGTTTCGTCATGCCTACCGCGAGGCGAATAATGTAGCGGATTATTTAGCTAGTATTGCTTTAAACTTACCTATTGGTTTGAATGTATTGTATGACCCGCCGGAGGGTGTAGTTGATCTTTTACTTGCTGATGTAAGGGGTCGGGCTATCCCCCGTGTGATGACTACTTAGCCTTCTTTCCTATTAATAAAAGCGCGGTCAGATGCGCCGGAGACCACCGACTCTCCTTCCCACCAAAAAAAAAAAAAAATTTGCATGGGTTCTAACAAAATTAAATTACATCTTTCCTATGTGGCACTTAAGGACACTCTAAGATCACACCAATGCAGATGCTCTTAGTTCTAAGCAGCTTGTTGGACATGCATTGAAAATGTACTTGTCCTGACAAGATAATCAATTACATTCAATCATTACAATACCAAATTGAGGTAATTGGGCATGCCTTTTCTTATCCACCACATTTTAAATATTTTGAGGCAACATTTCTATCTCCATTTAGATTCAAGATATTGTAAATAGAAATGTGATCTAGAATGCATTGTTGCCTCAATTATGTCAATAAACTCCATGAGGGTAAAATGCAGCTTTTCTCCTATATTAATTGTCATATTTTTGTGATCGAAGAGTTCGGACTAAATCATGATAACCTTATTGAAAGCCCTTATGATAAGGGCTAGTATATTGTACACATGATTCTTCTAACATCAAATATGGATCAATCCAATACCCATTAAATTAGGTAGAACTGAAATTTAACTAGATAAAATTAAATAACCTAATCATCTCCCTATCAAATACATCTTCTTCCACGTCCACAAGCACTGCCGCTACGTTCTGGGACCGTGTTCTTCCTATGTATGTGCATCCTATGCAGAAAAGACCGAAGACTTAACCAAAGTAGATAAAAAAAATAGACAAGATGAAAGGACTGAAGTGAGTCCGAGACTAAAAACTTTGAAGGGTGCATTGACGAACCTGGAGTGAAGAGAGGGAAAGCACCCGTTGGTGGTCCGAATCTGGGACATATGCCACAAAAGGGAAAATATTGAGACATAAACCATAACGAAGAGAGGGAAAACCACCACTAGTGGTCCAAAGCCGGGATTGAAAACACTTGATGAGCATTGTCGTGATTGAAGCGAACAAAGGGGAAGCAACCACTGGTGTTCATCTTCGAGATTGAAAAGGGTGGGATGAAGAGAAGAAAATATGCGTCTTCACAACTAATATTTTAAAATCTAATATGTCTTCCCATCCACAAAAAAATTAAAAAAACAGCCTTGTGCGCATATTCAGAAGGCGCACGAAGAAGGTTGTTTAAAATCCACGTGCGTCTCTGAAAGCGCATGCATTATTTTCTTTAAAGGAGTTTTACTTGTACGCATAGGAGACCCACGTAATTGAGCATATCTTACAATTTTTTAGAGCGTACATAACGTCATTTTTTTTTAAATTTCATTTATAACATACCCACGTTGCTCTCGGGGCTGCAATTTCATC
This sequence comes from Fagopyrum esculentum, assembly GCA_033239045.1. Lineage (NCBI taxonomy): Eukaryota > Viridiplantae > Streptophyta > Magnoliopsida > Caryophyllales > Polygonaceae > Fagopyrum > Fagopyrum esculentum. The sequence goes on from BSUD01000002.1 coordinate 124,256,922, forward strand.
ACACATATCACAACTTTCAATATATATATTATGCACAACCACGTACATAGTCCTAGTTGATACAAATGAGCACATGCAGTCACAAACTTCGCTAAATTGAAATCAATCAACACACACAAAATTTTAACTCAAAGTTGTTAAAATGCACCACAAATTTTTTTTACCTTTTAGAATATGATGATTTGATTAAATGCAATTTCTCCAATATTACCACTTATCAAATGGGTTCAATATAGTGGTAAGTATTCCCGTCTGTCACGCAAGTGACGCGGGTGATCCGGGTTCAATATAGAATACACTTATTTGTGGTTTTTTGGGTAAATTCGTCTATAATTTCTCTCTTTCTTTTATTATGGTATTCCAATTTATACCCTTCACAAGCAATTTTGTAAATCACAAATCCCAAAACAACCTTTACGTAAAACCACAACCGCAATTTTACTAAACACATTCTTAATTTATATGGTCTAACTATCTTTTTTTTTTTTTTTTTT
>BSUD01000002.1:124267269-124293056 GCA_033239045.1 Fagopyrum esculentum
ATGAATTATAATAGAATAGTTTATAGTGCAAAATTTATAAAGGAGTGAAAGTAATAGTTCAAAACTTATTATGGGATAGTTCATGAATTATAATAGAATAGTTCATGAATTATAATAGAATAGTTCATAGTGCAAAAATTTATAAAGGAGTGAAAGTAATAGTTCAAAACTTATTATGGGATAGTTCATGAATTATAATAGAATAGTTCATGGATTATATTAAAAAGTAATAGTTCATGGATTATATGGAAATAGTTCAAAGTTTATAGAATAATAGTGAATAAATTATAACATGGTAGTTCAAATAAATTTTCATTAGTTTCCGGGAAAAAAAAATCGTTTCAGAAAAGAGAAAAAAAAAAAAAAAATTTCGGGACACGTGTCGCCCTGTCGTACGGCCGTACGACCGTACCACAATAAAAGGGTCGTACCTGAACATTTACCTATTTTATATTAAGGAAATATACTCCATTTTTTTTTTTTACCGTCAATTGCTCATTTCAATTCGTGTTTCTTCCTCTTCCACTCGTGTTTCTTCGTCTTCCACTCTGTCGGTCATTCGCATTTTACACAAAAGCATCGCCTAACATGGACGAAGCCGGATTCCCCTTTCTCAAACCCCTCATTTTGATGTCGGTGATTTCTTATTCCCTTGTATAACCCTTCAATTTCTCTCCACTCCAATATTCCCCAATTTTCAATTTTAGGGTTTTTTATGATGTATAAGGAAGAAGAAGGTAGTACAACAATGGAGGTTGTAACGGTTGCAAAGAAGAGAGAAAGGGGGTACAAAGAAGCCGTACAAGGGAATTCGGATGAGGTAGTGGGGTAAATGGGTAGTGGAAATCCGAGACATTCTCGGATCTGGCTAGGTTCATACTCAACTCCAGTCGCCGCCGCTAGAGCAAATGATACAACTATTTTTCCTTGACCAGTAAATTATTGTTCTTCTTCTTCTTCTTCTTATGCTTTTAATTTCTATTGTTGATTGACATTAAGTATGGGATTCTACGTTGCAATTAGGCATCCAATTTGCCTAATTGTTGTTATGAACGTCTATCTATTTGCACTTGGATGCCGAGTAGGTGGTCTCGATGTTGCAACTAGGCATCCAATTATTGTTATTGACGTCTATCTATTTCCACTGCATCCACCTCGTTTAAAAATATGTTGCAATTAGGCATCCAATTTGCACTTGGATGCCGAGTAGGTGTTCTCGATGTCTATCTATTTGTTGTTATCGACGTGATTCTCTATATATCAAAACTAATCCATTCTCCATTGCTATTGGATGCAGTGAAAGAAGAAGCGTATGAGGAGGTTAAAGAGGAAGCGCAGAAAGATGAGGTAGAGATCCAAGTAGACAAGTAAAAGGATGCTGAAGATCGTTTCCTTGACGATTTTCAGTTCGTCTTATCGATTCACTTTTATTCATTTTGGCTAGGTAGAGTAGATCCATTTTTATGAAACCTGAATGAGGTTTTAACTCCTCTGTGTGAACTGAGATTTTGACAAGTTTGCTTTATAATGAGTTCGAATTGTTCCAAATGTTGCTTCATACGTGTGATTTCTTCGATTCTTAAATATTCTAAAGTAGTATTTGCAACAAATATGTTGGTTTCTTTTAGTTGCCATCAAAGTCTCTAGTATTTCTTGGTTTTGTTTTGTTTTGTTTTGTTTTAGGGAACTGAGGTAGAATAATTTGATTGAAAGCAATGTATGTAGTATAATGTTGAATAAGATGATTCATCAGTGCTCATAAATTTTACTTAATAAGATGATTCATCTCAAATTGATATTGTACCCATTCTTCGTCCAATCTTGTTATCATCTTTCTCTAAGGTCGGCATTTTCTTTCACTACAATAATTCATTCAACTTTTGATTGGATTTTTTTGGATTTTCTTATCTAATCATTCTTCTATACTTTGAAGAATATTTTAGTTGTAGAGAAGTATTATTTTATTTACATTGTGCTGTTGAATTTGAAAAGTGGATGAATCCATATTTCTGTCCACTACATGCTTATCACATGTTTATGTATGACACATGCCACTGAATCTATATTACTGTCACACTGGATGTAAGAAAAGGAGGTAGATACTTCTATGTTATTAACATGTATCGGTTAATATCTCGCAAGATATGCATTTTGAGCCCTGCTCTGTATTTTATGTTAATTGTTTCACTACTCGATTGGTTCCACATTTCTCCTTCGCATGTCTATAGAAAATTGTTTATGGTATGATAAATTCTGGTATGATAAATTCTGGTATAATAAATTCTGATATGATAAATTATGTTATGATAAATTCTGGTATTAAAATTTTGGTATGAGAAATTTCTGGTATGCAAATTTTAGGTATGTAAAATTCTGGTATTAAAATTTTGGTATGAGAAATTTCTTATATGCAAATTTCTGGTATGTAAAATTCTGATATGTAATTCTGGTATGTAATTTTGGTGTGTAATTTTGGTATGCAAAATTCTGGTATGAAATTCATACTAGAAAATTAAAAAAAAAACAAAAAACAAAAGCAAATAAAAAAATATTTTCAGTAACTTAGGGTGTGTTTAGTAAGAGATGGAGGTTATTTTGAAGATTAATCTAGATGGAATTTAAAAGGGGTTAAATTTTATACGGGGTTTATTAGGGATTTTTTGATATAAAATGATCTACCGTAGACTATTTGGTAGGAGATTTTTTAATGGATTTAATTAATACATATTTACAAATTTACCCTTATTTTAAGCTTAAATACTTTTGCAGGGTTCTTCAGACGTTTGTTATTATCGTTGCTCTTGGAGTCGCGGCACTGAACGTCAACATCGCTGCCTTCATTGACGATTGTCTTTCTTCTGTGCGTGCTTCTACTTACAAAGGTACGTAGACACAATAGGCCTTCCTTCTACGCGTGCTTCTGCAACTATTATTCTCCTTATTCTTCGTCTTCTTCGTATTCTATGCGCGCACTGCTTCTGCATCTGTTTTCTTGTTTTTTTTTTCTGCTGTGCGTACTGCTTCTGCTTCCACATCTATTATTATTACCCTTTTAAGTCATGCTGTGTTGGAAGTGTTGAATGTATGGGCTATTTTATAAATTGTAATTGTAATATTTAGTTTCTGTTTAAATTATTATGCTGTCTACTTTGCTGAGTTTTATAAGGAGTCGTTAGCTGTTGAAATTGTGTAAATCCTCATCAATATACATGAACAAATTCAGAAATCCAATACAAGCCTCTAAAGCTATTATGTTTTGTCTACTTTGCTGAGTGTTATAAAGAGTCATTAGCTGTTGAAATTGTGTAAATCCTCATCAACATACATGAACAAAATCAGAAATCAAATACAAGACTCTAAAGCTGTTGACTGTTAGTATTGATAGGTTTCTTGTTATCATCATTTTTGCATAAAACCACAATCATAAGAAAAACTGAATATCTATGGGTTATCAAAACCTTTCTACAATATAACAACTTACTGCGTAGTTAAAGTAAGCATTTTTGGATGGGAAAACGGATATATTGTGGGTGGTTAAACATAGGATTATAGAGAGTTTAGGTAGTATATAGTAGTTTATGCAAACTGGACTAAATACAAGGCTGTTTTATTTAATTTATCATTTAATTTCTTGGATTTAAGTATTTGTAGTTAGCCCCACCATGATCGTACACAACCGGCTTTGATACCCTTTGAACAAACCTAATTGATAGTTCTCCACACCAATTTCAACAGTAAACTCCTTCTGTTGTTAATAACCTATTTTCATAAAGGAATTTGATAGCTCCATGATATGCCTTCTAGTGCTAGCTTTCTGATTTCAACAAATTGCTAATAAATTATAGTATGCTTCTACTTGAATACATCAATATCGTTATGTGATATATGTGTGAACCGGCTATTTATTTGTATTGCTATGGTCTTGGATATTCATATGAGAAGGTAGGCCATGAATGACTTGAATGAAAGACCGATACAACAACCCAAGGAAAAATCGTTCATATGGAATGATGCCCTAACAAGAATATTCCTGGAGATGTTGTGTGAGTTTCAGTGGATGAATGGACAAAAAATGGATTTAGCTGGGTATCTTTAACCGAAGAATTTGAGCAAAAAACATCAAAAAAGTGTAAGAAAGAGATGTTGAAGAACAAGTATGCGACTTTAAGGGGTGTGTGGAAACTTTGGCTTAAATTAAGGAATGGAATAACAAGTATGGGATGGGACTACGAAAAGAATTGCATTGCAGCAACTGCGGAATGGTGAGAGACAAAGTTGAAGGTTAGTGAGCATTATAAACAATGTAATTTACGGTATGATATCGTTTTTCATGCATATCTAATGTTTTATTATATATGCAGGAGAACTATGAGTATCGAGTCTTCAAAAAACATGGCCTGCATCCAGAGATTGAGAATATGATGGAATTTCTGTTTGAGGGAACGGTGGCAACTGGATCCCATTGTGTTACTCCCTCGATGGATCCTCCACCAACAAACATGCCCAACACTTGCACTGGATTAGATGTAGATGGTGTTGGTGGGTGAATGATGTTCTTAACTCTAGTACGGAGGCAAGATGTGTGAATGCATTTCGAATGGAAAAGAAAGTGTTCAATGATCTATGTAATGTCTTAGTGAATGAGTATGGTTTGTGCGGATCTCCAAAGATGCGGCCGGTAGAGAAGGTCGGGATATTCGTTTACACAATGGCTCAAAGACTTACTTACCGTACAGTTGCAGAGAGGTTCCAACGATCAACATCAACTATTTCATCCACCATACACGAGGTGCTTGAAGCCATAGCGGGTCGTCAAAAAGGATTTCGGGGAATGGCAAGAGATATCATTAAACCAAGAGACCCGTTGTTTTCAGAAGTGCCAAGTCACATTCAAAACGACACTCGGTATTCACAATATTTTAAGGGTGTAATTGGGTGTATAGACGGAACGCATATAAATGCTTGTATACTAGAGCCGGACAGATACCTTATCGAGGACGCAAAGGGATTTGTACATTCAACGTCATGGCGGTATGTGACTTTAACATGTTATTCACCTTTGTGTCAGCTGGTTGGGAGGGATCTGCTCATGATGCAAAGGTCTTCGAACAAGCTGTCAATACTCCATCTATGGCTTTCCCACATCCACCACCAGGTACAACTTCATACTAGTGGGAAAACTATTTTTTATTTCATTTTTAAAAGTAGCTTACATTGTAACCATGTCTTTAGGGCGGTACTACTTAGTTGACAAGGGTTACCCGGATAAGCAAGGTTACATGATTCCTTATCTAAAAATCCGTTACCATCAATCGCAGTTTGAGAATGTTCCCCCGGGTAATGCAAAAGAGGCATTCAACAAGCGACACCCTTCCCTACGTAGTTGTATCGAGAGGTCGTTTGGAGTTATGAAGGCTTGTTGGATGATCTTAAGAGTAATGCCAAGTTACGCAGTAGATACACAGGTTGACATTATCTTGGCATGTTTTGCACTGCATAACTTTGTAAGGAAATCACGTATAACTACGGATCCAAGAGATGATGATTTGTTTATGGGAATGGATGGTGAACCTCACTTGGAAGAAGATAGTGAAGCTGATGACATAGATGACAATGAAATATCTCTAGATTCCGATGATGAAAGAGGTGACACCACCGAAGATATATATGGTGGAGAGACAAGAAAAATTCGCGATAATATTGCTGCCATGTTGTGGGCTGCTGTAACACCCCGAATCCGCGGGACTCGAGGCGCTACGGGTTGCGACCTCACAATGGGTCCCGACCCTTAGCCTGACAACAATTTCACCGGATCTTTCAACATGGCACAAATAAAGGCAAAACCAAAATTCCTTTTAATGCAAATGATAAGAAACCCGAAGGAAAACAACAAAAGACTTCAGCCGATAAACAACACCAAAGATCAAAACGCCATACACACGACATACCAACATAATAAACGAAGAATAAAACACAACCCGACTCCAACCAAAACCCACTCCTAAAATGTACGGAACCCCGGCTGCCCACTCTTCCAGATCTCTCGGCCGTTTTCCTAACCTGCAAGGCAATCTACAACAATCGGTATAAAACCGTTAGCTAATATTCGAAGCATTAGAATTAAAGGGAAAGGCACAAACACAATTAATTCAATATAGTCACATAACATACTCAAAGCACACAAATCCGGTTTATTATCTTTATTTATTAAGTCATATCCCGTTCTAGTTCAACTTCTTTTGTGACACGAGAATCCTCCGAAACTCGCCTCGGTCCCTTCTTCCGGCAATGGAACGGTCGGATGCCTCCGACCGTCTAACCAGCACGGGCTAGTCGCCGAGATCCCCCTAGCTCTCACGGGGAGCCAGGCAGTGATGTCACCGCCCGTTATCATACACTTGGGCCAAATAATATAAAGGTCGGTAATCCTATTTCCGGTTTAGTTGTTATAAACAGTAAAATAATAAACACACACCACCCAACACGCAATAATGCTAATACAAAGAATACGAGCTAAGTAAGTCCGGAGACTTACCTTATCGCCACACTCAACTCACAACACTCTCGCTTCCCTTGGGAAGGAGTCCACAACCTGCTCACAAGAAGATAACTATATCAACAACTCGCTCAACTCAAGAAGTCTAAGACTTCTACACAAATGATCTACGCGAGATCATTTGACTCACATTCTAGGACCGCATCCTAGAATATCTCATGCTCACATCACACTCAACACTAGCTAGAAGTCCTTAGACTTCTAGTCCCTATGATCTCGCAGGATCATAACCCATAACACATACTAGGATATACATGCCTAGTGTCAACAATCTCAACGGTATCAACCCTGTACTAGGATTTCCCATATTCTAGCCCATAATCTCAATAACCATATACTCCAATTCTCAAACCTCACAAGCCTCACAAGATAACATCAATACCTCAAGTTATATAACATTTCACAATCCTCAAACACTCATCTAAGGTTCATAACCGCTACTTGGTATTCACTCTAAGTTATGCTAGATCCAACCTAGCATGATACTAATACTGTAATATCCGGAATTTTTATTCCGTCTATTTCTGTTATAAACCCGATCTCGATCAGTTGATTCATATCCGTCTACTTAGTTAGACACATTATTATAAAATTTATCATTTTATGTAGATCTCCTTCACATAAAATGATAGAATCTTTTAAAAAGTTATCATTTTATGTAGCTTACTTCCACATAAAATAATAGGATTCTTATAACCAATCCTAAATTGTAACATAATCCGTATCCGTCTATTCCGTACATTCATATGTCGGAATCTTGTTTCCGGACTGCAACCAGCACGGGCTGCTGTTCTCATGCGCCTGCCCAGCCCAGAAACTCGCCAACTTCAGCAGCTCTAATCCATTTTCTGCAGCCCAGCTTCTACCTTATTTTTCCAGCCCAGCAACTCAGAAACATAGCCCAGCAGCCGTCTGCCAATGTATCAGCTCCAGCCAAGCGTCTTCTGCAGCCCATCTTCAGCCCAGAGTGCGCAGCCTACCCGCAGCCCAGCAGTTGGAAGAGAATATCAGCAACGTCTTGTTTTCCTCCTTAACTTACGTAACTGCTGCTATTTATGGAGTAGGGAATCACAATCTGTTCAGCCTTAAATCACGCTAAACGGAGTTTCCTTCTCGCCTCACTTCTGTCCAGATTCACGCAGCTTAGGACCATTCTTCTTGCTATCCACGCCTCTACACCCGCCCATCGATCCATACCGTTTCAGCTGCAACATTCGTTCTATCGACAGTCTACAGCGGAGAGGAAACTGCTACAGCGGCAATCATCACCGTCGCTCACCAGTCCATCATCGTCAAGCGCCTAGGACTTCTGAGTGATCCGAGTTCCTTCGTCCTTCCGGTAAGACCCAACCTCGATTCCTTTTCTCCCTTCTACTGCGATTAGTCGCTCATGTGTTCCTTCTCTGTGCTGGATGGGTCATTAACTTGACTCAATCGGATGCCACAACAAGATCCAGGAGAGTCGTCTTCCATCTGCAGCCGGGAACTTTCGCCCTCGCTCCCTTGAGCTGGTGGTGCCGAACGACGCAGTAACGACGAGTCTCCTCCCTGCTGAAGTCCGAGAGGTGAGGTTCTTCTGAGGATAAACTTATTCAGTAGTTGTTTTAAGCTTATGTGTATAAGAGTTGATTATACCTTAAGGGAACCTAGGACATTGGTTTAGTCGGTGTATAAATTGTAAGCTGTAGGTTTCGAACTAGAGATCCTAGAGTAGAACGAGATAGAACCGTGCTTAAACAACTAGTGCAGCAGCCTTAGAAAGCCTTTTGTATAGAGATAACGGAAAGGCTAATGTGTAATCTTGTGTAGGTGTACCGATTCTTTAGGACTGGATTGATGTGTTGTTGTAGTTCGGCCTTGAACATGGTTAAGTTGGTGATGGGTAGCTGCTGAGTGGTATAAACATAATGGTAGAAATAAAGGACTGTTGTAAATTCAACTCTTATTCCTTCAGCTTTTAGGTTAGGAACTGCCCACTTTGTCGACCAATGTTTGAGAGTTTGAATGAAGATCCACCGTTGAATTTTGGATATGTTGTAGACGATTATACATAGTATATGGTATTAAAATTTGAGAAGAAATGAACGGTCGGATTAGAAATTATAAACTTCCAAAGTAGGGTAGTTAAGCAGTTTTTGTAAACCTTAGAACTTTGGCTAAGTATAGAAATTGTGAGGGGAGTAGCCAACTTTGAGAATTTTTATAAAAATAATGGATGAACAGTTTTGGGAAATTCTTGCTCCTAAGGGTAGATGGAACATCATAGATGATCTAGAGAATTAATTCGGAATTGTTATAAGCTTTTACGAATTTTATATTTGAAACCGAAGTTAGACATTTACGACCTTTTGGAAAATAGGGAAATAAGAAAAGTGACAGTTGGTAACAAAACTAAACTGTAGGAGTTGGAATATGATTTTAGAATCTCAAATAGGAGTTTAAACATGAATTTTAGAAATTTTGGGAATTTCGAGACCAAGGGTAAAATGGTCATTTTACCCTAAAGTAGTACTGTAACTAGTTATGTCTTACTACGTCCTTTTATCTTAGAAGTCTTAGGCTTCTAACTACGTGGGAGTGTGCTAATGCACTTATCTCCTTTGGCAGACGACTGAGTTGCTACAGTTTACAGAGCGAGTTGGTTTACAAGAGTCGAGCTTTATCACAGGTAAGTCCTTTGGGCTTACTTAGCTGACTTCTAAATATGAGCATGAATGATGATAGTGGTGTGTGATTGAGATGTTAGAGTTATAGGTTGTGATAAATATTTACCGACCTATACTTGGCCTAAGAGTAACGGGCGGTGGCATTCTACTCAGTTAGCTTGCGAGCGCTGGGGGTTTCTTTAGGGACTAGTCCATACTCGGTTTGTAGTGATGCTACCGGCGGAGGTCAGCTAGACCTACACCCAGTTGGATAAGGAACGGAGGCGAGAACTGTTAATAGCTCTCGTGCCACAACTGTAAATTGAATAAGATGAATCACTTAAATAATAGATAATAAACGGTTGAGTGTCAGCATGATGTTTGTTTAATTTTTGTTTCTGCTTGTGTTTGTGCTGTTGTTATTCTACTTATATTTGGATAGTTAGCTAACGGTTGTTATGTTGTGTAGACTTACCACAAGTTAGAGCAGATGCCGAGTGATCCAGATGGTAGTGGTCAGCCGGGGTGTCGTACTTTAGGACGTTTTACAGTTTCTTCATTTGTGGGATTTTTCAGTTGGACCTTGTTTCTTTTCGTTCTTTGTTATATTACGTTTTCCGGCTGTTAGTTGTTTTGGTCACATTCATACATTGTTAAGAATTATTTTATGATTTCTGGTTTTCCTTATTTGTGTCTTGTTGTAAGATCTTGTTAAGTTGTTGTCAAACTAAGGTCGGGACCCATTGTGCGGTCCTAACCAGTAACTCCCTGAGTTGTAAAATTTGGGGTGTTACAAATACTAAACATAACTAAATCGAGAAGGGTACTCACTCGGGGTCAAAGGATGGATGTCGAATCTTGGACTCGTTAGGCCTTTATCGGGGCGCTTCCGGACCTAAAACCAAAGCTACGCAAATTTAGCTAATACGCTAAATTTGATTGTAATATATATATAAGATATATTATTAAGGTAAACTCATTTTCAAAGCAAACGCTAAAACCCGCAATTAAACCCTTAAGTCATAACTCGAAATTAATCCAACGAGGGTATAAAATATAAGGAAAGTCCCGCTTTTAAAACAAGGGTAAAACTCGCAAACACTTTCTGGGACGACTTGTACGGTTTTATAAACATGCGTCATTTTCCAAAATATAAATATGGCCATATTTGTAAACTCACATGTATAGGACATAAATATTCATTTATTAGAAATATGGGTCATAAACTATAATTTAAAGTTGGCCATATTTCGTAATTATACCAATAGGGTAACTCTACAACTTTCAAAAAGATGGGGCCAAATCTGCAAACACAAAATACAGGTATAAGCTATAATTATTTAAAGAAAAACGTTAGGGCCCACTCATTAAATCAAATTGAGGAGTTATGGGCTGTTAAGCGTTAACCAGTGCAGATGGGGAAAGCGTGCAGGTCACAGGCGTTGCAGACCGTGCACTTTCCGACGGAGTTCGATGGCGTTGGAGGCGGTGAAGCGGCATCAGCCAGGCAGCCCAATCTCCGGTAGCGGCGGCCCACTCTGGCGGCAGCGGCTCTCCTCCTTGCGACACAAATGAACAGAGAGCAGGGGCGAAATTAGGGCAGCGTTCCCGGCCTGCTGGTGCCCGAATGCCCGATGTGGCGGTGTGGCGGCGGCCTCCTTTCGTCCGGCAACCCCCAGGTGGTGTAGCCGTCCTCTCCGGCGGTCCAGACGGTGCTGCAGCTTCCCTAGGTTCCCAACAGCTACAAGAGAAGGGAGATGAAGAGCCCTGTTAGAGGCAGCTGAAGCTCCGGCGCTAGGGCAAGCGCTATTGGGTCTTCTCGATCGACTACACTAACAACAAAGGTGCCGTAGATCCGGTCTACTGGAGCGAGTGGCCGGAATACAACAGAATGGAGGTGTAGAGGTGTGGCGACGGTCATGGCTGATGGTGTAAGCGGCAATTCCGGCTTCAGGCGGCGGCAGCTGGTGGTTCCCTGGTAGTGTGGGCGGTTGCTGACTTGCTGGTGGTCACGACGAGGAGGGGCAGCAACTTCCCGGCGAGGCTTCGAGAGGTTGCGGTGGTTGCAGTCGACAGAGAAAGGTAAGGGGAAAGAGAATTTTGGGCTGGAAGGATTAGGGTGAGGCAGAAGAGAGGTTTTGGGGAAAGAGAAATGGCAGGGAAGATAGAACAAAGGTGAGGAGGTGTGGAGGGAGAGATGAAAGCCTGTAGAGTAGCTTGGGCCGCTATCATCACTTTGCAACAAAGGCAGCGGCAACACGGTACACCCACAAGCAACGAGGAGTCGAATCTGCAGCATTGTTCCCCAACCAAAAGAGAGGAGAAAAAGAAAAGGGAAATGAAAATAAAAAAGAACGGAATTATCGAATCGTAAAAACTCCTAAACCTCTCCGTAAAATAAAATACGGTATATATATATATATATATATATATATATATATATATATATATATATATATATATATATAAACTCATAAAATATAACTTACTACGTGAAAATACTCGTAAAAATAATTTAAGCTAATAAATTATCGATAAAAGCCGGATAAAAATCTATATCGCAAACACGCCAATATTGGGGCGTTACATCAAATCCCCCTAAAAACAAGTTTCGTCCCGAAACTTACTGTGCGTAGAACTTCTCGGTCCTTAAGGCCGAGGTAAGAACTGTCAAACTAAGAAGGCTTGCCTTCTAATCTATATACGCAATCTACTCAACTACCCCATCAAGTCTAACAGATCATACAACACATTCTCACACGGGGTACAACTACATATAACACTACACACGCACACAACTCGATCAAGGAAAGAACTAGGTCAACACATCGATTCAATCTATGCTACTAGCTCAACGTAAAACTCAACCTCCTACTCGGGTCTTTCTCACTACAACATTTCCATTATGTTTCTTCTTTTCTTGTCTCTAACAAAAAAGGTCGAACTTCCAATCTACACTATTGGCTCTGGTTCTTGTCACACCAACTTTGAGGTTAGATTTCCTCAGTTCTTGTTGCAAGTTCTAAGTAATGAAGAAAATACTTTACTTCATACTGCTACTACTAAAGAAACACGTATGTTATTGCTTTTACATCATTCATCAATACTCGATCAAAACCTGTCTTGGAGAATCACTTGCACACTTCAAAGTTCAAACCCATCATACCTCAAGGTAAATCAAAATAGTTGGACTAATAAATCTCCTTTTTAGCTCTCAACAACTCTATTGTCAATTCCTCGTCCCATTCAATACTTTGTTGTCATCTGGAGGATACCATATTTGGTGTTATACCACTTCTCTCTTCACCGATCTGGTAGTGCTCAGCACATCTAAGAACTTGTAACTTCTTTCACATCCTTCGGGGGTCGCCGTCCCGAGACAATTTGTCATACAACTTCTCTTTTCTTTGAGAGTAGACCAAAACATCTTATCCGGGCGTTAGTAAGCCCATAGGGAAATCTCTATAACTTTTAGTGTCCATGGTTTGTCGGGAATGTCGTACTTGCAATATCCACATCTAGAATTCTCAATTTGTTACAAATAGACCTTAAATCATTCTTAGAAGAGACTACCGACCTTTGCAATCGGTCGAGTAGATCATCTATCCTTGGTAAGGGATACTTGTTCTTCATTTTAATCTTGTCCAACTCACGGTAATCGATGTACAGACGGAGATAATTGTCTCACTTTTCGCAAACTGGTGTTCTTCATAACAATCTTCAAATCAAGAGTTTAAGATATATTCCAATATGAACTTCAAATCAAGAGTTCAAGATAAAGTCTGGTGTTCTCTATGGCATTTCAGTAATTCTAATGAAATCTTATCACTAAGTTCTTGCAATTTCTCCTTCACTCGCTTCCACCACTCATGTCTCTGTACAAGTGTTATTCCATACGGTGCCTTAGACATTGGAATTAAATCAAGCTCGACCTTAGTGGGAAATTCCACATTCTGACGTATTAGAATCCGTGATATCTCAAGTTTCATCTTTTCTCTTCGTGTCACAAAAGTCTTTAACTACAAGACTCGATCATATCTTATAACAACTCGATACAATCTTCTTTGCTTTCTATGACATCCCAACATATGGGAGGATCTCTTCGTATTCTACATCAGCTTTCACCGTCGACATCCCTTCTTCAAGTAGGCGTAGAAATTTACACTACATTTTCTTACGTAGCGTCAAACCAACTGTAGAGACTCTAGTTTCAATCTTTCATGTACTTCTTGTACATCTCAAATCAACATCGAACTTCAAAACTTTAGTTTTCTCTCTCTCCCTTGTTGGTCACCTTAAGCATCTCTTGGAATTCCATGAAAGGTCTTGTTTTCTTGTTGGAGAGCACCGAGAGGAATCTTCACAACCGTACTAGTATGCTCCGTGGAAAAAGCTAGAAGAAATTCCCACAACCACAATCACTGAAAGATCCACTCAGTACTTCACCAACCACGAACATCATAAACTCTAAGCTCACAACGTCACCCTTATCTAGATTTCTCGTTTCACGTCATAGTCATTATGGCTTCGCCATGGGAATCCAAATAACCTTGACTTAGCTTTTGTTCGCGAAAACATGACATCCATAACCTTAGAACAAACATATCATACCTCCCCTTATATATATATATATATATTCCCCCTTCACGCACAATAACCATAAAAGCCTCACTTTCCTCCCGCTCATCTATTCTCTTCACTCTTATCAAATCTTATCAGTTCTTATACGTGTCGTTTCCCCCTTATGCCGATCCCATGAACTAAGAAAGTCGTACGGGTTCATTACAATCCCCTCCCTAGGAGGTCTGTTATATTCACTTGATTTGAACTCCTGCAATGCTACATGATTAAGATATTTGTGCTCCCATTGATATGACTCCCTATTACCGACATTGAACCACCAGACTCCAAGCTCTTATTACCGTTCCTTTATAATCCACGTTCTTGGTTACTCTTCTCATCTACACTTATTAATAGACAACCCACACATGCACGTTCTCGACTATCATCAATTAGCTTATAGCGGACCTTCTCTAAGTCCAACGACTTACCAAATAAGATATTTGTTGTCCTGATTTCTGGTGAAGACTGAATAAACAAACTGTTTTGAGGTGTTGCAGTTTGGGCCTGTTGTCGGAGCTGTTGTGTTCTGTCATTGGAGTTGCTGTCCAAATAAGAGAAAAAACAATATACCAATATGAATTATATGACACTAGAGTTGATGTCAAGGTTGTTGTCAAGGTTGCTGTCAAGAGGTCTTGTAGTTGGGAGCTGCTGTCAAGAGGTCTTGCAGTTCGGAGCTGTTGTCAAGAGTTTAAAACTGCATAATCTGGCATCAATAGTAGCTTTTTTTAGACTTACCATTGGCATGAATCTAGAATAAAGTAGAATTCCAAACTCCTGAAGCTGTTGTGTCCTGTCATTGGCATGAACCCGAGGATATGAAAGCTGCAAAATATAATATGAGAATCTTGGGAGGTACAAAATATTGCAGGAAAAAACAAGAGCAATTGTGAGTTTCATCAAGATCTAATTTTCGTAGATTTGAAACGTACTTTGAGCTGAACAAACTCCTGAAGCTCTCTCTTTAGGGTCAGATACATTTAAGCCACAGCAGGCTTCATGAAAAACTCCAAATACCCACCCAACATCTTCAGGTGACCATTCTGTTGGCCAAGAAAAGAATTTCATAAAATTAAACAAGAAAAAAGAATAGATCTTAAGGGCATAAGCGTGATACTAGTCAATGAGTTTAAGGAGATATGATCCTTACAGTTTCCCCACTTAAGATGGACCCTCCAAAAAGAAGCAGCATAGAATCAGAGATGGCAGTTGAGTCTCGTAGAAAAACTGAGTTTACTTTCATAACTGAGTTTACTTTCATTTTCTCCATGGTCTCTGCAAGGAGAAAAATAGCACTTACATTAATAAGCTGCAAGGAGAAAAATACGAGTTCTTTAGGAAACTAGGAATAAGTGATTATCTGATAAGTGAATTTCATACAGGAAGGTATTTGAAAAAGAGATACTATTCATCAAATAAGAATGAGTCTTTGTTTATATACCTCAGCTATGATGTAAGATAAATAAGCCATAAGCATCATGATTGCAATTTCACAATCTGTTGTATGTTTGATTCATGAAAACATAGATAGAATCTAAAACTCCCTAGTGATATCAGAGTTTGTCTATTTTAATCAAATATTTCATGCTTGGTGAATCAAAAAGCTTCAACATTGCAAAAACAAAATATAAGAACTTAAACCATAATCAATGAAGTTTCAATATGACTACAACAAGATCTCTCATATCTACAAGAAAAGGTAATGTGCCCAGTGGTATATCTTTAAATCATGCAATAAGGTAGACCTACACTTCCCCTTGAAGTTAGTAAATTTCTCACCAGTGAACATTTCATTCAGAATATTGGAAAGTGTCACTAAACCCTGTAGCATATTAAGAATAATGAATGACAATAAGATCTAAGAAACCACGTGATAAACCATTCAAATTAAGGTGCTAGACTTAAAAGCAGTAAAAGGATTTCACTTCAATAACATTGTCACAGAAACCCATCTATTCCCTTATCAAGACCATTAGACAAGGAGATTGCAATTAAGAAACTACTCGTGTATCTAAATAATGCCAAGAGGAATACAAGTGAGTTCATAGTTACATCTTAGAAATAGAGTATACACTCAGAATGCTAGAAAAAAGATGAATCATACCTCGCCTCTTCCGGTAGCCTCGTCGGAACCAATGCCCCCCTGCCGCTTGCTCCCCCTCCTAGTTCGAATTCGTTCGACCGAGGAAGCAAATTAATGGATGCCGGTGGCCTTGTTTGTAACATCCCGGATTCTCGGAACCCGGGATATTACTGGTTAGGACCTCACAATGGGTCCCGACCTCAGTTTGACAACAATATTACTAGGATCTTACAACAAGACACAAATAAGAAAAACCGAAATTTATAAAAAAAAATATTTAAGAGATGAATGCAACAACGTCTAACAACCTATGGTACTTAAACCACAAAAGACTAACTGTCTTTAACAAGAAGAAAGAAACCACAAGGTAAACACCCAACCCCACTCTAAAGAGTACGGAGACCCGGCTGACCACTACTTCCGAATCACTCAGCTGCGGATCTAACCTGCGGTAAATCTAAAAACACAACAAGAGAAACCATTAGCTAGTTATCTAAACATTAGGAGAATAATAATAGCACACACACATAAAATAATAAACATTCATCATGCTTTCAAACAATCCATTTATTATCTTCGTTTAAGTCATTCACTCTAATGATACTTATTTTGTGACACGAGGGATTCCCAAACCTCGCCTCCGCCCCCGTGTACCCATCAGGGGTGGATCCGATGCATCTCACCGTGTACCTGTATGGTCTGGGTATAGAGAACCTCCCAGTCTCCTGGCGGAGCTGGGCAGTGATGTCACGGCCCGTTATACATACACTTGGGCCTTAAAACATAACAACCACGGTCGTCCTAACAAGTTGTTATTATTAAAACACGCACATAGCACACACAACCACTACCACTCAACTAATATCCAGAAACTGGCTAAGTAAGTCGCAAGGACTTACCTGGATCAAAAATCGCTTTCTCAAATCTCAACTCGGTCCGAATTCGTGGTAACTCAAACGCCTGTCAAATAAGGCATGTGGATCAAAATCACATCCAGATGTCCAACCTCATGCAAAGGAATTACGGAAAAAGCTCTCTTACGGTAAAAGACCATTTTACCCTTAGTGCCGAAAATTCTCAAAGTCTATCATTTAGTTATAATATTTTCTTTTTAGAACCTATGTCCATAATCTAGTTCTCAAGTTTAGCTTAATAAAGGTTATGAGGTTAAATCTCTAACACTCGTCAAGAAAACGACATCAGTCTCTCCCGGTTATTATTCTACACTTATACTCATGTATATAAGTATATATATACGTTACCTTTCTAAGTATATACTTATGTATATATACTCTACTTATTCCATATATATACTCTTACCTACCATCTCATATCTATAAATACGTATATGTTTACAGCGTATGTTATATATATATATATATATACTCAGCACACAAACTCCTACCTAATCAAGCCTATCACTACTACAAAAAGGACTTTATAATCCGGTTAGTTGAGGGCTTATAATCCGGACCTGCACCGGATTAAAGGTTAGGGGTGTATTTGCCCCCAGAATTTATAATCCGGGCGTTTTTTTGCAAATCACCGGTGTATTTTCTAGGTTCATTTTTGCCCTATTTTTCGATCATATTTTTGCCCGGATTATTTGACACATTATAATCCAGATTATTGGATTGAATATAATCCGGATGTAACACATCCGGATTATATAAGTGAACAAATAACCGGATTATATGAAACGTTTATAATCCGGAGGAACATCCGGATTATATACCGCAGACATATATCCGGATTATTCTCTTCTTTTTTTTATATATATATTTCATCTATTTTTTGAATATTATTCTCTTTTTTTATATATATTTCATTCTATTTTTTGAATACACCATCCGTAACATTTGATTCAAATCCAATAATTGATTTTTCACACATTTGAATTATACCAAAATATAATAAACTTGCTTATTAATTGTCATAAACTAAAACGTGCCACGAAAACATGTTTACATCTATTGCTAAACTTTAAATCATACCGCTAAACAAACGTAACTAGAAAAACTTAGTCGTACTCCAGGGCTTGCTCCATCTGTCAAGAAGTTGTCATTAGGGTTACAAGGGTAACCATCACGAGCTTCAATTCCAGCAGCAATCATGTCTCGCAAACCCTTAACACCCTATCAAAGAACAAAAGAACATGTAAATAATCCCAAATGTACCTAAAAGACCTTAATTTATAGCATCCATGAAAGAAATAAAATAGTTGCTAAAGTCACCTGACTGTGGTTGTATGCACCAGTTGCTCTTCCAGGAATTTGATCCAGGACCCGCCAAGCTCTTTCGATTGAATCCGCACTGAAGTTTAAAGATCATATCTTATCAGTTCAAAATTGTCAAAGTTACTATCTCTCAACAACTAAAATGGAGCAATATTGGTAGACAATGGGAAGACGTAAAAAACTGAAAATTATTGCTCCTAAAATATATCCATGTTCTGTGCTGGTGAACTAGGAGCATAAAGTTGAAAAAGAAGTAATATATAATTATAAGACTTGACTGAATGATCCCTGAGTCTCACTTTTGTCCATAATGGCAGGATGATTACTCAATGCAAGAACCCGATGCACATTAACATTTTAATAACAATGGTTGAAGATAATAATAACATTAGCCTATCGCTCAGATGGTTGTATTCAACTAAATTAACCTCTCAAAAGAAAGTGGTTGGTTGTTGATCAAGTGATTGAGGATTTCCAATATTGCAGTAAAGTATCTGGACAATTAAAAGGCAAATTAAACACTAACAATCAAAGATCTATATACTAAGTTCCCAACAAATTTTAAATAACTCAATCACAAACTATAGGACTAAATTTCTTGCTGAGATAGTACAAATTTTTTACGATAATAAAAATCTCAATATGCATATGTCAAGAAGAGACTTTGATGATGAGCATAAGAACATACACTTCCACAGGAAAGTGAAAGTAGAGAAAGAGGGGCTACAAGTTACCTCGTCAAAGGGAAGAGAACCAGGACTCTCCTTCAATTGGTCTTGCAATCTCTGGAAATAGAAAATTATTATCAAATGTTAGTTATATAATTAAAAAAAAAGTAATCGAAAGTCAATAAACAGATGAAGCTTCTTCTTGCTCCACTTTTTTCTACTCTATTTTAATTTTTGCAATCGTACTCACAAGTTACAATAGCAAACAAACCCTACCAACTTACTTGAGCAATACTGACGATCTTTCCACGAACATTTCACCACCTACAAAACCCAATACAAATAAGGATTTAAATTAAGGATCACATAAACCATTAAAAGTCCAAACAACAATCAAGAACAAAACTCAGATACTCATGGCGCTCTTTGGTGGAATCTACCAAGTCGAAACCGAAAAACCGCAGATCACAAAACAATCAATAAACCCATATGAGAGAAGACGAAACCCATATGAGTTATAAGATTCAAAGTAGAGAAAGACGATACCCATGGTGCTCTTCGCAGGTCTGCATTAACATTATTTTCATACTAATTTATCACCAACCATCACTCCTTTTTTTTGATGGCAATTGTCGGCTTTAAAATGTCAATAAGCAGCTTCAAATTTCATATTGGTTCTCTACTCACGTCTCCATTCTCACATATGTAAATATTCTTTACATTTGCTTTATCCATTCACTGTAATTAATTATCATCTGCTTTAAGATTTTTAGCACTATATATGATGACTACTAAAACTATTTTATTACTATCACCTTCTTCATAAATGAACCCCTAAACTGAAAAATAACCCTTTTTAAAATCCATAGGCAGCAAACTAAGAATATTTGACAGCAAACTGAGATTATAAAAATCTGCATTAACATTCTTTTCTTACTAATTTATCACCAACCACCACTCCTTTTCTTGATGGAAACCGTCGGCTTTGAAATGTCAATAAGCAGCTTCAAAAATTTAGATCGATTATCGACTCACATCTTCATTCTCACATATGTAAATATTCTTTTCATTTGCTATATCCATTCACTGTAATTAATTATCATATGCTTTAAGATTTTTAGCACTATATATGATGACTACTAAAACTATTTTATTACTATCACCTTCTTCATAAATGAACCCCTAAACTGAAAAATAACCCTTTTTGATATTCCATAGGCAGCAAACTAAGAATATTTGACAGCAAACTAAGATTATAAAAATCTGCATTAACATTCTTTTCTTACTAATTTATCACCAACCACCACTCCTTTTCTTGATGGCAACCGTCGGCTTTGAAATGTCAATAAGCAGCTTCGAATTTTCACCCACAGGACAATAGGTTGGATCATAAAGAGGGTAAAAGTAGAGATTGGAAATCCTGCAATGTTTGATGTAAGCTAATTTTAATGTCTTAAATTAACACACTAATATTGAACTATCAGTGTCACTTACTATCACTATCAGAAGCTTAACACACTAATATCGAACTATCAGGGTAAAAGTAGAGATTTGAAATCTGGACTTGAATCTTCAATTTACAGTTTATATATATACTTTGTATATAGAAACAAGGGAGAAGGAAGATAGAGACGAAGATAAAACCAAATCAATACAACAGTTAGAAAAAAAATGGATCAACAAGATTTGGGCGTATTACAGAATTGGACACATTACAGATCTGGGTGTGCGACAGAACACAAACTATGTATTTCATCTCATCACGAAATCATACAATAACAAGAAGAAGAAGGAATGAAATCGATAAACATACCGAAGAGAGATCCGCGAAGCACTTCCATGTTTCTGCCTCAGCGAATTGAAAGAACCCTAAACTCGACAAAGCTAAGGCGTGCAGGGGGAAAAGAAAAGCGTGATAGGGTTTTTTTTTGAGATCGGGAGATAAAAAGTAAGCATCTCTTATTATGACTAGATATAATCCGGATGGAATATATATTTATATCTTTATAATCCGGTTGCCATAAAACCGGGTTATTTGGGTTATCAAATAATCCGGACGTTCATATTATGGTGTATTTGTACCGCGTATCACATAATTTAGCAAAGTTTATATTCCGAATCGTAATCAAATCCGGATTATAATTATTTATTCATCCTATTTCTCATTTTATAATCCATTTATTACACGCCCGGATTATATATTATGGAATATAAACCTAATTTTGTAGTAGTGTATCACTACTGCTCAACCAGGTATATACGTATATACAATCAGTACCCTCATATGTATATACATATATTATATATATCTATATACATTATCCCTAACCATGTATATATACTTATATAATCTATTATTCTACATCACGTATATGTATTCCACTATTGTACACCTATATATATATATATATATATATACTGCCTATACATTTTTATACAAATCCCTCTTAAACCTCTACATACACATAGGTACGTATACTGCACAACAGGAGGAGCATTCACCGCCGTGTTGCAGGGACGAACCGATGCAGTGTTGCTTGGGTCGCGGGAAGGCTGTCACGCGGAGGTCCGTCTACGGGAGTCGAGTTACGGTCCCTATGAAGCGGGGTTGGAGCCTGCTTCCGCCTGCTCGTCGGTCCAGCACAACAGTTCGTTTCTCCTCACCGGCCTATTGTTCGAGGTACGATTCAGCAATCGAAACCGAAAATGAAGGGGATTCGCAGAAGGAAAGCTTACCGTGTCTCTATCGCGTAGGGCGTCGGGTCCGGTGCTGGTGGGTTCGCGGCTGCAGACGACTGGGCAACGACAACGGAACTCTGCGCCTCTCGTGCTCTCCGTTGAAGGTGAGTTCGGTAGAGTGGTGGCGGATGTGGTGCTGTGCGGTTAGGCGGCATTGGTTTGGGTTTCTTCTGCGTGCCGTGTTTGCGGTTGGGAGGGAGAGAGATGAAGCAGCGGTAAAGTAGCGGGGTCGGCGTGATTAAGTATAGGATTAGATTAGAGTGATGAGGTGTAGATTAATTAGGTTAAAGGGGGTTATTAAGGAAATGGGCCAGCAGTAGGTTATTGGGCCCGTCATTTGGCCTGCTCCTCAAATTAAAAGATGGCTGAAAGAATAGAACGTTACTCGCACGTTGTACGGAATTATTTACGGTTACAAAAATTATCATTTTATGTGAATCAAGGTCACATAAAATGATAGAATTTACATCGTTTTATTTTATTTAAAAGAGTAAAGGTTGACGGATCGAAAATCGGTTTGATCCGGTATTAAACGGAGTTTAAATTTTTCGGTTATTACATCAGTGCCCTCTTAAAAGAAGTTTTGTCCCGAAACTTAGAATAATGTAACTAATCATTCAACTTTCTTTGTAAATCTTAGTTTCATAAAATTCTTGTTTTCTACCATGCAACTACTCAATCATCATACTCAGACGCACATCACATAAAACATAATCACTCAATCCAATATAGAAATATGAATGGTCAAACAGCACAACATCCGAGTACTAACTCGTCGGTACAACGGTAGCGGCTAACTCCACAAGGAACTCAAAACTACTCCTGCTACCCTCCTCCGTCTTCCAAGTAGTCTCATCGGCTCCTATATTATAACACTAAAGGCTCCATAAAAGTATGTTTTGGCTCAATTATCAAATTTTCATGCTTGACGACCTGCGTCGGTTCCGGTAGGTACTCTCTCAAGGTTTTTTTTTTTTTTTCTTCCCCGAAAGTTCCCGACTATCGATTCTGAATTAATGATCTTACTTCTGTCGGCACTTTACTAAGTGCCTAATACTCTTTGTAATACAAACCGCTTGGCCTGGTTTCCTCAATGTGATTTAATCGAATCGTTCCTTAATTAATGGGTTTTCACCTACTTCTTGTCAAGCTATCAAATTTATATAACTCAAAACAAATCACACACCCAAGTGGACCTTTTCATATAGATCTCAAATTCCTTAACTTGAATTCATGGTTAACCTAACATTGATTTTCTTCATCTGTGGGTTATGGGCCCACCACGCTTCTGTTGTAACACCCATTAATCAACCGTAGTCTGTTCTGAGGGTCAACATGATTTACCCGCTCCCGCATATACTTCCCTTCTAATACTAGCAAGATTTTCTTCAAACAGACCCTTACTCTCTTACTCAACCGTAGTCTATTCTTAACCAACCAGTAAGCAACCTCTAACTTGATTCTCTCCATATCCTTAGATCACCCCAGAAAGTTGTCGTTGCCTACTTGGGAAATCTTCCAAGACATCGGTAAGGTTATCTCTAAAATCTGTAGTCATCAATGTCTCTTCTTAATAGTACCTACTCGTCAAAACCAACACTTACACGTCCTTAGTTGACGTCGGTCAGTCTATAATTGACTTATCTCAATATCCCGGACTTACTCTTCTCATCCCTATACTGGCGCTAAATTCTTGGTGAGCATCATCTGCCCGACTAATCCTTTCATGCTTCGCTAATTCGTCTTATCTTCCACACTTCTGTTTCTTTAGGCTAACTCTACTTCTCGAGCCCAACTGGATCATTCATCTTGACATAAATAGTCATTCCAAGTCTTCAACGATGGTTGGTAAGTGTCTTGGTAGTTCTGATGACCTTAGTTATCATCCCCGTGCAGTTCCCCTTTAATGGACCGTCGATGTTGATGACTTAAGTCCCGTGATAATTGGGGTTACCTTGAACTTCCGATTCCACCAAGGTCGTTCTCATATATACATTCCTTCGCTGGTGTTACCGGAAATATTGTCTTCATGAAACTCCGTTGTTTCCGCTACAGGCTTCGACTCTTTCATACCGGCATTGAGATTTCTTCCAAATTCCTATATCTTTGAGGAGGTCAAAACCGCTCCATACTTTTAAAGTCTACATTTTGCTTCTACACTTCATTGTATGTATACCTTCCATGCACCTTAGACTCTCACATCCGGGTCGACATTTTATCTCTTTTGGTCTCTCAAGCTTGTCTTGTGAACTCTTCTACTAGGTGGCTCGTCTTGTAACAATTTCCTCCCTTGAATCGGTCTCAACTTTCAAATGGATCATTACTGCCCATTTCATGTTGTAACCTCAGTTACGTTGTACTCTTGTATAGTTTCTACCAAGGCATCCTCATCTCAACACTTTATTTAAATTTAGCATGACCCGCATTTTGATACATGACTTTCCTTCTCACTAGTTAAGTTATACGCTTGGTTTACACTTAATCCATTATAGTGTCCTCAGTCCGATATTATGATTTTTTTTATTTATTTTTATTTATTTATTATTATTTTATTTTTTTATTAAACATCTAATGGTACTATTTGTATACGACACCTCAGATGCATATGATTTTCTCACCAATCAAATTTCTCACATTGCATTTATTTTGTTTTCCTTATACTCATGTCGCTTTACCTTCTTTAAATCTTTACACCCCGTAAGATAGCGGACCACGTTGGTTGATCTTATTACTTTCATCAACTCTTATGTCATCGGTCCAACTTGTATTTCCATTCGAGTACCTTCATTTCTCACTAAGCTTTTATATATACACTTTTCGGTAATCATCTTATTAGGTAATACCAGATCCCTATAACAGTATTTAGTCATTCAACTTTACTCCTTCACATGTCCGTTCTAGCCAACATGTAGATTCCATTTGCAATCACCTTACAACTCGACCACACATTTCACCAAGGCTTTAAATCATACTCTCTATTTTTGTGCCGCTTCTGAAATCCCAATTATTCTGTGTCACATCTTTAAATCACGAGAGTTTTCCACGTCAATCTAGACAGTTTGACCCCACCTTTTTTCGGAGGAGCACCATCATTCCTAATTGTGTGGAATGCTAAGTCATAGGACATGTTCACAATCATCTACTTCTTCTTACTCTTCTAGTTCTTCTTACAGGGATCCCTTCATACTAACTTTGATATGTATGTTTCCTTAGTCAGTAGTAAGTAATTACTCACAACAATTCCCTTTACACCATTTCTATCATCAATGGTCATTATCGACCGTCAAGAGCTGCTCTTTAATTTCTTTATTAGAGTTGTCATATTGAACTCATTCAATGTTACCATCAAGGCTACTAGTACTTGTATTGATTTAACCTCACCATTGTCGTCGTTGATCTCTGGAAGAATTTCACCAGATGTCGGTAAAATCCCTTTATAACCTTGTGGTTATTCTTCTTATCTGTCAACCAACCATCGCTAGTTAGCTACTACGTGTAAATTCTCTATTGTTACCAATTAGTCTGTAGTTGACCCTCTATAAGATCGTAGAGTTACTTTGCTTCTATCTCTTTTGAGGTTTGATATACCTGGTGAAATATATCTCCTCCAGTCTCTCTGTTTATTCTTCTTTAGCTCCTCCTACAATCTACACTTTTGTAAGGTCGTTATACTCTTACGAGTCCAGTTGTATCATTCTTCTTCCATCAACAGACTTTTCAATCCTTCTAGGGTAGCTTGTAGGTACATCTCCGTGATTCTTTTACCTGAGTTATCGTCTATTTGCGGTCCTCTATTATGAACTTGTAGTGTTGTTAGCTTAAATTCCTTTTGAATGAGAAGTTATTGGGGTCCCTCGAGTTCACCAATACTCTTCTCACACACTCTTCTTCTTTGGGTGTTGCTTGTAATGCTGTCTTTACAGAAGCTGGTTATTGTTGTATCACGGTCTATGTCAAAAATTTCCTGTGTTCTACGAGATCACTCCACTTCCACGTTGGTGAAATCCACCTTTCCCTTTCTGGCAACGCGTAAGCTTCCAAGTTGCAGCTCTTTAATTCTTTCTATTTGGATGGATAATGTATCTCGTCTTGACTTCCATACTTTTGACTGTCTCGGTTATCAATCTGGATTGTGGTTTCAAGTAGGATGTTGAGAGTGATCATATTCCGCCTTGCTTTTGGGTATCAACTTTCACTTCCTAGCCTGTCAGTGAGCTTTTTTTTTTTTTTTTTTTT
>BSUD01000002.1:124293182-124353039 GCA_033239045.1 Fagopyrum esculentum
TTTTTTGTCTCTTTTCTGGATCGCTACTATATCTCCCTTTTGACTTTCATGTCTATGGCAATTTTCGACGTCATCCTCTTTGTTTGTGAAGTCACTTTACACAACTTGGAAGAGCCTCTAAGTTGTCGTTCTCAAATTCCCTAGTTGGCGATCATCCCTTGCTTCTCCGGAACTACTCTCTTGTATATCCTTCATTTGATCCCGTTGAGTTGACTCAGGTTCCGCTTGCCATTTTCGTGGATATTATCTTGTAGTCTTCACTCTTCCGTCTCCATGTTTCTCAACGAGTTCAATGGATTGATCGGATGTTCACCTAACTTAATGCTCATAAGCTTAGCATACTTGGTGTGTCAACTGAATGAGGATCTCATTATGCTATCTCCATTAAGGGTATAATATAACTATAAATTTCTACTAATCTTCGGCATATACTCATCAATATCACATATCTTTATAAACAAGCTAAAAGTCCAACTACAGTAAAACCTAAAGTTCATACTAAGCATACTGAGATCCGCGGTAGTAGTGGTGGTCAGCCGTACTTTTCTATCCCCAACCAGACTATGCATGCATTTGAAAACCAAAAGTCCTTTTTTAAAACTCAGATCCCTTTTCGGGTTCTGCTCAAGTACTTATTCGGTCTTTCAAAAGATTTCAAGTGCCATTGTTGCCAACCTAGAGCTCTGATACCATGTTGTAACATCCCGGATTCTCGGAACCCGGGATATTACTGGTTAGGACCTCACAATGGGTCCCGACCTCAGTTTGACAACAATATTACTAGGATCTTACAACAAGACACAAATAAGAAAAACCGAAATTTATAAAAAAAAATATTTAAGAGATGAATGCAACAACGTCTAACAACCTATGGTACTTAAACCACAAAAGACTAACTGTCTTTAACAAGAAGAAAGAAACCACAAGGTAAACACCCAACCCCACTCTAAAGAGTACGGAGACCCGGCTGACCACTACTTCCGAATCACTCAGCTGCGGATCTAACCTGCTGTAAATCTAAAAACACAACAAGAGAAACCATTAGCTAGTTATCTAAACATTAGGAGAATAATAATAGCACACACACACATAAAATAATAAACATTCATCATGCTTTCAAACAATCCATTTATTATCTTCGTTTAAGTCATTCACTCTAATGATACTTATTTTGTGACACGAGGGATTCCCAAACCTCGCCTCCGCCCCCGTGTACCCATCAGGGGTGGATCCGATGCATCTCACCGTGTACCTGTATGGTCTGGGTATAGAGAACCTCCCAGTCTCCTGGCGGAGCTGGGCAGTGATGTCACGGCCCGTTATACATACACTTGGGCCTTAAAACATAACAACCACGGTCGTCCTAACAAGTTGTTATTATTAAAACACGCACATAGCACACACAACCACTACCACTCAACTAATATCCAGAAACTGGCTAAGTAAGTCGCAAGGACTTACCTGGATCAAAAATCGCTTTCTCAAATCTCAACTCGGTCCGAATTCGTGGTAACTCAAACGCCTGTCAAATAAGGCATGTGGATCAAAATCACATCCAGATGTCCAACCTCATGCAAAGGAATTACGGAAAAAGCTCTCTTACGGTAAAAGACCATTTTACCCTTAGTGCCGAAAATTCTCAAAGTCTATCATTTAGTTATAATATTTTCTTTTTAGAACCTATGTCCATAATCTAGTTCTCAAGGTTAGCTTAATAAAGGTTATGAGGTTAAATCTCTAACACTCGTCAAGAAAACGACATCAGTCTCTCCCGGTTATTATTCTACACTTATACTCATGTATATAAGTATATATATACGTTACCTTTCTAAGTATATACTTATGTATATATACTCTACTTATTCCATATATATACTCTTACCTACCATCTCATATCTATAAATACGTATATGTTTACAACGTATGTTATATATATATATATATATATATATATATATATATATATATATATATATATATATATATATATATATATATATATATATATATATATATATATATATATATATATATATATATATATATATATATACTCAGCACACAAACTCCTACCTAATCAAGCCTATCACTACTGCTCAACCAGGTATATACGTATATACAATCAGTACCCTCATATGTATATACATATATTATATATATCTATATACATTATCCCTAACCATGTATATATACTTATATAATCTATTATTCTACATCACGTATATGTATTCCACTATTGTACACCTATATATATATATATATATACTGCCTATACATTTTTATACAAATCCCTCTTAAACCTCTACATACACATAGGTACGTATACTGCACAACAGGAGGAGCACTCATCGCCGTGTTGCAGGGACGAACCGATGCAGTGTTGCTTGGGTCGCGGGAAGGCTGTCACGCGGAGGTCCGTCTACGGGAGTCGAGTTACGGTCCCTATGAAGCGGGGTTGGAGCCTGCTTCCGCCTGCTCGTCGGTCCAGCACAACAGTTCGTTTCTCCTCACCGGCCTATTGTTCGAGGTACGATTCAGCAATCGAAACCGAAAATGAAGGGGATTCGCAGAAGGAAAGCTTACTGTGTCTCTATCGCGTAGGGCGTCGGGTCCGGTGCTGGTGGGTTCGCAGCTGCAGACGACTGGGCAACGACAACGGAACTCTGCGCCTCTCGTGCTCTCCGCTGAAGGTGAGTTCGGTAGAGTGGTGGCGGATGTGGTGCTGTGCGGTTAGGCGGCATTGGTTTGGGTTTCTTCTGCGTGCCGTGTTTGCGGTTGGGAGGGAGAGAGATGAAGCAGCGGTAAAGTAGCGGGGTCGGCGTGATTAAGTATAGGATTAGATTAGAGTGATGAGGTGTAGATTAATTAGGTTAAAGGGGGTTATTAAGGAAATGGGCCAGCAGTAGGTTATTGGGCCCGTCATTTGGCCTGCTCCTCAAATTAAAAGATGGCTGAAAGAATAGAACGTTACTCGCACGTTGTACGGAATTATTTATGGTTACAAAAATTATCATTTTATGTGAATCAAGGTCACATAAAATGATAGAATTTACATCGTTTTATTTTATTTAAAAGAGTAAAGGTTTACGGATCGAAAATCGGTTTAATCCGGTATTAAACGGAGTTTAAAATTTTCGGTTATTACATTGTTGAAAAAAGGGAGCAATTTCGCCACTGCCCTTCTTTATCATCCGGTCAAAAATGGCGGACTCTCATCAGATGAATGGATTGAGCAGTACTGGTGTGAAGAACTCGATCGAACGAAATACCACTCCTCTGTATTTCTCTCATCTTTTTGTTTTGAGAAAGGGCAGTGGGGGAATGTTAATTAACGAAATAAAAATAATCTCCATTAACCTTGATGATACAAGGTTATTTTTTTGCCAATTTTAATTCTAATTAATCTCTACTATAATCTTCCTTATATATTTCATCTTCATCCAAACACCTCCAAAAATTTAATCCCTAAATTTTAATCTAAATTAACCTTCTACCAAACACACCCTTAGTTTCAAAGTCCTGTTTTTCTTTTCTTCTAAATATATGGATTTTTTTTAAATAAAGAACAAAAAACAAAAGCAAATAAAAAAACATTTTCAGTAATTTAGTTTCAAAGTCCTGTTTTTTCTTTTTTTTTTTATCAAAATTTTATTTCTTATGTTTAATTTTAGACTTTTATATAATTGAAGGGTTTAGATTCGATCACCATGATAGAAGTTGATTCTCTAACTTCGTAGAAGTTCAACTCCAAAAAGAACCATCTAAAATAGGTTTTTGAAAATTATCCCAATTAAGTGGGTGTAACAAAATATATGTATTTTAAAGTATCCTATTTTAGTACGGGGTATTAATAGATAAAAATCAGGAATTTTTTTTTTAAATACATACGTACGTACGTACGTATGTATGTGTGTGTGCTCGAGAAATTTAATTTACGATGTGAAAATACTCGTAAAATATTAAGCTATTAAAATATCGATCGAAGTAGGAGAATAAATATCGAAAACGCGCCTAATAAAATGGGGCGTTACATGTTTGTGTTTTGATCAGGGAGTCACTATCAATGGAGTACCAACAGCAAAGGAGCGGAACTTTATGAGGATAGAAGAACTAACTCTATTAACAAACATGAACAATTACTTCATCAAAAGAATAAGAGAGCAAATGTACTATGTTTTGTATCACGTGACCAATTTTCCGAGTGTGTATAAAGAGCATCACAAAGAGCCGACCAAATCTTATAATGGTCCAAAAAACATAGATAAGTGTGTGAACAAATTTTCCCTTTTATGGGAAGACATTAACCCACTTCAGACTAATTTTTCCTTTGAAAAATGTCCGTTTGATGTACTTTTGACTTTTGTTTGTTGAGACAGATGATGGAGTTTTGTTATCTCGATCTACCTCAACTCTTTTTTATTAGATCCAGGAACACATTGTTTGACCTCAAGGTACAAAGTAAACCCAAGAACACAAGTAAATTCCAATATTCCTAGAACAACTGGAGTATAAAGTAAACCCAGTTTCATTCAAGAACACCAAAAAACACTATGTTGGTTTTCATCATTCAAATAATTATGGGATGACTTTCCTTTTTGAAGATATTTCTCGAGTGAGGCCTAAACGATTGTCTTGGAAGATGTCGTAGTCACATGCCCCTGTTGATCGTGTCGATTGTGATCGTGGTTGTGTTCGAGGTCTCCGAGGATCCTCCATCTAGGTGGGGGCAACGTCGTGGGATCCACATTTCCGCAGGAGGTATGACATCCCCTAAAAAAGGTTTCTACCATCCTGCTTTCCTGCGGCGAGACACCGTGCCAGTTCATCTAGCCCGTGCCCTCTCCATGTTTTGCCAGCCTCGAGTGTTCCGCGTCTTCTCCCAAGGTGTAGTTGCTCCGCCTTTTGGATCCTTCTCGCTTTTTTCGGTCTTTGATTGTGGTGTTTTGTATTGTTTCCTTTTTTTTTAGTTTCGCTATTTGCATGACGGTCTGCCCGTTTGCCGGTTGTCGGCCTCTCGATACACCAATTTCTTTTGTGCAATCGAGCCTCTTACCTTCTTGATCAAAAAAAATATACTTAAATTAGTTATTATATAATTATGTTTATATATTTTAAAAAATAAATCATGTTGGTTGAATTGTCGAAATTGACAAATGACCCAAATTCATTTAGATGTGTTTTTGTTATGAATATTTGGAAACTTTAATTGAAGTGTAATATGTTATTATGGATATTTGAAAACTTTAAGGTTTTTGTGTTTTAAGTACGATATATACAAATACTTTTGTGGATAAAACGTAAAAATTATACATAGTAAACGAATTAATGGGCAAGCGCGATTGTCCCCGTCCCATCCAGATCTCAACCGAAATATGATCAAGTGAGATTCAATCTAAAATACTCAAGACCTGTCCCGATCCTATCCCATTAAAATAGTTGAAATGGGATTACATGACATCAATCCCGTCTCATACCGACCCTTAATACATATATTGATTTCTTGTCAATATTTTCATCACCCCCTCTTAACATTAATTTTTGGATTGTAACCTCTCTAACATTAAATGTTAATAATAAAAAATGACAGGTTCTTTTCCTTGCATTATAAGAAAATGACATTAAATGATACCTCTTAACATTTATTTTTGGATTGTTAACCTCCTCAGCAATAAATGACAGTAATAAAAGTCAGTCTCTAGTAATTACATTATTACATTTAATTAATAGTTTCTCACACATAATAATCCACAAATTGAGCTTATAAAATTTGGTAATTGTAGTACATTGAGCTCACTTCACTTCAAGTCTTTGTTATACTTCAAAAATCATCCAATAATGTTTGCAGAAAATCACTCCATGGGGTCAAAGCTTGTTGCCTTCACCATCTCTTTATTTTGCATTATCTATCAAGCTGGAGGACAAAAATTATCAGCTCACCAGGAAAAAGACTTGAATTCGGTGAATCCGTCAATATTTAAGACCATCACGGTATGATTTCTATATTCAAAACCATCATCATATGATTTTTAGTTTTCAAGGTTAAAGAAGAAGAAATGATATTTGATTTTTGTATCATTTCAGACTGAATATGGTGACATTTTTGACTGTGTAAACATCCACAAGCAATTTAGCTTGGATCATCCTCTACTCCAGAATCACACTTTGCAGGTAATGAATCTTCTATTCATTTATTTTTCTAATTTCTATAATTAATATACCATTTACAATTTTCTGTAGATGAGTCCAAGTTGGATGCTGGAATCATCATCCGATGAATCTACAGAAGCCGAATTCAAACTCGAGAATGGAGGATGCCCAGAAGGTTCAGTTCCGATAAGAAGGACTACAAAGAAAGATCTTAGAAGGTTTAAAACATATCTCAAGGAAAATCCATCGGCTTTGAACATTAACCCCATCGAAAATGCAGGATTTCGTGTAAGAGGCTTCTTAAACGTACAGTATCATTCACATACGTACAAATAGAATATTTTTTAAACTGTTAACTCGTTTGTAGTTTGCCAAAGTTCATACAACAACAGGGAATATAAAGTTTGATGGAGCTCGAGGCAAGATCAACGTTTACAACCCGAGAGTTCTAAGAAATCAACACAGTGACTCTATAATATACGCTACCAGTGGTCGTTACCCGATGCGTAATGTTTTACAAGCTGGATGGGCAGTGAATCCCAGAATCTATGGAGACGCTCTTACCCGACTTAATACCCTTTGGACCGTAAGCTTGCATATCATATGTGTATATGACTGCGATCTCAAAGGATATACATGTATTCACCATCTCATTTGTTTCTTGTTAATAGAGTGACTCGAAAGGGAAGACAGGTTGCATAAACTTGCTGTGTAAGGGCTTTGTGCAAATCAGTAAGGATCTCCCGTTAGGCATACATATTCAGCCTTCTTCCACACGTGGTGGCCAACAATACGACATTCCGATATCCATCTCTCGTGTAAGTATGTTTATTAGGGCTCGTTTGGAAGCGTCAACAATTATTTTGGGTAACCGAATGATCCCGAATCAATAAAAAAACTATGTTTGTTTAGAGATATGAAAGTAATTCTAAGATTTTGGTTGCAGGATCAATTTTCAGGAAACTGGTGGCTGATTGCGAGCAAGAATGTGGTGGTGGGGTACTGGCCGAAGGAGATCTTCACGAGCCTAGGGAATTACGCTCTCGAAGTGGGATGGGGAGGACGTGTTTATAACCCTGTAGATTCGTGGTATCCACAAATGGGGAGCGGGGCCATGCCCAGTGAAGGGATGGGGAAAGCTTGTTTTATGTCAGAAATGCAGTTTGTCAAGTATGACAGTGGCGCCTACACGGATGTAGATGAGGAGCTCATACATTATATTGATGCTCCTTCTTGTTATAGCGTCGAGGTCTCTCTAGATTCTCAACGTAGAGGTTATATCTTGTTTGGAGGGCCTGGTGGTCGTTGTGATCGTAACACAACTCTTGTGTAAAATACAATAATATCATCTCAACTATATGATGATCAATATGAACAATTCACAATTTGACGATTGCTACCATACTGAGTAATAAAATTATGTCTAAAGA
Source organism: Fagopyrum esculentum (assembly GCA_033239045.1). Taxonomy (NCBI): domain Eukaryota; kingdom Viridiplantae; phylum Streptophyta; class Magnoliopsida; order Caryophyllales; family Polygonaceae; genus Fagopyrum; species Fagopyrum esculentum. Next base: position 124,300,760 of record BSUD01000002.1, read on the forward strand.
CAACTTCTCAACTGGGTTTTTGCTGAAAGAGCTCAAAACCTCAAAATCACCTAAAAATAGTGTATATAGCCGATGGGATTATTTTCCCATGTCGTTACTTCATATCAAAATGAATTAATATCCGTTCTTATATGGGTGTTACTAAGATGTATTGTAGCTTGAGGGCTTGCCTATCAAAGCATGGGGAGTTTGCAACAACATTTTTTGATTTTGACTTTGTGGATCGGTCGCAGATATTGGGGTTTGTGGGTCAATTTTTTTGAGATATTTAGTGGCGACTTACTTCTTTTTCTATTCGGTTTGGGGTCTTGGTTTATACTCTGTTATTGAGACCTCTTCTTTTGTTTTTATGGCCTCCAAAGAGGATCCTTAAGACACAATATACAATGAAGTAGTTGATATGGTCAATTAATTTAAAGAATTTATTTTTATTGATAGAGAAAATACTAAATTACTTTTCATGAGCAAATTAATTATATAACGACCTATAAATGTATCTAAATAATAAGTCACCAAATTAAGATTTGTAAATAATAACCAAAAAGCTCACCACATAAGACATTTTTAAATTATGGACTAATTGCTTCAATGTAACGCCCCAACTTTTAAGCGCGTTTTCGATTTTTTTTTTTTGATTTTATTGATATTTTAATAATTTATAAAAATTATACGGGTATTCTCATATTGTAAATTATTTTCTTTATAAGTTTATATATATTTCACATTTGTATATATTCCGTAATTTATTTTACGGAAAGTTCGGGAGTTTTTCGATTCAAAAATCTCGTTCCAAACTATTTTTTTGATCGAGTTATTCTATTATAATTCTTTTTCCTTTTTCTATTAAATTATTTTATTATTTTTACTTCTTTTTGTTTCTCCTATCTCTCCAATGGCTGATGACCTACATCTCTTCCCCCGACCTTTCGATGGTGCAGCCCCAGCCTCTCAAGTGATGTTGCTGCCCCGCCCTGCAGCCCTACCCCCTTGTGAACCTTGCACTCGACCCCTCTTGCCACTCACAACTTACAAGAAACCCCTCGTTTTACTCTTTGCAACTCTCGGTCCTCCATGCCTCCTTCCCTTTCTATGTACCATCCAGCTCTCTGCAACCATCCCCCTTCAATCCTTGTCGCCTGGGAGAAGACGGAAAAAGCAACCGCCCGCCATCTTTGTTTCACCACCACCACCGCGCCGAGAAGAGCCTCTATCGCCGCCAGAAATCGGATCCCCATTCACCCTCTGTTCTCAGCACCAAGACCTCCACTACTGCCTTACCTTTCTCTGTCGACTTCAACCAACGCAGCCTCTCGAAGCCTCGCCGGGAAGTTGCTTCCCTACCTCGTCGCGACCACCAGCAACCACCACACGCCGCCACATCCATCGCTGTCCTCCTCCCTTCCTTACCCAAGCGAGCCCTCTGTTTCCTCTCGTCTGCTCGACCGAGCCCTTGCAAAAAGAAAGCAGAAGGGAGCTCTGCCCTTACTGCCCGTCGGAGATCACATCGGAGCAGTCAACCATTGACGCCGCCGGAACAACCCAGCCTCGATCTCCCTTCGCCTTCCCTCTTTACTGCTGATGCTTCAGCCTTCTCTGTGCAACTCGCAAGAGCTCGCCTTACCGCCGCTGCAACTACCGGGGAGAAGAGCAACCTGGGCTGCCGCCACTGTCGCCGGGGACTGCCATCCTCTGCCTTCGCCTTCACCTCGCCGTCGGATCCGCTGCGCAGCCCAGCCGCCGCCTGTGCTTTCCCTCCCCCAGCCCTGCGTTCTTGTCCCAGTGAGAAAGAAAACCCTTTTGGGTATTTAAATCGGGCCCCCCTCTTGTTTGGTATAATTACAAATTATAACCCATATTTTGTATTTACATTAATATCCCATATTTCTGTTATGTGCAACTATGCCCTGCTGAGTTATATAATTGCGGATTATGACCCATACTTTTTATATATTGAATGAATTGCCCCGGAAAATGTGTTAGCGGGTTTTAACCTTGCATTTTAATTGCGGGGATATTCTTATATTTATTCATACTATATATTATGCCCTTGTTGGTTTTCGTTCGGTTTATGGCTCAAAGTTTTAACTACGGTTTGATGACGAAGTTTCAGAATTTCATATTGTGCCCGGAAGGGTTATTCAAGGGATTTTAACGTTGGCTTTTGGAAAATGAGTTTTCCGTAAACCTATATATTTTATTTATTCCGTTCAAATTTAGCGTATAAGCTAAATTTGTTTAGTTTGATATTAGGTTTGGAAGCATCCCGATAAAGGCCTATCGAGTCCAGGTCGACATCCGTTGAACGACTTCCGTCTTTTGGGCATCGAGTGAGTATCCTTTCTCTCGTTTTAGTTATGTTTAGTATTAGTATCATGCTAGGTTGGATCTAGCATAACCTAGTGAGAATGCCGAGTAGTGACTTTGAACCTTAGGTGAGTTTTGAGGATTTGATATGGTTTGATGGATTGATGTTGATTCTAAGCTTGAGGTGTTAATGTTATATTGTGAGGTTGTTTATGGATTTAAGTTGTATGTTGAGCTTGTGAGAATTTAGGGGTTGAGGTTGTATGATTGATGTGGTTGGGGACTAGAACGAGTGGATCCTAGCTTATGTTGTGATGGTTATGACCTTGTGAGATCGGGAGGACTGGGAGTTTGTTATCCTAACGTAGTTATGGTTTATGATCTTGCGAGATCATTGGGACTAGAAGTCTAAGGACTTCTAGCATAGGAGAGAGATGTTGATCTTGTGCCTTTTGACAGGCGTTGTGTGTCTTCTTGCGGGAAGCTGAGAGCGGGATATAGCGGGATTATCTTTGGGACGAGGTAAGTCTCCGGACTTACTTAGCTCGTATTCTATGTATTAGATTCAATGTGTGTTGGTGGTGTGTGTTTTATTGATTTCATTATAACTTATAAAATCGGAATAGGATTACCGACCTTTATATATTATTTGGCCCAAGTGTATGATAACGGGCGGTGACAACTTGTCTAGCTCTTGCGTAGAGTTAGGATGTTCTTGGCGACTAGCCCGTGTGGTTAGACGGTCGGATGCATCCGTACCGTTCCATGCGGTAAGTGGGGACCGAGACGAGTTTCGGGAGATTCTCGTGTCATAAAAGAAGTTGAATTAGAACGGGATATGACTTAATAGTAAAAAGATAATAAACTGGACTTGTGTGATTTGGTGTATATTGTGTGTTATGTTGATTTACTTGTGTTTGTGCCTTCACCTTGCTTCTAATGTTGCGAATATCAGCTAACGGTTTTATATTGATTGTTGTAGATTACCTTGCAGGTTAGGAAGGATACCGAGAGATCCGGAAGAGTGGGCATCCGGGGTTCCGTACATTTTAGGAGTGGGTTTTGATTGGAGTCGGGTTGTGTTTTATTCTTCGTTTATTGTGTTTGTATGCCACGTGTATGGCGTTTGGTCTTGGGTTTTGTATTTCGGCTGAAGTCTTTGTTTGTATGTTTTCGGGTTTCATTACACTGCATAAAAATGTATTTCGATTTTTGCCTTTATTTGTGTCTTGTTGCAAGATCCGGTGAAATTGTTGTCATGCTAAGAGTCGGGACCCATTGTGAGGTCCCAACCCGTAACGTCCCGAGTCCCGCGGATTTGGGGTGTTACATTCAAAAACTCAAAATACAGTCTATTACGTGTGTAGATATATAAAGTATATATTCTAATTTATATAGATAATATATAGGGTATAATGATACAAAATACACAATTTTTAGTTTATATAAAACTTTGTACACTAAACTTGTTTAATAACTTATGTGTTTTTTTTTCTTAATTATCATATATTATTAGTTGATTAACTAGTGTCTTGGTTCACGTCTCAAAAGTTTCACTTACAATATTTTAACTAACTATTATTAATATAACTTTTTTACCTAGTTACATGTCATATATTTATTTTCATTTATAACACAAAAAAAACAAAAATTATATATATATATATATATATATATATATATATATATATATATATATTTACCTAGTTTATATTTGAGAAAATTGGTGTAGAAGGGCCCTTTTTGTATCCATGATACAAAATAGGCCCCTTTATTTTTCTTCCAAAAAATAAAGCTAAAAGAAATTATAAATCATGGGTAATAAGATAGATATTTAAGGGCAAATTAGTAATGTAGTATAATAACTGCCTAAAAGTTAAAGATATATTAAATTAAAAAAAAGGCAACAACATGATACACCAATTTGTTAAAGATATATTAAATACATAAAAAAAAGGCAACAGCATGATACGGTATCTTCGCAACCTCCATCTTCAACGGAACCTCCATTGGATCGTGAGATTCTCCATTCGCAACCTCCATCTTCAACGGAACCTCCATTGGATCGTGAGATTCTCCATTCGCAACCTCCATCTTCAAATCGTGAACTTCGACCGTCTTCAACCTCCTGTCTGATCTATTCTTTGTGTAACAACAATCAATCCTTGTAAGTATTCCAAATTCTCTCAACAATATATCATTTTAATGGCTTCGATTTTGGTTCAAACCGAAAATAGTTGATGAACGTTTTCCCTAAAATCCATACTCAAAACTGCCATTGTTGATCTTTAACTACATGGCCTTAATTTTGAAATTATCCATTTCTGTGAAATTTATGTATTCGAATCAACAGTGATGAAAGATTATGTACATAATTTTAAGCAGATACATAAAAATCAACGCCACATAAATTTAACAACTACATAATATTAGCAGATACATAAATTATGTGCGTCACCTTCGTCATTACTGACACATAAATTTAACAACTACATAATATTAGCAGATACATAAATTATGTTCGTCACCTTCATCATTACTGACACTCAACACATAAAAATCAACGCCACATAAATTTAACAACTACATAATATTAGGAGATACATAAATTATGTTCGTCACCTTCGTCATTACTGACACATAAATTTAACAACTACATAATATTAGCAGATACATAAATTATGTTCGTCACCTTCATCATTACTGACACATAAATTTAACAACTACATAATATTAGCAGATACATAAATTATGTTCGTCTCCTTCATCAATATTAACACTCAGCACATAGAAGATCACCGACATATAAATATACGAAATACAAAATATGAACCATATACATAAATTACGCAGAGCAAATGTGCGAATTAGCCACCAATTAGACGATTGAACGTACATACCTCACAGATCTTGACAAAAATGTCTCAAAAAGATTGGATCTACAGATCGAGTTTTTTGTCTCAAAAATCGCACAAAACAAACGATTGAATCTACAGATTGACAATCCGAATGTCGATGATCACACAACCGTAACGATTGAACAAACAGATCATCAAAACGAAATAAATCGGCAGTAATCGAACAAAAAATAGAGACAATGTTTATGATAGTAGACGAAAACTCTGTAAATATGGTTGTTATGGACGCAAAAATGGGGAAATTTTATGATTCTTGTATCACGTTTCCAAGGAATGTATATTTCCTTTCCTAACAAAATCCTGATTTGTAGGGGACCACAATAAATAACCATATTTATTTAATTAAAACTGCCACATCACCTTTTTTAATTTCCATCAGGAGTATGCATTTAGTTAGGAATTAATCTTTATTAGAAAATTAATTAGGGCATACTTTATCTACATTATTGCAAAATGGCCTATTTAATACACAGTAATACATAAATGGCCTACTTACCCTTCTAACTCTTTATATTTATCGAGAATAAAAATAAAAATATAATTTTTTTAGAAAAAAACACATAATGTTTGTACGATTCAATAGGCTAAATTTGTGATTCATAAAAAAAATAAAAATATAATGTTTTTAGATATGTAGATATATAATATATATTCTAGTTTATATTGGTCGAGAATATATAGTCATATGGACAAACATTTTTTTATTTATATAATATTTGTACGATTCAATAGGCTAAATTTGTGTGATAACTTTTTGTTTTGTTTTTCTCAAATTATTATATTTATTTGTCAATTGATTACCATATTCGTTAATATTTCAAAAGTGTCAATGTCATGATTTTAACAAACGATCATTAATTGACAAAATAAAATTGTCTAGTTACATACTTACATATAATGTGTTTATTTTTATATATAACATCAAATAAAAAAATATACAAATATATATATAGTGACAAAGAATTGCATAAAAAACAACAGATCGCCAAAATTTGAGTTATAAAAAAAATCAAAATCTCAATACGTAAGACCTCTTAAAAATATACATTTATTGCTTCCAAAAACTAAAAATATAGTGTAGTTAAAATAGAAATGGTATTTTGGCAAAAATTTATTGCTTCCTCGTGAGATTGGTTGTTTTAAAAGAATTATATAAATAACCGAGTTTGAAATTTAAAAATAAACAATTTTCATTCAGCAATTGATAACAGTTGAAATCGTTAGTTAAAAAAATGATATTTTGGCAAAAATTACAATCAGATTGATTTCGAAAGAGGCACGAAACCTAGTTCATCAAACTAAAAATTATAATTCAACTTAGCCAAAAGGCCAAGAAATGCATGATTTGTTTAATCTTCAAACCCTCTATTTATACAAGTTATCAAACTATCAATCTTAGTTGGTAATAGATGTGTGATTAAAAATATTTACCAATCCACAAAAATTAGGTCAACGACCCACAAAGCAGTAGGTCAATGACCTACAAAGTAGATATTAATCCGTTATGAATAAAATTTATACTTCAACTTAGCCAAAATGCAATAAATGTATGATTTGTGTAATCTTCAAACCCTCTATTTATACAAGTTATCAAACTATCAGCCTTACTTGATAATCGAAGTGAGATTGAAAATATTTAACAGCCCACAAAACATTAGGTCAACGACCCACAAAACAGATATTAATTCATTATGGAAAAAATTATACTTCAACTTTGCCAAAAGACCAAGAAATGTTTGATTTGTTTAATCTTCAAACCCTTTATTTATACGAGTTATCAAACTATCAGCCTTATTTGATAATCGATGTGGGATTAAAAATATTTAGAACCCATAAAACATTAGGTCAACGACCCACAACAATAGATAATTCATTATATAAAAATTATAATTCAATTTAACCAATAGGAACTTCATAGTCGATATAGAATTGAAAATATTTAGCAACCCACAAAACAGTCAACGACCCACAAAGTAGTAAGTCAACGACCAACAAAGCATATATTAATCCCTCATGAATCAAAGTTATACTTCAACTTAGTTAAAAGCCCAATAAATGCATGATTTGTTTAATCTTCAAAGCATCTATTTATACAAATTATCAAACTATCAACCGTACATGATAATCGATGTGGGATTGAAAATATTTAGCAACCCACAAAACATTAGGTCAACGACCCACAAAACTTTAGGTCAACGACCCACAAAGCAGTAGGTCAATGACCCACAAAACATATATTAATCCGTTATAAATAAAAATTATACTTTAAATTTAAGGCTGCCCAAACGGTCCAGACCGGACCGGACCGTAAAGTCACGGACCGGACTGGACCGTTTCAGGTTTATTATGAAACGGTCCATGGAACGGACCGTAACGGTCCGGTCCAATATGGTTCGGACCGTTTAATTTTTATTTTTTTTAAATTTATTTTTTTGTATGAATTAAATCCGGTCCGGTCCGGGTTTGGACCGGACCGGATGTAATTCTAGTTAAAAATATTGAATGTATAAAAATTCCGGTCCAGTCCGGATGTAATTCCAGTTACGGTCCAGGGCCGAACTGACCGTAATTTCCGGTCCGGTCCCAATGTGTGCAACCCTATTCAAATTAGTCAAAAGACTAAGAAATGTATGATTTGTTTAATCTTCAAACCCTCTATTTATACAAGTTTTCAAACTATCAGCCTTGATAATCGATGTGTAATTGAAAATATTTACTAATTCACAAAACATTAGGTCAACGACCCACAAAACAGTAGATACTTTTTTATGAATAAAAATTATACTGCAATTTAGTCAAGAAGCCAATAAATTTTTGATTTGTTTAATTTTTAAACCCTCTATTTATACAAGTTGTCAAACTATAAAGATTACTTGATAATCGAGGTGGTATTGAAAATATTTAGTAACCCACGAAACATTAGGTCAACAGCCCACAAAGTAGTATACAATTCATTATGAATAAAAATTATACCTCACCTTAGCAGAAGGTCAAGAAATGTTTTGCTTGTTTAATATTCAAACTCTTTATTTATACAAATTATCAAACTATCAGCCTTATTTGATAATCGATGTGGGATTGAAAATATTTAGTAACTCACAAAACATTAGGTCAACAATCCGTTATGAATAAAAGTTATACTTCAACTTAGCCAAAAGGCCAATAAATGTTTATTTATTTATTCTTCAATTCTTCTATTTATACAAGTTATCAAACTATTGGTCTTACTTGATAATCGATATGGGATAGCAAAATCCTTGAAAATATTTAACGTAAATAAATTGAGCTCATAATCCTTTAAAATTAAATTAAAAAAGTAAAAATCTCTCTAAAAAATTTGTTAAAAAATCATTATTTTAATTTTTGTATGGGGATCTTCTTAACAAATATTGGTTAGGATTGATTTGACTTTAATTGAGAAAGCTCGATTTGAAAATACTCGCACCAAGAAGCGCCACATCAGCTCTAGTGAACTGTACTTTAGTATATTTATATTGATCAAACAAAATAAAAGGTAATTGCAAATAAAATAGATTTGGAGAGATGATAAACTTAATCTAACCATTGAATCATCATTCAACGGTTGATATTCATTCAATTCTTGGTGAAGTTTTTTCAATAACTTCACTGTAACTAAACCCGAATATGACATTAAATGTTATCTCTTAACATTTATTTTTGGGTTGTTAACTTCCTTAACATTGAATGACATTAATGAAAAGTACAACCTTTAATTATTACATTATAATAAATGATAGTTCTCACTTTGAGTTATAAAAATAATCAAAATCTCAATATATAAGACCTCTTAAAGTATGCATGTATTACTTCAAAATGCTAAGTATAGTTAGTGGTAGAACATAGTATGCTTTATCAAACTGTATAAGTAATTAATATGACATTAAATGTTATCTCTTAACATTTATTTTCGGGTTGTTAACTTTCTTAACATTGAATGACATTAATGAAAATCACAACCTTTAATTATTACATTATAATAAATGATACTTTCTCATTTAGAAAATCCCAAACAATAAAGCATAAATTGAGCCTATAAAATGAGGTAATTGTAGTGACTTCAATTTAAGCCTTTGTAATTCAGAAGTCAATCTGATTATATGTTTGCAAAAAATCACTCAATGGGTTCAAAAATTGTTGTTGTCTTCACCATCTCCTTAATTTTTATCATCTATCAAGTTGGAGGAAAACAATCATCTACCCACCAGGAATGGGCATCCAATTTGGTGAATTCTTCGATATTCAAGACAATCATGGTATGGTGTTTAGTTTACATGTTTATTTCTTCTACAAAATCACTATGACATTCAAATTATAAAAATATGTGTGACCCATTTCAGACCAGTTACGGTGACATTTTTGATTGTATCGACATCCACAAGCAACACAGTTTGTATCATCCTCTACTGCAAAATCACACTTTGCAGGTAATGAATCTTCTTTTTTGTTTATTAATTTCTGCAATTAGTATATGACATTCATAAGTTTTTGTAGATGAGTCCAAGCTCGATTCCTGAGTTATCAGGACATGAATCTACAGAAGCACATTTTAAACTCGAGGATGGAGGATGTCCAGAAGGTTCTGTTCCCATAAGAAGGCATAACAAGAAAGATCTCAGAAGGTTTAAAACATATCTTAAGGAAAACCCTTCGGCTTTAAACCTTGACTCCAATGAAAATTCAGAGTTTCGTGTAAGAGGATTCTTAAACTCATGAATTTAATTACCCACTTCTTAGAATATATTTATATATATTTTTAACTCGGTGTTACAGTTTGCCAGATCTCAAACAAAAAGAATGAGTATACCATTTGAGGGAGCTCGAGGCAAGATCAACGTGTACAACCCGAGAGTTTCTAACGATCAACACAGTGACGCTTTTATATACGTTACTAGTGGCCGTTTCCCTGATCAAAATTCCATACAAGCCGGATGGACAGTCAGTACTTTTAGGTGTTTTTTTTTAATCAAACTTGCTGATTTGAATTGTATGAAAATTTTCTCTTTCTATATTTGTAGGTGAATCCTATAGTTTATGGAGACAAACTTACCCGACTACATACCTTTTGGACCGTAAGTCTATATATATATATATGCGTGTGTGTGTATATATATATATGATATAATTTTACTAACTCAGTTTTTCTTGTTCATAGAGTGATTCAAGTGGCAAGACGGGCTGTGTAAATTTGCTTTGTAAGGGATTTGTACAAATCAGTAAGGAAATCCCGTTAGGCATACATATTCAACCTTATTCCCAGTGTGGTGGCCAACAATATGACATTCCAATATCCATTTTTCATGTAAGTTTGTTAACTCGAGTATAAGAAAAACTCATATCTAGGGTTTGATATCTAATACGGTGGTTTTGGCAGGATCAATTTTCAGGCAACTGGTGGCTGACTGCGAGTAAGAATGTGATGGTAGGATATTGGCCGAAAGAGATCTTCAAAAGTCTAGCAAATTATGCTGAAGAAGCGGGATGGGGAGGACGGGCTTTTATGTCTGGAGGGACATGGTATCCGCAAATGGGGAGCGGGCAGGATCCGGGTGAAGGAATCGGAAAGGCTTGTTTTGTGGAAGAAATGCAGTTTGCTAGGTCTGGAAGAGGATCCTTTGAGGATTTGAATTCTGATATGTTGATAAATTATTATGGTCCTCCTAAATGTTATGGCCTCAAGGTGTTTACTGATACTCATAGTAGACTTAACATCTTGTTTGGTGGACCTGGTGGTCAATGTTACAATTGATTTCAATAATTTGATCATAAGTTTATTATGCTACTATTATCTTCGAATATATACACATATTGATCCCTTCTATATATATTATGCATTGTCCTTCTTGTCAATACTTAATAACTATGAGTCGAAGTTAAGAAGTAAGAGAGAATTCGAATAGAATTAAAAAGTGGAAGTGAGAGTCATGTGTTATTGAAATATGCAACCAACAAACTTTAGAATGAAACCAAAATGACTAATTGAAAGAGATTAGGAGAAAAAAAATCTAACCTCTTCTCCTTGTCAATGTCGGCAACACTAGGGTTTTTTATTGGTAAGACCAAATTTGTCCATTCTTCTTCCTAATTCTCTATTTTCTTGTCTACTTTTCAACCATAAAATTTGTTTCTATTGTTATCATGTTCATATTTATGATACACGAGGAGTTCCTTTGCTAGGTTTTTGGGTGAAAATCTCAGATCATGCTAGACTAGTAAAGCTTTTGTGTTGTGTTCGTGATATGAAGGGAAACTAAGCATGATTAGTAGCTATAAGAGTGATGTGGATTTGTTGCTCATTCATGTTGGATTTACCTCAATGTTGGTGGTTTAGACTTTCACTAGCTTAAATTTGTCTTCATAAAGCATTGTATTCTTCCATGCATGAATGTGTGATGTCTAGATTAGTCATCAAAGTTGAAAATTACAATTAAAATGAGGATGATTATGCAATGTTAAGATGCCTATCATGCTAGAGTAGGATTGATTGGGGCTGGAAGGATGGTTGAGCCTACTTGTGATGTTATTATCCAAACTATGGTTATATTGGATAATGTAAGAAAATAAGAAACACCTTGTGGTGTTTATGCTGTCTAATATTATCATAGTTGTAACTAAGGTTAATAATCCGTCTCGCCAAAATCATATTAGTTTAGAGGTGTGTCCCCTTTATCTTATGTGTATGGGTTGGGCTTCTTATTCACCCTAGGGTTTGATCTAAACATTATATATAAACCTTTCTAGTTTAGTTTAGAGGGGTTGTAATGCCCTAGTTTTGCCTTAACCGCCCCCGCGGAGAAGAGTGTCGCCCCCACGGCCAGCCGCCCCCGCGGCAGGGCCAACCACCCCTGCGGTTTCGCCCCATATCGCACCGATCTGATTTTTTATTCCGTTTTATTTCTTTCCATAGATAGAAGATCCGATCTTCTATCTTATGGGTCGGCTTTCCTATAATCTTCTGAGCTTAAAGACGTCCTTCCTTTTGTCTTTTTTCACTGCTTCCTATAAATTCCTGCCTTCTCTTCCTTTTCCCATTTCTTGCATACGCTTTTCATCAACCTCGAAAGTTGCAGTATTCTTCCCTTGTGAACCTTGATGAACGTGTAAGTCTTCTTCCTTTGGATTCTTCCTCATGTTCTTGAGCTTGTTGCATCTTCCCTCCCTTCGTTTTCTCTTTTTTCCGTTCTTTTTTTCTTCTTCTTCTTCTTGAAGGATCAAGATCGAGTCTTGATTCTTGTTGGTCTTTCTGTTGTTGATACGTTATTTTTCTCAGGCTCCCTTGATTGAGTGTGGATGTGTGTGGATCAAGGAACCGAGCTATGGATCCCTTGTTGTGTGTTTGTTGTTAAGAGAAACCCCGACGCCACCCTCTATCAATGCACCGCCCCCGCGGCTGCACACCACCGCTCCCGCGGATCTTCTTCAATGTCGCCCCCGCGGTACTGTCTAGCCGCCCCCGCGGTCTTGTCTGCAGTAGCCCCGTATTTGGTGAGCTACTTTCCTTCCTTGTTTCACTCGTTCCTTCCCTTGGCTTATGTTGATGTTGTTGACCCTTGTGAGTCTGTAAGACTAGGGTTTGTGATCCTACCTTGTGGAGATCTCTTAGAGATCATGGAGACTAGAAGTTATATTAGACATGAGTCCGGTTTGAACCAAACCGCCAAACCGGCGGTTTGTGAACCGGCCCAAACCGGCGGTTTAGGTTTGCCGGTTTGGCTAAACCGTGGGTTTGCGGTCTAGGTTAAGGTTTGGCCAACCGCCGGTTTGTTTTTTTTTTCTTTTTTTTTTATAAAAAAAAATGGACCAAACCGGCGGTTTGGAGATCAAACCGTCGGTTAACCGCCGGTTTGGTCCAGTATTCTTTTTTTTTTAAAAGGGTTAAACCACCGACCAAACCGGCGGTTTAGGTTAAACCTAAACCGCCGGTTTGGATTTTTACAGTTTAGGTTTAGGTTTGGCCAAAAACTGCCGGTTTGCAAATCTAAACCGTAGGTTTAGGTTTGCGACCCATGTCTAAGTTATATACTTCTAGCAATCGTTTCTTTCATGATTCATTATGCCTTGTTTGAGCAGGCATTCTTTTCTTTCCTTCGGGAAACTGAGTTGTTCACTGACCCTTGTGCTACCTTTGAGTGAGGTAAGTCCCTTGGACTTACTTAGCTGCATGACGTATATTAGTTTCATTGTATTGGCTTGCTTGTGTTGTCGTTTATCGTTATAAATGATAAATGGAATAGGATTGACCTTTTATACCTTAATTGGCCCAAGTGTATTATAACCGGGCGGTGACCGCTTGTCCAGCTCAAAATGGGAAAACTGGGAGGTGCTCTTGCGACCAGTCCAACAGGTGACAAAGGGATGCATCCGCTCTATTCATGTTGGTGAAAGGGGACAGAGGCGAGATCATAGTGATTCTCGTGTGTCAGCTCAAGTTGAATTAGTAAAGAGATTAACTTAATTAAAGATAATAATCGGTTGAGTGCCAGCATGCTTTATGTTTATGTTACCTTATGTGTGTTTGTGCCTTTATTGTCTTTCTGATATCTAGAATCTTAGCTAACGGTTTATACCGATGTTGTAGGTGCCCTGCAGGTTAGGGATGATGTTGAGTGATACGGATAATGTGGTCAGTCGGGGTTCCCGTACATTATAGGACGTACGGGATCGGGTTTATATTTCTGTTGTTGTCTTTCCCTTTGTTTTGAACTCGGCTGCAAGTCTTTTACGCTTTCCTTTGTTATAACATTTGGTTTTATTATAAGTTTTGGTTTTCATTTATGTGTGCCTTGTCGTAAGATCTTGATAGCATGTATTATAGTCTATATTTTGGGATTGGTTTAAACGTTTTATCTTCATAAATCTGCATGTATGGATGTATATTCTGCGATTATATTGTTGTTTTGTCTACCTTTGCGGGAATCGAGGTCTACACCTAGTTTCGTTGTAATTGTAGGTAAAATGGCACGTTTTGGACTAAAATGGAGCTAAGGGAGCTAAGGAGTCATTGGAGCTACATTGAGGAGACATGAGAAGATCTCAAGAAGCATGGAAATGATTAAGAGGATTGATTTTTGGACCAGATTCGAGATTATTTACATTTAGTTGAGATTCACCTCGGTCAGCTACAGTACCACCTCGACCGAGGTGATCTTGAGGAGCGTCGCGACCGAGGCGAACACCCTGTCGCCGGCGAGATCTTTATTTTTGGCTGAGATCTTCAATTTTTGGAAGAAGGATATCTTATGTTTTTTGTTGGATTTTTGGAAGGAAGATATTGTTTTTGACTGATTTATTTTAAGAGATATGGATATATTTCTAGAAAATTATCTTTTTAAGATATCTTATCTTTGGAAGATAATTCTCTTACATAAAGGGTTGGATTTTCCACGAGTTCAACCATGCGGGGAGCATCCAGCAATTGAAGGATTTTCTGAAAGTTTTGAAGGAAGAATTGAAGGAAGTTGAAGGTTGAAGGAAGGAATCATAGTTGGAGTTGACTTTTGAAGGAGTTTGTAAGATCTTCTTAGATTACTTTTGGTTTGTTGTCTTTTCTGATTTGTTACTTGAGGAACGCTGATATGTTGTTTGATTCATTCAGTTATTGAGACCTTTTTCTTAAGGTTTTCTTGTTCGAATATTGATTCCTTTCCTATTAATTTGATTATTGTTATCATGATGATTATTGGCTAAGTTTCTTATGCGATTCTAGGGTGATTGGCTGAAAGTTGTGGGAAAGACGATGATAGAATGATCTTAATCCCAGCAGGACCCTGAAAGCTCGAGCCTTTACCTTAACCGTAGAACACCTCGCTCAGTCATTGAACATCTCGGCCGGGGTGGAATCTGACTGAACGAGGTGAACCTTTTCTGATCCTTATTTGAGTTAAGATTCAAAGTTTGCCAAATCTTATTCTTATTATACCTTTCATGGTTCAACGCAAACCTAGGATGAGACTTACCCGGTGATTCCTTTGTTTGTTTACCTAAGATCATGAGTGTAGGTAATAAAGTTTTATCCTTTAATGGGGTTTGAGTGTGCCTTCATCCCATCTTTGTGAGTTAGCCTGAGACTTACCCGGTAAAGGTTAGTTTTATTCCCTTGGGTGGTGTGTTGGTTTGAGATTATAGTTCCTTTCCTTAGTACCTTGAGACTTACCCGGTAATAGGAGTTTCGGTTTGGGATAGTGAGTAGTGAGACTTACCCGGTAATCTATTCCCACCTTAGAAACACCTTCCCTTTGCAAACCTCAGCTTTGTCCGCGTTATCTTTTGAGATCTTGAGTCGGAACCACAACTAGATGCTTTAATCCCTAGAATCCGCATTCCCTTTATATGACTTTATATCATT
This sequence comes from Fagopyrum esculentum, assembly GCA_033239045.1. Taxonomy (NCBI): domain Eukaryota; kingdom Viridiplantae; phylum Streptophyta; class Magnoliopsida; order Caryophyllales; family Polygonaceae; genus Fagopyrum; species Fagopyrum esculentum. Next base: position 124,316,345 of record BSUD01000002.1, read on the forward strand.
TTTTATTGCTTAAATTCGTAGTTATTAGCAATATTTGACTACCTGATTTCGTGCTTTGTTTCACCATAATCCTTGTGTTCGACCCTTGGAATTCTTGATTTTATTACAATTGATCCGTACAATGCGGGTTCGCATATTGTTCAAGCATACTTCTTGGGTTTTAAATATTAAAACTTGCACACACCTTTTGGAGCGAACAAATCTAATGTTATTGTTGCTACTCCAAAGGGTCGGGACCCATTGTGAGGTCCTAGCCCGTAACGCTTTGAGTTCCCTGAACTTGGGGTGTTACAATAAGGTATCAGAGGGAGGTTGACAACTATGACACTCGTAATCTTCTAAAGATCGAATAGGTAAATAAACGGAACCCGCAAGGGATCTACGTTTTCAGAAGGAGGTTTTTGTTTTAAACTTGTCGGTCTGGGATAGATGTACAAGCGATCACCACTACCTTCGCGGATCTAAGCAGTTAGTTTTCTTTTATGTTGGCATTTATATGCTTTTTCTGGATTTCTGCATTAGTTAATTGATAGTGTGGCCTTATATACATCTATATATCTATCTTTATAGTAGATGACGCGTACTAGAGCTACATCTACTATAGGGCAAGGAAGGGGTCGACCACATCTTCCACCTGCAGTCCGTGGACAAGGACTTGCAGGAAGACCTCCACTAGCTAGAGGTAGGGGGCAAGCCCTAGTTGCTGATCCGCCTATCGTAGAGGCGTTTGCCGAAAAGTTGTCGAGAGTGTTATTCCCGAAGCACGTAATGGGACCGCTTCTAGGTCCTGCGCACAAAGAGCACAATCGACTGAGTCCGATCAAGTGACCATCGGAGCATCCGCTTATCGTGACTACATACAGAGAGTCGAGGAGGCTATCAAGACTGGAGGACCTACCCCAACACCACTAGTACCCGTGAGATTGGTTGAGTATGTCAGAGTTCGGGATGAAGCAGGACTAGAGGTGGAGCTTGGGCTAGACCATGTTGTTTCAGCTTTGGAGTCGATAAGGAGTATGGACAGGGACCGACCGGGTTCCAGGAAGGCTCCTCAAGCAGATTGTTATGAGAAAAGACAAAAGACTGGACCAGCCAGTACGGGAGTCAGAGCTTCCGGATTCGGGCATAGTTAGACATCGGACGCTCTGGTTCCCAGCCGACGATATAGAGTCCCAAGAAAAGACGGTAGTGTCATAACTCCGGAAGTGTTGGACACATCCGAGCTGATTGTAAGAAGACTGCAGTGACTTGCTTTTCTTGTGGCAAGCCCGGACACAGAGTTTCGTTTTCCCGTCAGGGCAAGGCGCTATCGCAGTAGGGATCTTCACCTACTAGCGTCGCCTAAGGTGGACAAAGACCTCAGTATTAGAGTGCTTCGTCAAGTTGTTCAAAAATTAATCTAAAAAACTCAGAGACATCCCTAAATCGGACTTGCTAGCAACAAGTAAGCTGGAAACCAATACCAAGTTGTTCAAAAATCTATATACTTTACTAAAACAGACGACACTAATGCTGACGTGGCGTCCCTACGTTTTTTCTCGGGATTAAATTTTTTTACTAAATCATAAATTAAGCCAATAAATCTTTTTTTACTAAAATAATTTTTTTAAAAAAAAAACTAACCAATCACAATTTTTTTTTAATGTAAATCAAATCAATTCAAACAAACCAAATCATATTTGTACGGTTTAAAATTCATCCAACAAATCCTATCTTAACGTAAAATTTAAAATTCTAATAACGTAATCGTTCCGGATAACACAAACTACATAGAAAGATAAAATCAAAACGAAAACTTCTCACGTACACTTATCAAATAATTATCAATATATATATATGGAACACCTAACTATTATCTATTCATCAATCTTGCACCCTTCCTAAGCTAACAAATATATTATTTTTGTATGTAAATTTAGACATCTTCCAGTTTCAATAGAATTGTATATTGATCGCGTTTCGTCGTCGTTGTTCAAGGTTCGGATCCGGTTCATTTTTTTTGCAAAATCGTTTCAGATTTTGCTTGTGTTTACAAAATTAAACCTTCAGATTCGGAGGTAGTGATGTAGGTTTTTGCCAGCCATTCAATTTGTATTATAAGGAATTTTTGTCGCCGTATTTGGACTCTACGAATGCTGTGGTGATTGAGGTGTCAAAACCTTTTGAATTTTCCGGAGGCTGAAATTGATCCATGATTGAATATTTGAACCCAAAATTCATAATACTTTGTAATTTAGTTGACAACCAAATGAAAGTGAAAGAGATAGTACACGCCAGAAAGCTCGGCTTTATTGTCTTCGACTAGTCTACTCCCCCCTCTTTGTTGCATTTGTTAGTAGAATTACGATCTTACTTGTATAAAATTTGTATGGCTAACTATTGATGCTTGATGACAATGTTGAATTGCTCAAAGGCTCTTGCTTCTTTCCCTTAAGTTAGAGTCCATAGTACGTCCTAATTTTTTTTAAAGCTATCACATTTTTTTTACAAAATTATACATTCATATTTGCCCACTTCGATCGTCATAATTAAAACGATTATGTACCAGATTTTGTTTTTTGAACCGATTGTTTGATCATCATCTTTGAAATGTTTTTTAGTTTACAAAAACAATCTTTCAGATTTCGAAATCAAGGTTTCCAGATTATGAATTAGTTTTAAATCTCGATAAAAAAAAAAATCCAATTATTATATGATTTTGATTTTTTTATATTTTTGAACGAATTTTAGTTAAGCAATTTTGTATAAGATTTTGTTATTTTTAAATTATGCTATTGTGTTTTTCAATTAAAGAATTATTTATTAAATAACAAATTAGATTTTTAAAAGTTTATTTAGCATAAAACTAACAAATGATCAACATGTGGGCTACATGATATCATTTACTATCTAACACATGACACGTTATATGTACGGGCAAATGACATATAACTTACAAAGTCCACAATATATAATATAGTAAAAAGTTATATTAGATAAACTATTTCATAAACAAACCCGCACAAGGTGCGGGATATGCACTAGTTAATCAATAGAAACAACCCAGAACAAGGATGTATGTTCACCAAATTCAATTCCTCACTAGTGCTAGTAGATTCAGCGCTCCAATAACCACCACCTGTAACACAACGAATTAGAAGAACGAAATCAGAGAGTGGAGAATAATGGATATGGGAAGAATGGGCATGTATGCAGTTACCTTTATCATCGACTCGTGTGTGAGAATCCGAGCTAAAGAGAACGAGAGTGGAGAAGAAGGAGATGTGAAATCAGAGGCTAATAAATGGGTTAAACCATTAGAGGCCCAAAACGGATTCATTACTTCCGGGCCTTGAACCAAACATCTAATTTGAATCCAACCGTATTAAATTCGTTTCCGTGGGCTTTTTTTAATAAACCAAACGGACCCTTAGTTCTCACATCTAAGGAAATAAACACCTCAATAATCAAGTATCATAGCAATATAACGTTCAAAACTTTTCCTTTTCGCCACAAATTGCCAATTTGACTATTCAGTGTGCCCAAAACTTGGGTTCTTTACAAATTGTAATGTATATATGTTGAGAAAACAAAGATTAAGAAAACTTGTATGTTTGTCAGAATAAAACAAAACATTTTTTTTTTGAATGACCGGGTAAGGGATTAGGAATGGATCACCCTCTATTAGATGACCATCCTATGGCGTCCTTTTGGACGAGAGACTTGATGTCGTTCGACAACTCCATTCTAGCAGCAGGGTTATCATGGCCTAACGTTGCGAGTCTATCAGCAACACCGTTGACTTCCCTGAAAATATGATTAATATTGGTCTAAATAAAACTTGAAAGGATGATTGAAATATCATTAATAACAATGTCCATTTCCCATGGTGGTTTCCAGATTTTCTTTATTGAGCTAATAATTCCTTCAATTTCAATGTTTTCAATTCCTAGATCTCGTGCTTTTAGGAGTCCCTTTTTTAGGGCTTGGGCTTCTGCACAAAGTACACACGTGTTTCCACAACGTCCGTAGTCATAATCAATTACTTCTTCTTTGTGGTTCCTAAGGACATAACCAAATGCGCAGTTGTCGTTGTTTCTTTTAGAACCATCAAAGTTCAGTTTGATTGGTACGGTCCATCGGAGTTTTCTTGTTTTCCTCTTTTGTGGCATAGTTTTTATTTTGGGGTTTGTTTCAGAGCTATGGTTCTTCCATTCTTGGATTTGAGTGTCTACTAGATGTGTGATGTTTGTGATGTTAGAGTCTTTAAATATATTTTTCTTTCTCATGTTCCAGAAATACCACCAGGTAATAACAAGCGTGGTAATATTATTGTCATCTAGTTTCCCTCTTAGAGTAGGAAGAATTTCCAAGCTTTTTATTTGTTGTGTTCGTGATTTGTAAAATATTTTGAGTTTCACTACTGCTGATGTTATTAATCGTATAGGGACATTTGAGAAAAATATGTTCAGCACTTTCATATGGGCGTTGACAGAGCACACAGCTCATCGGAACAGCGACTCTTTGTTTTTCCAAGTTCTCCTTAGTTGGGAGTCTGTCAATCGAGAGCTTCCATGCAAAATTTTTTTATTTTTGGCATAGTATTCAACTTCCAAATCCACATGTTATCATACAATATCGGTCCTTTTGATTTATGAATCAACAACATTGCATCACTAGTGGAGAACCATTCATCCCTACTAAGTGCCCAGTACACTCTATCCTGGATGTGGCATGTAGGAAGCGGTAAGTTGGCGATTTTAGTCGTTATGTCTTGCGATGTTAGTGGTTCAATAAGGTTCTTGATCTTCCTTTGATCTCATATACCATTGTTAATGAGAGTGCTTACCGTATCCTCAATGTTGCCAATGAGGTCCTTTTTAGTTACCTTTTGCTCTAATGGATAGTCGTCAATCCAAATGTCTTTCCATATTCTGATAGTTTGCCCGTCTTCTACGTTCCATTTTAATCCCATTTCAAATTCTTATCTAAGTTTCATCAGTTTCTTCCATTGCCATGAGGTATTTTTTCCAGTTTTGTAGTTCCATAGACGATTCCCTTTAAGATATTTTTCCTCTATTACTTTTACCCATATGTTTTCAGATTCTGCCATGATTTTCTACAGAAGTTTCATTTGGAGTGCCTTATTCATGTCTTCAGATTTCCTAATTCCAACTCCACCGTACTCTTTCGGTTTACAGATTTTATCCCAACTAATAAGTGGATGGTGCCTTTCATCCTTATTCCAGAAAAATTGGCAGTTAATTTGGTCTAGTTCCTTGTGGATGGACGATGGTAGCATAAAACTTTACATAATGAAACTAGGTTTAGCATTAAGATTTGCTTTAATCAAAACCGTTCTACCCTCTTGCGAAAGAGAATCAACCTTCCATTTATTGAGTTGCTGTCTTGATTTCAAAATGACATCCTCAAACATGGACTTACTTGCACGCCCATTAATGATCGGGCATCCTAGGTATTTTTCAAGACATGTGCTTGGAGAGATATTTGTGTTTTGTTGAATCATCCTTTTTGTCCTGTTATCAACATTACCGGATGTTTGAAAAGCCGACTTATGGTAGTTAACCTTTTGCCCTGAGACTTGACAGTATTCTGAAATGATTTCAATCACCTTATTGCATGCTGAATTTGTGGCTTTTGCAAAGATAATAATATCATCCGCAAACGCAAGAAAAGGAATATTAGTTCCTGCTCTTGAGATTGGGAAGTCAATATTTTTCCTATTCTCGTAGCTTGCCTTTTGGATATTTTTGGCAAGTACTTCCGCGACAAGGTTAAATATTAGTGGTGAAAGTGGGTCTTCTTGACGAAGACCACGTTCTGGTGAGAAAATCCTGGTAGTATTATCATTAATCAAGATTGAGTATGAGGTTGTGGAAATGCATTCCTTGATCTAGCCCGTGAATTTGCTCGAGAAGCCAAACTTCTTTAGAACGCCATAATGAATGGCCATTCTATTCTGTCATATGCTTTCCCCATATCTAACTTGATTGCCATATATCCTTCCTTTCCTTTTTTCGATCTGAATCCATGGAAGATCTCGTGGGCTATCAGTATATTGTCATGTATCGATCTACCTTTAGTGAAAGCACCTTGTAATGGGTGAATTATTTTTGGTAGGACTTCTTTCAATCTGTTAGTCAGAATTTTTGCAATGATTTTGTATATGGTTGAACAGAGGCTAATTGGTCTGTAATGTGTTGTAGCGGATAGGTTGTCAATTTTTGGAAGGAGGGCAATAAATGTATGATTAATTTGTTTGAGTATCCTCCCAGTTCTATAAAAACTTTTAACTGTACAGATGATCGAAGGTCCCACAATGTGCCAATATTTATGAAAGAAACCAGCTGGCATCCCATCTGATCCCGGTGATTTATCACTGCCGATTTTCATCACCACATTTTTTATATCCTCATTTGTGAAAGGACTAATTAGCTTTGTATTATTAGCTTCAGTGATTTCCTGATGTATCGTTTCTAATTGCTTGTGGAGTGTTGTAGTACTGATAGTTGTAGCTTTGAATCTGGATTCAAAGTCTGCAATGAATTCGTTGCCAATGTCTTCTTCTTGCACTAGAGTGGTTCCATCATTTCGTATAATTGCTGAAATGTTCTTATGATTTCTTCTCCCCGTTGCTTTCCGATGATGGAATTTTGTATTTCGGTCACCTAGATTAATTGAGTTAGATTTGGCTCGTTGCATCCAATACCTTTGCTGGTATTCAATGAGGCATTCTCTTTTTCTATTAAGCTTTTTAAATTTCTCGTTGACTTGCATCAAGAAATTTCTATAGACTAGGACTTGAAGCCTCTCAATGTTTGTGTCAACCTCACTTATTTGCCTATTTATGTTTCCAAAATTTGCTCTACTCCAGATTTTCAACTTTGTTTTTAGTAGGGTTATTTTCCTGACTAGATTGTACATATGGCTTCCCTGATACTGGGCTCTCCAAGTATGTTTAACTAGGTTTTCACAATCCCTTCTTTGTGTCCACATCATTTCAAATCTGAAGGGTTTGTTTTTTGGTCTGTGACCTGGGTTATGGAGTTCCACATATATGCGACAGTGGTCCGAAGTTGTAAATGCATGGTTCCAGGTGAAAATTTGTGGATAGGCCTAAAGAATATCTGGTTGTTCCATGGCTCTGTCAAGTTTCTCCAAAGTATTATGATCGTCCTCTTTTCGTTTCCTCCATGTAAACTCGTTACCCTTAGTGGTTAGGTCGATCATGTTACAGCTTTGTGTGAACGTATAAAGTCTTTTAAGCTTATTATTTGTAATTTGGGCTCCACCCATCTTATCCGAGACATTGAGTAAATCATTGAAATCTCCAATGACAATTGTTGGAATATAATTTGATTTGATATGGTTTTCTAATTTATTCCAAAATTCGTCCTTTCGTTGCTCATTTGGCAGGGCATATATAAATGTGATGCATATACTCACATTAGTGAAAATATTGGTATGTTTTATAGTCACAAATCTTTTTTCTTTCGTAACAATCTCAATTCTTTCATTTATTAGAAGGTAATTTTTCCACAGAAGGCATATCCTCCCAAACATACCATCTGTCGGGACAAAGCAAAGGTTATCAAACCCCGCCCTTTTCCAACAAGCCTCTTCTGGTTCAGAGCTTGTTTTTGTTTCCGCTAGCATGATCATATTAATATGGTCATTCTTACATGTCATGTTTAGATCTGTCCAGAAGTTTTTCTTCCTCATCCCGCGATAGTTCCAGAATGCAAATTTCATTAAAACTGTTTAATATGATTAGGGTGGCTCATCCCCCTGTTCATGCCATTTTCAGTAATTATGATTTTAGCTCCTCGTTCATTGGGTATCACGGGACGAGCATTGGTCTCGGATCTGTTTTTAGTCATTCTTTCCCCCGATTTGTTTTTCATATTAGTTCTTTTTTGTCATAATAATCAGGATTGGTCTTCTTATTGTGCTCTTGCTTCTTCCTAACTTTGCAATCAGTTACTATACTTCGTTTATAGTCAAAAGACATCAATGATCAATTGTGATGTTCCTTACCTTTTCCATGAAAATAGAAATGATAATCAAATTACTTTTTTTCCAAGGGGTGTCCTGCTTTTATGTTTCTCATATTATTCATCCAAATGAGTTGGATATAATCAGAATTGAATGTAACAATTGCTTTCACCTTCAAATCAAAGAACGTATATGCTAAAAAAAGGAAAGAATTCATGTACAAATCAAGTTTTTGGCTTTTCCTACATATCCAGTTCCCCTTAGGGAGAATGTCTTTTATGTAGACCATCATATGTACAGATCTTGCGAGTCCTGTCTTAGAGTTACTTCGAGTTTCCTTACTAGTCTTGAGTTTCAGTTAGCGGTTGGGCCACCACAGTTCCTTACTTTGTCCTTTTCCTGTCCAACCTAACAAGATAAATTTCAGTTGACAAGCAAACCATATCATAACTTGGTGTAACTGCTTTCTGTATATATTTTCCTCAAATTGGAACCAAGAGCGGAAGTGGGGATTGGACATGTGCCTTTTATTTTCCAATTTGCTGATTTGTTCAATTATATGACAGTACTTCATAATATAATCTTTTTCATTGCCCCTACTAACAAGCTGTTCAAGGATTCCAGTCTCCAAAATCGTCCAGTGCTGCGTTGGGGCGAGTTTTCTGCAAATGGGAAAACGAGTTTGAAAGATACCAATAATTGCATAAGAAAGAAACATAAGGTAATACATGAACAGAAAGAGAGGACAAGATTCATAATAGAAATAGATAATATAGATTTCATAACATAAGGTTCTAACATTTAGCCCATAGGCTATCATACAAATAATCATAACTGGATTGTCATCCTGCCAGTAAGATTGGCTTGGGCATTCATTAGTGTTCAAACTAACACTTATTCTAGCATAGTCATAAGATTCAGTTCTACCTAATGGATAGAATCCCTTTTCAAGCAAAAGACAACATTTATTTATCATAATCATAAAAGACCAGCAAACTAGGTTCTAGGCTTCTTTGCTCCCTTCATAGAGGAGGTAACAGTATCATTAGTACATCCATTCACTTTCTTCTTGCTCGATGAAGATTTAGACCCTTCGTTTCTCATATCCATCTCCTCCATTTGTCTATGCATTGTATTATTGGTATGTAAGGAGTGGAAAGAACCTTCAGAGATAATCATTCCTTCATCAATGGGGGCTGGAATTTGATGCAGAATGTTGGCTAAAGCCGCTCCATTCTCAGTGTAGTTGGGGTTCTCACCATTCCCAAACTCATTAATCATACTTGTGGCAAAGATCTCATCCTCAGGTAGGGTCTCATCCCCAACTTGCTCAAAGAAAGTGGATTGCACTGGATTTTGCCCAAATACCTCAATCATCTCATCATCAGGAGCTTCCCCTCAGTTTTTCCATCATAGGGATCACAATTGACATTCTGCTCTTTATCTTCACTAGGGCCCTTTGAGCTGCTCTTGGAGCTTTGGGAGGAGAGGTCATTGAAAGAGATAGTAAACCCACTAGCTCTAGATAGGTAAGGTTTAACTCCACTAACATACATCATGGAGTTCTTTTTTTCTTCCTATGGTTCATAGCTGGGGTCCAGTCAAGGACTTTCTCCTCCACATTCCCTTTTTTACTTGATTCAAAACCATGGTCTTTCTTAGCACAAAACCCACACCCTTGAGAGAAATCTTCAAACCAGACTTTGTACATTCTAGTTTTATTATTTTCATCATGGATGGGTACAACTTTCTGGTGGTTTACTTCAATGTCAAAGTTGATGCAGATTCTAGCATAATTGACCCCCATTCCCTTTTTCAAAGAAAGGATCAAGTCTGATGAAGTGCCCTACTTTGTTCACCTCTCAATGATAGCTCTTAACGCTTCCTTGTTGATGTACTCAGGTGGAATCATAGGGATTCTGACCCAAGCATCTATATCAATGATATTCTCAATGAAGACATTAAAGTTAGGCTTCCATGGTCTAAGAATGAGGATGTGGCCAAAGATATGATATGGCCTTTTTTCTATATCATGACTTTGTCATTGGGGTTGGAGAGATTAATTTTGAACCAGTGGTTAAGCTTAGGGATGATTTGAACCTCATCTTTGATGGTTCTCCACTCGGAAAGCAATTTAGTTCTGACCTTGCTGAATTCCAGAGGATTTCCGTAGATTCTGCCCATAAGGGATGACTCCCTTATTTTAGTGAAATCCGATTTCAATTTGGAGAGAAGATTCAAATACTCTTCAAGCTTAGTCTCAACATTGAACACTTATTTTCCTTTCCTGGACTTAGCTTTCTCATTTTTCTGCTCAGCAACCGTTTCTTCAGCCTTGGCCTTATCAGTCGCCACAGGTTTAGCTTGGGGATTGTTGTTCTTGATGTTACTAGTATCATGTTTAGGGATCTCACATAGCTTTTCTTTGAATGAAGGGTTTTTTCCACTCTCTTTCTCACTTATTTTTGCTCTCTCTATAAACTTAGCCAGATAGATATGTTTGTATTGGTTTCTTGATGTGGGATCATTGGTCGATTTATATAGAGGGTTATTCATCTTCTCACTTCTAAAGTAGATCAATATTTTCTGACTCTTAGTATGCTCAATTCCTAACAGCTTATGTATGCCATTTTCATATTTGTTCATAGTAATTCGGACATGATTGCATTCAGTACAGAGTAATACTCTGAGAAAAAAATCAATCAGACACATAATGAAGGAGCAGAGGCAGAACAAGGTTAGAAAGCACCTGAGATTGGCGATTCTCTTTCCGATTCATGCTTGTTCAAGTCTTTCTGATTGTGCTTGATTCCCTCTAGGTCACGAATGATTTTTCTTTGCAGGTTGTTGGCAATTGCATCATGAAGGAAACCTTCCTTGGTCTGTCTGTAACACGCTTTCAGACTCAAAGATGAGTCCAGAGCTTGGGCAACCTTTACTTGTGAAGGAGGCCAGATTCTGCTGCGCCGACTTGGTGTAGTCACTAAGAAATCATCCGCCAAAAATTTTTGAGGAAGGAACATCCGAGAGTGATGATTATCTTCATCTGCAACCTCACCCTTTTGCTTTGCCGTTTCTTCATTTTTGGAAAGCGATTCGCTCCTAACCTACTGAGAACATACTCTTCTTATGTCGATTTTCTTGCCCCCTTAAAATCTCCATGAGAATAGAGATTAAAATCTCCATGAGAATAGAGATGACAGTATGCAAAATTATTGTGCTGCTTCATCAGTAGCGGACGATTCATCGCAATCTCCTTCTTGAGGAAAGAGTTGATTTAGGTTTGCAGATGATTTGCAGTGTAGGTTTTCTTTTGTGAGAAAAAGGGGGCGCACGAGGGGCGTAGATTGTTTGGTATGAATATAAGTTATGGTATAAAACAAAACATATTCCAACACTACCTACTCTAACTGCAATAAACTGAACAAAAATGGGTACCTAAATTAAAAAAAAAAAATGGGTACCTAAATTAAAAAAAAAAAATGGCGAGCTCTTACACAATATTAATATTCACACCAAACAATCTAAGTCGTTTGCTTTTCTCTGGATTGATTTCATGATGACGTCGAATGTCGACGGCGTAGTATGTCGTCTCTCCTATGCTTTTCTTTTCACACTTGTAAAATGAAACACTGTCTTTTGCTTTTAAATTCATGCCTCTCACAAACTTATTCCAGCCTCTGGTGAACACATAGCTCTGGCTGCTCTTCCAGTAACAAAACCGGAACCTCCAACACTTCATCCCTCTATCATAAAACGCAATCTCCATGTCAGCATGCGCATCTGGCCTTTGATCGGCTGCGACCAGTAGTTTTTTAGCGTATTTCTTTGGAATGACAAGCCGATTGAGCTTACCCACATCACTCATTGTCAATTCTTTCTCGAATAATTTATTCCGACAACCCTCGCGTCCTTCCCTCCTCGGAGAAGGATATTGCTTTCCTTTGCTACTACGAAAGTCCAACAGCTTTGAAGGATAGGAGTTGTCTTTGAGTATAGACACCAACTCATTATCGGACAAGTCTTTCTGAAACTCGGCCTCTAAATTCACACTTTCAGGAGTCCAGTTGACGTTCCGGTAGGAGTCCTCGCTCCTTACCTTCATGGCTAATCTATCGTATGCCATTGCTGCTTCAATCTCTGTCTTGAAGGTGCCTATCCATATTCTGCTATGATTAGCATATATCTGTGCTCCGTAGTGACCATTCTTTTGTGGTACGACTCCCTTGTATCTGATTTCTTTTCCGATTGCTAGATCCGACACTTGATAGCCAAAGTCAGATTCAATGGACTCCACCGATCCCTCATAAAGCATTGTCAGGTTCATCTAAACGAGAACTCGGGTTAATCGTAGAAATATGCCCTACAAAAACGACAGAGACTTGTTATTCAAATGAAAGTTGTAGAACTATTTGTACATTGTAGATATATGCACTACAAAAAAGACCACAAATACTTTTAGATTTATTCAAGGTAATTGGTAGAACAGAGTACAATGAAGTTTAACATTGCGAACTAGAACTCGAGTTTGATCTTATAAATATGCACTACAAAAGAAACAGAGACTTGTTATTCAAAAAAGACAAAGACATACTTGTTGTAAAGCTATTCGTACATTGTATAAATATGCACTACAAAAAAAGACGACAGAGACTTGTTTTAGAGTTATTCAAGTTAATTGGATGAACATAAGTAAATACTACGAGTACATTCTAGAAATCTGCACTAGAAGAAAGACAGAGACTTGTTGTAGAGCTATTCGTACATTGTAGAAATATGCACTTCAAAAAAGTCGACAGACACTTGTAGAGTTATTCAAGTTAATTGGATGACCATAAGTAAATATACATTCTAGAAATCTGCACTAGAAGAAAGACAGAGAATTGTTGTAGAGTTATTCAAGTTAATTGGATGAACTTATTGAATACCAGGAGTGCTCTCTAGAAATCTGCACTAGAAGAAAGACAGAGACTTGTAGAGTTATTCAAGTTAATTGGAAGAACATAAATGGATGAACTTATTGGATACTACGAGTACGCTCTAGAAATCTGCACTACAAGAAAGACAGAGGCTTGTTGTTATTCAAGTTAATTGGATAAACATAAGTGAATACTACACGACACAGTTATTCAAGTTAATTGGATGAACATAAGTGAATACAGAAGGAGATATGTAACATACCAGAGGTTTATCTTTAACAAATCTAGTAGCGTCGCAATATGCTTATATAGTACGTACTGTTTTGATACGAGTTACAGATAAGGTAATATTTAATTTTGTTTTTGAAGAGAATCAAATCAATCCGTTTTTTGATCAGGATATCCTCTGTTATAATATTAATTGCCCAACATAAAAAGGGCGGTTAATTGTTGCTAAAATTATATGATAAAACATTCAATATAAAATTGTCTGGTTTCCATTTTTAGAAGATTGCGCAATCTTTTTGTATATCAAAGATAAGATCGATTGCACAATCTGCTATAATATTATTTTTTAGATAAGGGAAATTTCAATCTTAAATACTTTCAAATCCCTATACCTCGAAAACAATTTTGGCCGCCAAAAAACCTCCCCCGCAGCGGCGATACCATGACCCTCTCCATCCTCTTCCTCCTTCCAATTATAGCATGACCCTCTCGATCCTCCTCCTTGAGTCGCTTGACCCTCTCGATCCTCCTTCCTTTAGGCTTTGAGACCATGATCCTCTCGATCCTCCTCTTTCTTTTAAGGCTCTAAGCTCTAAAAATGGCAACATAGGTCTACCACGTTTAAAATGGTCGTTTCCCAGTTTTCCAGTTTGAAATGGCAGCATAGTTCGTTTCCCAATTTGAGCTTAATGGCAGCCTGTATTACAAATAACCTGTATTTTAGATAAGCTGCATACCACAAAGAACAAAGAACCATTCAGATAAGTTGCATACGACAAAAAAGACCACAAGTATAAGCATTAGAAAAGTATTAGGCAAAAAACTTAATCACGCAATAGAAAAAGCAGCCTTACAACTCTCCAGCAACAATCCATAATTTGTGTCCTATTTTGAAAGGCTCAAGAAATAAGATTTAACAAGCATTATTAATAAGCCCTCACCGTTGTATTTAAGTGGTACAAGCAGAAAATCTACAGTACTTTATAAAGGGAATTGAACTGTTATAGACTACGTCTGATTTTTGATCTTAAGTAAATTTTCTACATCCAAATCTAGAATGCTATTGCAGCGTTACAAAACTATTTAAGTACAATGAATGAGAAGGAAATACCACCCACGCTGAAAATCAAGACGCCTAGCTTCAGCTTTTTGGTCTTCACCTTTATCTGACAAAGTCTCAGCTCACTCATGAGTTGGAACCATATTTACTGGTGCAGTACAAAAATGAAAAAACATTTTAGTAAGACTAACACCCACTTGTGTAACTTTTTCAAGCATTTCATCAAAGACCTTGTATACACTCAATCTCACAAAACAACTTTCAACCAATTGCTTCACAATCTGTAAAAACTAGTCTCAAATATGTATATCATATGTTTAATTGTAGAGATATTGATGTTATTTTCTGATTTGGATCTCTATATATGATGTATATTTATACTCCATTCAACAACGAGTATAAGCAGCTAAATGTATGTGGAGGTAAAATATGAAAAGCTCATGGCAACTTTAAAGGCAACACAAAAGGTCAATATCACTAGGCCTTTTAGCAATATTGTTCTTTTAAGTAGGGTCATAGTATAATCTCATTTAGTTAGTAAATATACCCCTAATATAATGGTAAGTCAATTAGAGTGTAAAAAATAGAGGGGTATACAAAACAAAGTCAATAAAAAAATAGTCTACTTCACTAAATTCTTTCGACACAAACAATATCGAATTTCCAATACGAAACCAATGCTACTCTAGAAGAGAACATAATGAAATTGTCAAACAGGAGAAATTTCATCTAACAGATTTTTCTATTCACTTCATTCCAGATCATGCAATATTATATTTCATGGAAGCTCTACAAAACTATAATTTAGCTACAAAATCAAAATAAATTTGTGCTTTCACCAATTGGTAATTCCATGAATAGACTCTTGATTTGCACATCTTCTAAATAAACTTAGAACAAGAACAAGGTGGACACCAATATGTTTTCGTTATTGAATCAAAGACTCGGAATAATAATCATTCAAATTGAAGCCATTGCAACAAATAAGGTGATTTTATTCCTTCAATTCTCGGATGAACTGCTCCTGTAAGTCAATTCGAACCAAACACTAATAAAACCGTAGACAATGAAATCACAAGATCCTCAGATGGGGAGTTCCATATTAGCAGATACAGACGGAGGAGTGATAAAACACGGGAGACATTCACGAAAAATATATCCGCAGAAACGAAATGGGGGCAACTCCATTTTACACACAATT
The DNA here is from genome assembly GCA_033239045.1 of Fagopyrum esculentum. Taxonomy (NCBI): domain Eukaryota; kingdom Viridiplantae; phylum Streptophyta; class Magnoliopsida; order Caryophyllales; family Polygonaceae; genus Fagopyrum; species Fagopyrum esculentum. The sequence goes on from BSUD01000002.1 coordinate 124,331,748, forward strand.
ATACAAAACCCTCAAAACAAACGGCAATTACACAAATAGGAATAAAATTTCGATGAAGAGATTGCGGTAATGACTAAAAGAAATCCGAATGGAAAAGCGAGAAAGCACCTGATTCGGAACTTGGAGGCGGTAAGGAAGTATTGACTCGAGAATTGGCGAGAGAGAAGATAGAATGAACGTGAAAGGCAGGTTGAACCCTAATTCCCTAGTCTTGTCGTTGTTGTATCTGAATCTCAGAGGACTTCGTCAACTGTATCAGGCGGTGAAGAAGAGAAAGGCAGGTCGCTATTGTTGTCCACTCCAGTTTTCTTGGATGGGTTCTTCGAGAGGTAGAAGAATAGGAGAAGGCCCGCGTCTCTTTTGGACTAACAAGTAAAGCAAGCCCAAAAGGAGGTTACAAGTAGGCCCGTACAAAAGTGGGTTTTGGGTCGGGGTCATGAATAAAACTCTGCCCGAAAGTAGCGGGTCGGGTCAGTCCGTTTTTTACGGGTTTTAAATAGACCTGTTCATATCCGGACCGGACTTTGTAAAATATTGAGTCTGTTTAGCCGGACTCGGGCCGGGCTAGGCCCGGCTACCGGGCTTGTGATGGGTGCCGTGTTTTTCAATTTTTTTTTATTAAAAAATGTATTTAATTTTAATTTTAACTTTTTTTTTAAATAAATTATATTTAAGATATTTTATGTAAAATATATCAAATTTATTATAATTATACTAGATATTTTATATTAATACTTAATATGTATAGTAATTATAATATAATATATCTAATTTTTATTTTCACCGGGCTGACGGCTGGGCTTTTCGGCCCGGTCGGGCTTGTTCTCATGTTCATACCCACACCTTTTCTGGGCCGGACGGGCTGCCCGGATTTAAACAGGCCTAGTCTCAAGCATTGCTCTTGTACACCTACGTAAGAAAACGGACGGGCTTCCAGTCCATATGAGTCGATTACGCGTTTTTCCCCGAATTTATCCTTCAAAACAAGTAATACAATGTATTTGACACAAGTTTTGAATCCAACTAGTGCATAGCCCTCACCTTGTGCGGGTATATTTATATACCGAATCTTTTGAATAATATGACATTAGTCGTGCAAACAAAATACATATTTATGAAACATTATAATAGTAATTCACTGTTAATTATCCTTAAAAATAATAAAATAGTAACAAATAAAGAATTTTTATTATTCTACACATCATAAAATTTAATCATTATCCAACGCACAATTTTTTTAATAAAATAATCATACAACGCACAACTCGTTATATACTTATAAATAAACTGCTTTAATATATTGTGATTATCTAAATAGAACTAGTAAATTTAGTTTTGTAAAAAAAAAAATTTTTTAAAAGAAACCAAACCCAATGTGTACTAAATAATAAAATGGAATTTGAAAGTTTAATTTGGAAAGAAAATAATAGAAATGAAGTTTGAAAGTACAAACATAAACAAATCTAGTACAAACGTAAACAAATTTATTAGATGAACGAAATTTAGAATCTGAAATTTTATTTTTGTAACGACCCAGACCCACATAATATGAAACGAAATACTTAGATAAAAAGAATATCCGTATTTTATGATTTTTAAAAAAATAACAAAAATACTTAGATAAAAAGAATGCCCGTAAAGTAATCTTTTTTATTTAAAAATAAATATTTACAGTAAATTATTAGATTTAAAAAATCAAATTATGAAACTTTGTATATTGTAAACATATCGGGCGGATGATAGATGTATCGGCGAAAATCGCTATTAGTAACCTAAATTACGCACGTGAAATGCGTAGTTTTGTTTTTCAACTCTGGAATCTAACTACGATTGTGGCGGACGTAGTTGAAGCCGAGGCGAAGTCGATAGGAGCCAATTAACTACGCTAGTGGTAAGTGTAGTTGAAGTTATATTTAAAAAAAAAAAAAGAAGAAGAAGCTCTAACAACGCTAATGGTGAGCGTAGTTGGAGTGAAACTCCAACTTTGGTAGCCATTACCAAAGTTGGATAAAAAAAAAAACTTCAACTACGCTAATGGTAAGCGTAGTTGGAGTGAATAAAAAAAATTTCCAACTACGCTTACCATTAGCGTAATTGTGTAGTTATTTAAAAAATATCTTCATCGGCTCCAACTACGCTTGTCAAACGCGTAGTTTGAATCAAGATGTGAAAAGCAAAACTACGCACTATACGTGCGTAGTTGTGATTACCAATAGCGATTTCGACTGTACGTCTAAAATTTCAGAAATATAGCTAACCTAAACCTTAAATAAAATCTACAAAATTACATTTGTCGTAAATAAGCTAGTATTCTCCAATATAATAGATAATATAACAATTGATTTTTTTTTTATTTTTTTCAAATTGCATAAATGATCGATTTCAAATCGTATCAATTATAGATTTCAATTGATTGATTTGACAATTATTTTTTAAAATTTCCGATGCAAAATACCAATAATAAATAATATTTTGTAAATTTTGTTTCTAATTTGGTTAAATGAATTAAAGAGTTTTTTAATTAAAATTCTATTACAAAATATTTTTTTTAAATTAACCTATTTTCATAAATAAAAAATTATCTAAACAGGATTCCATCTTTTGGGTTGACTATACTTTAGTACCCGTCGTTTAAGCTATCAGAACGGTACCTCATCTATTGAGCCAGATGTAACACCCCGAATTCTCAGAACTCGGGACATTACTGGTTAGGACCTCACAATGGGTCCCGACCTCAGTTTGACAACAATATTACTAGGATCTTGCAACAAGACACAAATAAGGAAAAACCGAAATTCATAAAATAGTATTTTAAAGGTAATGAATGCAACACGGTCTAGCAGCCTAAAGTACTTAAACAAGGGAAAGACGAACAACTGTCTTAACGAAAGAAAGAAAGACAAACACAACCCCAACCCCCACTCTAAGGAGTACGGAGACCCGGCTGACCACTACTTCCGGATCACTCAGCTGCCGGTCTAACCTGCGGTAAATCTAAAAAGACAACAAGAGGAACCATTAGCTAGTTATCCAAATATTAGAAGAATAATAATAGCACACACACACACATAAAAATATAAACACCCATAATGTTTTCAAACAAGTCCATTTATTATCTTAAGTTAAGTTACTCGTTCACGCTAATGATACTTATTTTGTGACACGAGGGATTCCCAAACCTCGCCTCCGCCCCCGTGTAACTATCAGGAATGGATCCGATGCATCTCACCTTGTACCTGCCTGGTCTGGGTATAGAGAACCTCCCAGTCTCCTGTCAGAGCTGTGCAGTGATGTCACGGCCCGTTATACATACACTTGGGCCTTAAACATAATAATAACGGTCGTCCTAGCAAGTTATTATTATTAAAATCACGCACATAGCACACACAACCACTATCACTCAACTAATATCCAGAAACTGGCTAAGTAAGTCGCAAGGACTTACCTGAGTCCAAACACTCTCTAACACGTCTCAAAATAGTCCGTACTCGTGGCAACTCAAACGCCTGTCAATTAAGGCATGTGGATCAAAATCACATCTCAATATCCAACCTCATGCGAAGGAATTACGGAAAAAGCTCTCTTACGGTAAAAGACCATTTTACCCTTAGTGTCGTAAATTCTCGAAGTTTATTCTTGAATTCTACTAATTTATTTCATATCTTATTTCCCATAAATTATGTCTCTCGGATAGCTACTTATAGTTATAAGGTCCAAACTCGAGACAACCTGAAGAAGGACAACACTCCTTCTCTCCGGTTACTAATTACGCTACTACATATATTATACCGTCAAACATGTTTTTAACCTTTCTCCTCAACTCAATTATTTTTACATAATTTCATAACTCCCAACTCGTACTTATATATTAACTCATATATGATTATATATACACTATATTTATGCTTATAAATATATCCTTATATTAAAATTACATACTTACTAATTCTATGCTTTTATATAGCTTACCCTTACCCGTCTATATATATATGTATCTTCACTGCACTTATTCATTTATATTTATACGTATGTCTCCCGTCTCGTATATCTATATATTCGTGTATAAGTACACTGCACTGCCAAATACATATTTATTTATATAGTCTCCAATCCCCTACTTTCGGTTCAGTACTCCTATATGCACATACATACATCTCGCACTTTAATCTCTTACTTCTATATATTATATATATATCCGTTTCGGTACTCGGCGCCCTATACTTAACTATATATGTGTACATACATCCGTAATTCAATCCTTCATTTGTATAATATAACAACTCCGTATACTTATTACATCTCACCTCTCCCTAACTTATACATCTATCTATAAATATATATATACTTCGTTATCCTCACTCTAGTGTTATATACGTATATATACAACAACACTCAACTTTCATGATATAAACTTACAGCTGCATAAACACTTTTAAAACAGGAGTAACAAGTGCCGGACTGTACAACACACTCACCTACACCTTGGATCGGCGCGACTCGTGTAACACCCCAAATTTTACAACTTAGGGAGTTACTGGTTAGGACCGCACAGTGGGTCCCGACCTTAGTTTGACAACAACTTAACGTGATCTTACAACAAGGCACAGATAAGGAAAAACCAGAAATCATAAAATAGTTTTTTTTATCAATGCATGAATGTGACCAGATCAACTACAGCCGGAAAAGTAATATATCAAAGTACGAAAGGAAACGATGTTCAACTGAAAAACCCACAAATGCAAAAACTGCAAAACGTCCTAAAGTACGACACCCCGGCTGACCACTACCATCTGGATCACTCAGCATCTGCTCTAACCTGTGTCAAATCTAAACAATATATCAACAGTTAGCTAACTAACCAAATATAAGCAAAATGATAACAGCACAAACACAAGCAGAAATAAAATTAAACAAACATCATGCTGGCACTCAACCAATTATTATCTATTATTTTAGTGATTCACATTATTCAATTTAAGTTGTGGCACGAGAACTATTATTAGTTCTCGCCTCCGTTCCTTATCCAACTGGTGTAGGTCTAGCTGACTTCCTTTGGTAGCATCACTACAAACCATGTGTGGACTAGTCCCGAAAGAAACCCCCAGCGCCCTGCGAGCTACTGAGCGGAATGCCACCGCCCGTTACTCTTAGGCCAAAAATACAGGTCGGTAATTATGTATCACAACCTATCTCTCTAACATATCAATCACACACCACCATCATCATTTATACTCATATTTAGTAGTCAGCTAAGTAAGCCCAAAGGACTTACCTGTTATAACGCTCGACTCTTTAATAACCACTCGCTCTGTAAACTGTAACCACTTAGTTGCCTGTCAAGGCGATAAGTGTATTAGCACACTTTCACGTAGATAGAAGTCTAAAACTTCTAAGATCAAATAAGTATTAAGACGTACTAGTTACAGTATTAGTTTTAGGGTAAAATGACCATTTTACCCTTGGTTCCGATTTTCTCGAAAACCCTAAAATTCATGTCCAAACTCCTATTTGAAGTTCTAAAATTATATCCTAACTCTTAGAATTTTATTTGGTTCGAAACTGACATTTTCCTAGGTTTCTACTTTCCGGAAGAAACGAAAAAGGTTTAACTTCGGTCCTAAATATAAAATTCTTAACAGCTTATAAAATTTCCGAATTAAATCTCTAGATCATCTATGAGGTTCTATCTAACCTTAGAAGAAGGAAATTCTCCAAACTGTTCAGCCGATATTTTTATAATAATTCCCAAAGTCGGTTCTTCACTCTACTTTCCTATACTTAGCAAATTTTTAAGTTTATTAAAACTGCTCAACTACCTAACTTCGGGAGCTCGTAACTTTCAATCCGACCGTTCATTTCTTCCCAAATTTTAATATGCTAAACTACATATATCTGTCTACAACATATCAAAATTTCAACGGTGGATCTTTATCCAAACGTTTTATAATTGATCGACAAGATGGCTGTTCGTAACCTAAACGCTGAAGGACTTAAAACGAATTTACAGCAGCCACTATCTTTCCATTGTTCATAAAATACAGCAGTCCATTATTCCTCTCCTTAGATCTATATGCTCAGCAGCTACCAAGGTCAACCTAGCCTAAGTTCAAACTCGACTACAGCAGTTCGTCATTCTAGCATTACGTAAATAGTGTATATACATAAGGTTATATACTACTTCTAGGGGCACGGAATTGGGATGCAGAAACTGTGACTCACCTCTACTGGCTGAGGCGTCGTTAGTACAGTTCCGGATGCTCTTCTGGCTCCTTTGTGTGACGATCCAGAAGGAGGAAAGTCAAGTTTGGCTCGGCTCTACCGCTGCAGTGATGGGACGAAATCCTTCCAGCCTCACTGCTGTCATGGAGTGGCCGAGATGGGCGTTGTCCGGCACAGAAGAAGAATTACGTGAGTCCTTATGGTGGGTACAAGAAGAAGATGAATATAGGAAGAAGATGAATATAGGAAGGTAGATAGGCTCTTACCGGATGGACGAAATTGGACGGAATTGGTTGAATCTTCACTTTGCTCAGCCGAATCGTGTGCAGTAGGTAAGGACGCAGAATGGGCGTGGCAGCGTAGAAGGGCGATGCAGCAGCAAAGGAACGCAGAAACGGAAGAAAATAAAACGCAGAAGGGAAGAGCGAGATTTGGGGGATATGATAGGAAAGAGAACGGTTACAGAAAGGGGAAGAGCTGTAACGGCTGTTCAGCAGGAGGAGGTGGCGAGTAATGTGACGCTGGGCTAAAGACTGATTGCTGTTGGGCTGAACTGGAGGCTGCAGAAGGTTGGACTGGCGGACAAGCAGCTGGGCTATTGGCTTCTGGGCTGGAGCGGACAGCAGCTGGGCGGACATCAGCTGGGCGACTGGCTTCTGGGCTGGAGCGGACAAGGCTGCTGGCGACTGGGCTGTCAACAGCTTGTCTGGGCTTGTCACAGACTCGTCACAGCCTTGTCTGGGCTTGTCACAGACTCGTCACAGCCTTGTCTGGCCTTGTCACAGCTTCGTCACGGCCTTGTCTGGCCTTGTCACAGCTTCGTCACAGACTTGTCTGGACCTTGTCACAGCTTCGTCACAGACTTGTCCGGACCTTGTCATATTCTAAATTAGAGCTAAACTTATTATTTTATGTGAAGGTAAGCTACCTAAAAAGATAAATTTTATAAAGATCCTATCATTTTATGTGAAGGGGAAGCTACATAAAATGATAAACTTTTAAAGGATTCCATCATTTTATGTGAAGGAAATCTACATAAAATGATAAATTTTATAATAATGTGTCTAACTAAGTAGACGGATATGGATCAACTGATCGAGATCTAATTTATAACGGAAATAGACGGAATAAAAATTCCGGATTTTACATCAGTACCCCCTTAAAATAAGTTTCGTCCCGAAACTTAGGATAAGGTATCTACCCCATACATTTCCCCTCGAGAAATATATTCTAGCAAGCAACTACTCACGTCATCAAGCACATAGACATAAACAATCATTTAAACATATAATCACAGAAATCATATAAAGTCTCTCCTCTGTCTCCCAGGTAGCCTCATCAACTCCTCGTCTAGACCACTGAATCCTCAGCATCGGTATCTCCTTAGAACGCAGGCGCCTAACGCTACGCTCTAGGACGGCTACTGGATACTCCACAAAAGTGTGGTCTGGCTCAACTATCAAATCCTCATGACTGATGATGTGTCTAGGGTCCGGTATGTACTCTCGCAGCTGAGATACATGAAAAACTAGGTGTACTCCCTCTAGTCTCGGTGGCAGTGCTAGTCGGTAGGCAACCTCTCCGACTCTCTCTACGATCTCAAATGGGCCGACATACCGGGGACTCAGCTTCCCCTTAATGCCGAAACGTCTAACTCCTCTCGTAGGTGACACTCTCAACCACACCTGTGCACCTACTCTAAACTCTAAAGGTCGACGCCTTTTGTCGGCGTAGGACTTCTGACGACTCTGAGCTGCTAACATCCTTTCCCGGACTAAGGCAATCCGGGCGATGTCGTCCTGTATCTGATCTGGTACAACTCCATCAGCCTTGCTAGGCTCATCCCAACATAGCGGTGTACGACATCTCCGCCCGTACAAAGCCTCATAAGGTGCCATCCCAATAGACGCATGCCAGCTGTTATTATATGAAAATTCTACTAGTGGGAGGTGATCTGGCCATACCTGTCCCCAGTCTAGCACACATGCCCGCAACATGTCCTCTAAGGTTTGGATGGTCCTCTCTGACTGACCGTCTGTCTGTGGGTGGTAGGCAGTGGTAAAGTGAAGACTCGTACCCAGAGCAGTATGTACCTGCTGCCAGAACCTCGAGGTAAAACGTCCATCCCTGTCGGAGACGATAGTCCTCGGTACTCCATGGAGTCTCACAATATGCCTAGTGAACTCCTCTGCTAGGCGACTTACCGGCCACGTTTCCTTAATCGGAATGAAACGTGCGGTCTTCGTCAGACGGTCTACTACTACCCAAATGGCATCAAAACCTCTGCTGAGCCTCAATCCGGTGACGAAATCCATAGAAATGTCTTCCCACTTCCAATGTGGTACTGGAAGTGGGTGTAGCTCTCCTCCGGATCTACGGTGCTCAATCTTGACCTGCTGACAGGTCGCACACTGAGCTACATAACGGGCCACATCAGGCTTCAAACCACCCCACCAGAAGGAACGTCTCACGTCCTTATACATCTTACTCGCTCCTGGATGTACGGAGTAAGGGGTAGCATGAGCCTCACCTAGTATCCTCTGTCTCAGCTCACTGTCTGATGGCACACAAACACGGTCCTGTCGTCTCATCACTCCATCGGCACCGATAGTGAACTGAGGTGCCTCATCTCGTGACATCCGGTCTCGGATCCGGGTCAAAGTCGGACAGGTCTCCTGCTTCCGTCGGATCTCACCCAACAGGTCAGGAAGTAACTCTAAGGTGGCTAACTGATGAGCTGTATCGGGGAACTGGATCTCTACCTCTAACCAAGCTAAGTCTCTCTGTAACTGTGGCTGTACTGTCAGCCGAGCTATCGCCTTTTCCTGAGGCGTCTTCCGACTCAAAGCGTCAGCAACTACATTCGCCTTTCCGGGGTGGTAAAGTATCTCAAGGTCGAAATCCTTGATCAACTCTAGCCACCGTCTCTGGCGGTTATTCAATTCCCGCTGAGTGAATATGTACTTCAGACTCTTATGGTCTGTGAAGATCTGACAGGTCGCTCCATAGAGGTAATGACGCCAGATCTTAAGAGCGTGCACTACTGCTGCTAACTCCAGGTCATGAGTGGGGTAGTTCTCCTCATACGTCTTCAGCTGTCGAGACGCATATGCTATAACCTTACCCCTCTGCATCAAGACACACCCCAAGCCCAGCTTGGATGCGTCACTGTACACTACGAAGTCCTCTGTACCCTCAGGCTGTGCTAAGATCGGAGCAGACGTCAATCTTCTCTTCAGCTCATCAAAACTCTGCTGACACGGCTCAGACCATACGAACCGAGTAGTCTTCCTTAGGAGGGAAGTAAGTGGTCGGGCGATCAGGGAGAACCCTTCCACAAACCGACGGTAATACCCTGCCAATCCAAGGAAACTGCGAACCTCCTTCACGTTCTTCGGAGGTTGCCAAGAAGACACTGACTCAATCTTCGCCGGGTCGACCTTAATCCCCTCAGCAGTCACTACATGGCCAAGGAATGCCACCTCGGACATCCAGAACTCACACTTGGATAGTTTAGCATATAGCTGACTATCCTGTAGAATCTGCAGCACGGTCCTCAAGTGTCCGGCATGCTCCTCTCGACTTCTAGAGTAAACTAGAATGTCGTCGATGAAGACCACTACAAACTGGTCTAAGAAGTCGATGAAAATCCCATTCATCAGCTCCATAAATACTGCTGGCGCATTAGTGAGCCCGAATGGCATCACTACAAACTCATAATGACCATACCTAGTCCGGAATGCCGTCTTAGGTATGTCCTGATCTCTCACCCTCAGCTGGTGATAACCCGATCTCAGATCTATCCTCGAGAACACTGACGCTCCATGCAGCTGGTCCATCAGATCATCTATGCGAGGTAATGGATACTTATTCTTGATGGTGACCTTGTTCAACTCTCTGTAGTCGATACACAGTCTCATCGATCCATCCTTCTTCCTCACAAACAGCACTGGTGCGCCCCAGGGAGAAACACTAGGGCGTATGAAGCCCTTCTCTGCTAACTCCTCTAACTGCTTCTTCAGCTCAAGCAGCTGTATCGGGGCCATGCGGTACGGGGCCTTCGAGATCGGTCTCGTGCCCGGCTCTAACTCGATGCTAAAATCCACACTCCTCTGTGGGGGTAGCCCTGGTAAGTCGTCCCTGAAGACCTCTGCAAACTCGCATGCGACTGGTATCTCCTCTACTGTCAGGCTCTTGCGCTCCTTCATGGCATAACACCAGAAGGCCTCGCAACCCTGTGCTATCAATCTGGCTGCCCTCACTGCACTGATGACTGAGCCGGACTTTCCGAGGTCCCAACCTCGGAATATAACTCTGTGGCCCTCCTCCGTGGCAACAGTCACAGTCCTCCTACCAATATCCAAGACGGCTCCATGTCTAGTCATCCAGTCTATCCCTAATATCACGTCTTCATGTGCTAAGGGCATGACTAAGAAATTTACTAACCAAATCCGGCCTCCCAGGTGAATAGGGCAGTCATAAATCTCTCGAGATCCTCTAACCTTACCCCCATCTGGTAACCCAACCACAAAAGGTACACCCTCTACTGTAGCTAAGGACAACCTATCTACACATGCATCTGATATAAAGGAGTGCGTGGCACCCGTATCAAATAAAACGCGCACAGGTAAGTCATGGATCCAAATAGTACCTGTGGTCGCAGGTGCGGCAGGCTGCTCAGTGTTCCTCAGCTCAAACACTCTCGATGGTCCTCCTCTGGTGTCAGTGGTACTACCACGTCCTCTGCCACGACCTGAACCCTGTGCAGTACTGTATGAAGTAGGATGTCCTGGAGCCCGGTACTGCTGCTGCTGCTGACTCGGAGCTCGGTACTGAGGGGGTCTCTGTACACTCTTCTCAGCACCTGCAGGAGAAGATCCCTGTTGAGAAGAAGCCTTGCCCTGACGGCAGAAAGTAGCCCTGTGTCCCGGCTTCCCACAAGTGAAGCAAGTGACCGGTGGTTTCGGGCAGTCCGGCTTAATGTGATCGCGGCCACCACAGTTAAAGCACTGTCGATCTCCACTGGGAGTCCGAACTGTAGAGTGGTAGCTGGACCTCCCCTGAGTTTGTCCTCTACTATAGCCTGCTACTGCCCCACTGCTACCAGCATGTCCTGTCCTCTGCCGCTTATCCGGCCCACTAGACTGTGCTGCTTTCCTAGAAGCTGGCCTATCTCTCTCATAAGCAGAGGCCCTATCCTGATAATCAGACAAGGTCTCACAGCGGAATCCAGCCAGGTAGGATCGGGTACTCTCTCTCAACCTCCTGGAGAAAAGATAAACATGCTGCTCTTCTGGAGGTGCAGACGGTCCAAGCAAAGTCAACTCTTTCTGAAACTTCTTTATGGCTGCAGCAATCGGGATATCCTCAAATCCCGCCTCAATGAAATCCTGGAATCTCTCCCTCCTCAGCGAAACTGGGCAATACCTGTCTCTAACAATGTTCTTCATCTGCTCCCAACTGGTGACTCGGCCACGAATGGTACGCCACCATGAATGAGCATCATCTGTGAAGCAGGTCTGTATCAAATCTACCTGTCGGTCCACGGGGCAACGTATTGCCTCCAAAGCAGTCTCAATCTTCCCTATCCAGTGCTCCACCTCTAGCCCTATCTCTCCGCTGAATGAGGGGACCTTCTGAGAGTTGAAAGCCTTCAACCACTCATCCGGTCTCGGTGCTCTGCCCCCAGTAGGTGCTCTATCAACATCAGCCCTCCTCTCAGATACAGCCGGCACCTGAGACACTCCTTGTGTCACCTGAGCTGACCTAGCCGGCACCACTGGTGGTACCTGAGTAAGCCTCTCCACTCTGGCGGCTTCCTCCCTGCGCTCAACATAGGCTCTGAACTCCCTATACTCCGATGCTCCAATAGAGACACGTCCCGACTCAGTAGAACGAGCTCCCTGCGCTCCAGACCTAGCGGCGGTCACAGGCCTGACCTCGGGGCCTACACTCTCAGCTACTTCCTCTACAGCAACCTCTGGTACGCTTGCTGCAGGTGGGTCATCTCGAGGAACTCGTCCTCGACCTCTCCCTAGTGGAGGTCTACCCACACGACCACGCCCTCTAACAGTAGGGGTGCTATCAGCTCGATCTTGTCTGACTGGGGGGAGGGGGGGACGACCCCTACCTCGGCCAGTCACTTGTGCAACCCTAGTACGTGCCATCTGCACAAATAGTAATAACTACAGTTATAAGCTAGCTAATCTATCATAACAGTACAAGTCCACAATTATTCTAAGATTACCGAGATCCGCAGAGGTAGTGGTGGTCGTCCGTACTTTGTATCCCAACCCGACTCTGTATGCATTTTAAAACCAAAATTTTTTTGTTGGGAAACTCAGACCCCTTTCGGGTTCTATTTATTTACTTATACGACCTTTTTAGAAGATTCAAGTGCCATTGTTGCCAACCTAGACCTCTGATACCATGTTGTAACACCCCAAATTTTACAACTTAGGGAGTTACTGGTTAGGACCGCACAGTGGGTCCCGACCTTAGTTTGACAACAACTTAACGTGATCTTACAACAAGGCACAGATAAGGAAAAACCAGAAATCATAAAATAGTTTTTTTTATCAATGCATGAATGTGACCAGATCAACTACAGCCGAAAAAGTAATATATCAAAGTACGAAAGGAAACGATGTTCAACTGAAAAACCCACAAATGCAAAAACTGCAAAACGTCCTAAAGTACGACACCCCGGCTGACCACTACCATCTGGATCACTCAGCATCTGCTCTAACCTGTGTCAAATCTAAACAATATATCAACAGTTAGCTAACTAACCAAATATAAGCAAAATGATAACAGCACAAACACAAGCAGAAATAAAATTAAACAAACATCATGCTGGCACTCAACCAATTATTATCTATTATTTTAGTGATTCACATTATTCAATTTAAGTTGTGGCACGAGAACTATTATTAGTTCTCGCCTCCGTTCCTTATCCAACTGGTGTAGGTCTAGCTGACTTCCTTTGGTAGCATCACTACAAACCATGTGTGGACTAGTCCCGAAAGAAACCCCCAGCGCCCTGCGAGCTACTGAGCGGAATGCCACCGCCCGTTACTCTTAGGCCAAAAATACAGGTCGGTAATTATGTATCACAACCTATCTCTCTAACATATCAATCACACACCACCATCATCATTTATACTCATATTTAGTAGTCAGCTAAGTAAGCCCAAAGGACTTACCTGTTATAACGCTCGACTCTTTAATAACCACTCGCTCTGTAAACTGTAACCACTTAGTTGCCTGTCAAGGCGATAAGTGTATTAGCACACTTTCACGTAGATAGAAGTCTAAAACTTCTAAGATCAAATAAGTATTAAGACGTACTAGTTACAGTATTAGTTTTAGGGTAAAATGACCATTTTACCATTGGTTCCGATTTTCTCGAAAACCCTAAAATTCATGTCCAAACTCCTATTTGAAGTTCTAAAATTATATCCTAACTCTTAGAATTTTATTTGGTTCGAAACTGACATTTTCCTAGGTTTCTACTTTCCGGAAGAAACGAAAAAGGTTTAACTTCGGTCCTAAATATAAAATTCTTAACAGCTTATAAAATTTCCGAATTAAATCTCTAGATCATCTATGAGGTTCTATCTAACCTTAGAAGAAGGAAATTCTCCAAACTGTTCAGCCGATATTTTTATAATAATTCCCAAAGTCGGTTCTTCACTCTACTTTCCTATACTTAGCAAATTTTTAAGTTTATTAAAACTGCTCAACTACCTAACTTCGGGAGCTCGTAACTTTCAATCCGACCGTTCATTTCTTCCCAAATTTTAATATGCTAAACTACATATATCTGTCTACAACATATCAAAATTTCAACGGTGGATCTTTATCCAAACGTTTTATAATTGATCGACAAGATGGCTGTTCGTAACCTAAACGCTGAAGGACTTAAAACGAATTTACAGCAGCCACTATCTTTCCATTGTTCATAAAATACAGCAGTCCATTATTCCTCTCCTTAGATCTATATGCTCAGCAGCTACCAAGGTCAACCTAGCCTAAGTTCAAACTCGACTACAGCAGTTCGTCATTCTAGCATTACGTAAATAGTGTATATACATAAGGTTATATACTACTTCTAGGGGCACGGAATTGGGATGCAGAAACTGTGACTCACCTCTACTGGCTGAGGCGTCGTTAGTACAGTTCCGGATGCTCTTCTGGCTCCTTTGTGTGACGATCCAGAAGGAGGAAAGTCAAGTTTGGCTCGGCTCTACCGCTGCAGTGATGGGACGAAATCCTTCCAGCCTCACTGCTGTCATGGAGTGGCCGAGATGGGCGTTGTCCGGCACAGAAGAAGAATTACGTGAGTCCTTATGGTGGGTACAAGAAGAAGATGAATATAGGAAGAAGATGAATATAGGAAGGTAGATAGGCTCTTACCGGATGGACGAAATTGGACGGAATTGGACGGAATTGGTTGAATCTTCACTTTGCTCAGCCGAATCGTGTGCAGTAGGTAAGGACGCAGAATGGGCGTGGCAGCGTAGAAGGGCGATGCAGCAGCAAAGGAACGCAGAAACGGAAGAAAATAAAACGTAGAAGGGAAGAGCGAGATTTGGGGGATATGATAGGAAAGAGAACGGTTACAGAAAGGGGAAGAGCTGTAACGGCTGTTCAGCAGGAGGAGGTGGCGAGTAATGTGACGCTGGGCTAAAGACTGATTGCTGTTGGGCTGAACTGGAGGCTGCAGAAGGTTGGACTGGCGGACAAGCAGCTGGGCTATTGGCTTCTGGGCTGGAGCGGACAGCAGCTGGGCGGACATCAGCTGGGCGACTGGCTTCTGGGCTGGAGCGGACAAGGCTGCTGGCGACTGGGCTGTCAACAGCTTGTCTGGGCTTGTCACAGACTCGTCACAGCCTTGTCTGGGCTTGTCACAGACTCGTCACAGCCTTGTCTGGCCTTGTCACAGCTTCGTCACGGCCTTGTCTGGCCTTGTCACAGCTTCGTCACAGACTTGTCTGGACCTTGTCACAGCTTCGTCACAGACTTGTCCGGACCTTGTCATATTCTAAATTAGAGCTAAACTTATTATTTTATGTGAAGGTAAGCTACCTAAAAAGATAAATTTTATAAAGATCCTATCATTTTATGTGAAGGGGAAGCTACATAAAATGATAAACTTTTAAAGGATTCCATCATTTTATGTGAAGGAAATCTACATAAAATGATAAATTTTATAATAATGTGTCTAACTAAGTAGACGGATATGGATCAACTGATCGAGATCTAATTTATAACGGAAATAGACGGAATAAAAATTCCGGATTTTACAACTCGACAACGGATCTCCGGCTGCAGCAGTGAAGAAGACCGGCTCTACCCGCACTCGGAACGACAGTACCTTCCACGCCACAACGGTGGTTCGTTGGTCACACTGCAGGGCTCGACAGCACCAGCCTGCAGCCGCTTGGTTCCGAAGCTGAAGCAGAGAAGACGGCAACGAAGAGGGACAAAACGGCAAGGCTGACCGGTCTCTGGCGGTGGCTGGCGGGGCTCTGGGTGGTCGACAACAGCGGCGCAACGGCTCGGTGGCGGCTAGGGTGCTACTGTAGCCCTCCTCCGGTGTAGTCTGGCTGCTGTGCGCAAGCCAACGGTTACGGACGGTATTACTTGCAAGAAGAAGGGAAGAACGAGGGGGATGGAATAGAGGCGGGTGCTCACCCGGTGGTCGACGGACGGCAGCGACCGAGGACGGCGGCGCGGTGGTTCGGTAGAGAAGGCGCGGTGGCTCGGTGGCGGTCCTGTGCGTTGTTGCGGTTGGCTTTCGTACAGAGAGAGAGGTGGGCAGTAGGAGCGGCAATAGGAGAAGGGTTAGATAGGATTAGGGTTAGATTAGGTTAGCTTAATTAGGTTTAATTAGAGGTTAGGAATGGGCTGGGCTGGCCGGCAGTCCACAATACGATCGGGCCCACTTTCGCTTCATTAAAACGAGCTGAAACGAAACCCGTTACTCGTATGGATCGGTAGGCATTTGCGGAAAAATTTTATTTTACGGAATTATATTCCGTATTAGGTAAAATTATTATTTTTATTTTAAAGGTACGGAAATATCTCCGGTTACACATTTTATTATTTTATGTGAACTAAGATCGCATAACATGATAGAATTTAATTTCATTCTAACTTATTTAAAGGTTAGAGGTTAGCGGATCGGAATCCGGTTAAATTCCGTATTAAACGGAGTTTAAAACTTTCGGTTATTACACCCAACTATTGAGCCCGATCAAAGAGTAGTACATCGATAACTGTTCACCTGTTAAACTATTTAAACGGTGTAAAATATCAGGGGTAAAATTGCCCACCTTCCATTTTTAATTTTAATTATCCTTTTTCTTTGCAAAATCTCCAAATTCTCCCCAAACCCTAATTTTCTTTCTCCTCGACTCCTCCGCCGTCTTCTCCCACCGCCTCTCAGATTTCAATGGACAACCTCCGCCGCCGCCTTCTCCGACTATCATGGAAGAAATAACAAAGCTTCGCAATTTTAGTACCAAAATTCGAGAGTTTTCAAAGCAATTGTTGCACTAGAAAGCGATTGAACACTTCCCCAATAAAAGATTCCGCGCATAACGCCTCATTTTGTCTAATATTGCGTCTCTCTGCCTGAAATTATTTCATATTGCGTAGCTTACTTTAGCTTTTTCAATTAATTTCTTGCTCTTGCTACATGTTTTCGATTGTGATGAATTTCCTGGTTGCAATGACATCTTGGGATGATTTTGTTCAAATTTGTCTCATAAGGAGGTAGAAGTTGTACCATTACTATCGCGTTGCTTTTGGATCTTTGATTAAGATGAAATGATTTTTGAAGCCATTTCTTCTTCTTCCTTCTGTCTTCCCCAAGATTTCTATTTGATTGTAAAAGACAAACTTTAGTTTCTGCTAAATTAATATCTTTCATAAGATTTGTGACTTTTGTTTTTTTAGCAAGTGTATGACAACATTCATATGGATATTGCGTTTACTTATGACGGGATTCATTTCGATAAACAGAAGCAAGTTTCCATTTACAAGAGAAGCAATTTTGAGCATCTCCACTGCTAAGCTTTAACTCCCTAATTGGGAATGAAGAGCGCAAAAAGAGTGAGGTTTAAAATTGTTGAAACCGATCACTCTAAATCAGGAAAATCTAAAGTTGCTTCAGCACCAGGTAATCCAGTTGAAGCTCCGGCACTAAAACTTTCGGGGAGGTTGTGCATGGTCAGATTTGAGAGGCGGTGGGAGAAGGCGGCGGAGAAGTCGAGGAGAGAGAAAACTAGGGCTTGGGGAGAATTTGGGGAAATTAAAATTAAAAATGAAAGGTGGACAATTTTACCTCTAATATTTAACACCGTTTAAATAGTTTAACGTGTGAATAATGATCGAGGTACTACTCTTTGGTCGGGGTCAGTAGATGAGGTACCGTTCTGATAGTTAAAAGAATGGGTACTAAAATTTAGTCAGCCCAAAAGATGGGTACTATTTAGACAATTTTCTCTTCCATAAAAATATTTTAGTCTTGATTTTTGTTTTTTTTAAACAATCAAACTATGAAGATTGTTTTTCGGCATCAAGTATGTAATAGGTTTCTAAATTTTATAAAGAATTGATTTTCATTAGATAGGATTTGAATAAAGAGATTATTATTATTATTATTATGAAATAGATCGATCATTACGATTTTAGTAGATCAAAAGGTGATGTGTATTAAAAAAAGACAAAAACAAAAAATAAAACCATATGTCCATAATCTATCTATAGTAAATCTTCAAACTAATTGCATGAAACAATTTTGATATAATAATTAAAAGGAATTACTAATTGCATGAAAAAATAATAGAAACAATAACAAAACAATATTCTAACCAAAAGTAATAATAACAACAATATATGAATTTTATTAATCATATAAATAGTTTACAATTTATGCTCTTTGTGGTGGTAGGACAAATTCAGTAAGTCATTGTCATTGAGATGACTAAAAAATTCTCCGATCATCTTTTTCTCCGTCAACATCAGAAAATCTCACCGGAAAGGTCTTTTTGTGACGGTGATTGCGCGCTCACTGTAGATGGAGTCACTTTCTTTTTTTTCAGATCTAAATCTTTTGCGACCAGCCTTAACCACATCCACCGAATCCACAGTGAAACTACCTCTTCTTTCCTACACTTCACATGGATCTCATTAGATAATCCTCTCCTTTCATATCCTTCACATGGGCCCAACTTTGCTATGAATATATTCTATTTATACTAATTTTTGTAAGTTGTTGATACACGCATAAAGCCATTGAAGCCTTATTTAAGAACTCGTACAAAAAACAAAGAACAACATAATTATTACTTGATATTTTTTTGCGCTTTCTGTTTATTCACGGGATAACAACCTTGAAATCTTTAGCAAAATCAAATTGGTTAACCTTCTTTAGCTAGAGGTAGAAAGAAGAAGAAGAAGAAGAAGAAGAAGAAGAAGAAGAATCCAAGAAGAACATATATATGTTACGGTAAAAAATAAGAACGCATTTGAATTGTCGGATTAAACCATCGACGTTCATAATTAAACGCTTGATTATGGTAATTGTGCATAGGGGTGTAATACGAGCCGAACAAGCCGAGCATCGGCATGCTCAAGCTCGGCTCGTTTATAAACGAGCCGAGCCCGAGCCGAATCTAAAATTTATACGAGCTTTAAAACGTGCTCAAGCTTGGCTCGTTTAGAAAGTGAACGAGCTTGAGCCGAGCTTTTGACGAGCCGAGCCCGAGTAGCTCGGCTAAAATAATGCTCCAATAGTGTTATTTTAGCCGAACGAGCCGAGCTTTACCCGAACGAGCCGAGATTTGACATGCTCAAACTCGGCTTGTTTATAAACGAGCCGAGCCCGAGCCAAGCCTAAAAATTATACGAGCTTTAAAATGTGCTCAAGCTTGGCTCGTTTAGAAAATGAACGAGCTCGATCCGAGCTTTTGACGAGCCGAGCCCGAGTAGCTTGTCTCATATTACAGCCCTAATTGTGCATTAGTTTTATTTTGTTATTTATTTTCGGCATTCATGATCTTGCTTATAAGAAACTAATTGTTTTCATGATTGCAATTATAATAAGTGATTTAATGCACATAAATTTATATTTAGTAACAATCCGATGGACAAAGTTATAAATATGAAATACACACGAGTATTATTATGCACAATGATGTTCATGAACAACAATGTGCTTGTGCAGTGTGTTCTTGCACTACACAATTGAAATTGACATACACAACTAAATCGTGCACATATTTTGTTACTCGTGTAGTATGTTAATTAATCGTTTTATTATGCACTCGTATAGTATGTGCATGTGTTACTTTTTTTTATATAATTAGGTCACCATGATTATTCATTTATTATTGAAAGAATTTGGTGAATTATGTTTTTTTTATGGGCTTTTGTTTTGTACACCTCTCTAATTTTTATCACTTTAATTGACCTATACTATTACTCTAATGAGGGTATATTTACTAAATGAGATTATGTATGGGCCTACTTAATAGAACAAGAAACAATTTGGTTTACTAGGCTTTTTCTAGTTTTGTGTTTAGTAAATATACCCCTTGAGATAAGAGTGTGTAGAGTTTGAAAATAAATACAAAAGGTTGGGGTATATTTACTTAATTGAAACATTAAAAAGCCTAGATACTACTCTAATTTCTCAAAAAGGCCTAATTTCCAAAATTGTCCATAGAACAATATTGCTAAAAGTCCTAGATAGATATTGACCTTTCTTATTAGGTAAATCGTGTAGATGTAGTTATGTTGCTAATTATTAGGTAAATTGTGTAGATTTAATTATGGCAGTTGATTATTCATTTCTTATTAGGTAATTAATTAATTATTACCCATAAACATTAATGTATCATAACCTTTAATTAATTTAATCTTGTGTCCGAGATGTGTTCTTATATCTTACCATAAGAATGATTCTTACATGATCCTAACCCTATATATATATATATATATATATATATATATATATATATATATATATATATATATATATATATATATATATATATATAAAGGTTATGATATGATCAGATAAGAACATGTGTTACGGTAAGAAATGAGAACAATTAGCATCTATACAATTAATAGTATTTAACGGTCGTTATCAATTAATAAAACTAGATACTAAAAACGTTATATTTGTCTGTTGCCTTATATGATAATAAAACTATTAATTTCATTAATTAGTGATATATCATTATTATCTAATTAACAAGATTAATTCGCAACTCGTTACAAGACTTGACGCTCGTACACATGAAAAGAGGGAAACTTTTTTTTTTTGGTAAAAAAAAAAAAGGGGAAACTTTAAATGTGCACATTTAAGTGCATATTTAAAGATTTTCAACTACAATATTTATGCACTTGTTCACGCAATCATGTTTATTCGTGTACATGTTTATTCGATTTGTTAGTATCAAATAAAAAGGGATATAAGTGCATGAACCATTGGCGGTGTTTAGAAATTCTCTAATTACGATGAATGACGTTAACGTGTACAATAAAAATTTGCAACTCGTAATATTTTTTTTTGCCATTTGAGTAAGATAATGTATTCCATTTATCTAGTACTTACCATTAAAATAAATGTACAATAAATGTGAATGAACAATTACAATCTAAGACGTTCATTGTTTAATCTGACGGTCCATATGCGTTCTCATTTCTTATCCTCTTGTCCTAACACCCAGTGGCGGAACCAGAAAATTTTCGTTGGAGGGACACAATTTTTTTTGATAAGATATGTTTCATATTAAATTTAAAATTAAATAATAAAATCTATAAATTAATTAAATAAATAAAATTTACTTAAATTTTGTATTATAAGTTAGAGCTTTTAATTTATTTTTTTAACTTAGATGAAAATTTAAAATATTTTATATATTGTAAAATCCGGAATTTTTATTCCGTCTTTGTACGTTATAAAATAGATCTCGATCTATTAATTTATATCCGTCTACTTAGTTAGACATATTAGGATAAAAATTATCATTTTATGTAGACCTCTTTCACA